>CM022297.1:340123093-340457203 GCA_011799875.1 Thinopyrum elongatum
TTCAATTTTTGCATGTTTTTTTCTTTAAATTTTGTTCTGTTTTCTCTCATGAAGCATTACCATTGTAAAAAAACACCAGTTGTGCTTTCCAAAAATTGAAAAAGATGATTGTGCTTCATGTGGAAGCAAACCATGCTTCTCCAAAAAAAGTGAAAAGCGTTGCTTCGATTGAAGCACAAACTGTGCCCGACGAAAAGTGAAAGCATAGTTTGTTGCTTTGAAAAGGAAAAGCATAGTTGTGCTTTTTAGATGATGAAAGCACCAACCATGCTTCCCAAAACAAGTGAAAATGCCCAAATATGCTTCCAGTTTTTGTTTTCGGTTTTTAAGTTTATTTTCAGTTCATTTTTTTGTCTGATTTTTTCAAAAAAAAGAAATGTTATCAAAACCTATTACACGAGATCTAGTTTCAAAGGATCTCAAACGTGAGAAACGCAACATGAAAATGATTCGTGATGGAAGCACGGGTTCAGAAGTAAAAAACATTTTCAAAAATAAATCTAAAAAATAGCAAATGCTCATGTGGTGACAAGTGTCACACATGCAGTCCCCGTTGTTACAGACCAAAAAAGGTGGGCGTGACCGTACAAGGGACCCTTAACCAGTGATTACGGTGGAAACCACCCCCCACCCTCGCTGCCTTACCTGAGCCTCGGCCCCCACACCGTAACTCGAGGGGCGATTTGCTCACAAAAGCGCCAGATACATATACATAGGGTGTGTTTGGTAGCCGCATTCGATTGTCCCTGCCATATGTGACTGAGTTGGGCCTCCTAGCTGGGTGAATACATGGTACAAAACCATATTGTGCATGTAGTTTGGTTGCCGCATCCTCCCTAGACTCCACACAAAGAGAAAACACACACACGGTTTGGTGTAGGCTTGTTATAGGCAGAGCAGACTGTGTGTGTGTGGTTAAATGCAAAAACATGTGGTTGCTAATGTCCTTTGGCGTGGTGAGGTTACCAGCACACTACAAAAGCACGACATAGATAAAATAGGCATAGCCATAAACCCATATAAAACCAGTGTCAAGCAAGCAGCTCTACACCTTTGAGCCATTGAGGAAGGGGGGCTTCTTGTTCTAGCAAGATGGGGAAAGCTGAGATTGGTCAAGATAAGCTTCTGAGGTGTTGGAGCATAGAGATAATTCTTCTTCAAACCTCTCTTGGCACTTGAGTTCTGAAAGAAAAGAGGAAGGGCTTATCCATGGGTTTTTATCCATTGCATTTTTCCAATGGTGATTTGATCGGAAAGTCAACCTGTCTGTTTCTGATAACCAGAGATTCTAAAGGCAACTTCAATTGATACATATCATTCAGTTACTTCAAGAAGGATTTTGAAGTGAAGAAGATGGTGTTGAGAAAATGACCATCCAATCTTTCGGACTATCATGAACAGACAATCGTAAACGATAAAACAGTCGCGGCAACTCACAAACATCCTACGCAAAAAGTCTTAGGTGCGAGAGAAACTCTAGGCATCCATGGGAGAGGCCCCTCGCGCTTCTTGCACCGTGGTCACACCTCGACGTTCGTTTTCATGTCGACGGCGATCACTTTCAGGGTGTCGGGGTCGAAGCTTAAGGTGACGATGGTTACCCGATCCTTGATCTGGTGAAAAATGGCAAGGGGGCCAACCCTTTATCCAGGTTGAGCCTGCCATTCATACAAGTTGGGCCGTCACCCTACAGGTGTAACCGATGTTCCTTCGGCTGGAATTCCTTTGGGACGGGAAGGCGAAAGGCTTGGGGAACTTGAGGGGACATTGTAGGTGAACGTCTCCAAAGCATCTATTCATTTTTTATTGTTCCATGCATTATATTATCAATCTTGGAGTTATTACTGCATTAGTATGCATTCTTATATCATTTTCAGGGAACTAAACCTATTAACCTAGTGCCCCAGTGCAGTTCGAGTTGTGTTTTTGCTTGGATTTTGTTGGGCTGTTTAGAAATCAATATCATAACCGAAGTCCAACGGAAAAAAACTTTGGATTTTTTTTTGGACTGAAGGACCTAGTAACTTCGAGAGGAGAGCAGACGAGATACAGGAGCCACAAGCTCGAGGGGCGTCCCGCTGAGGTTAGGGCCCATGCAGCTCGTTGATCCTAACTACCGACTCTATTAAATTCAAAAATTCCCAAACCAATGGAGAGACACCTTGAAAACACTTTTTGCGCTTTCCGCACAAGCTGTTCTTCGCGATCCCTGGAGGCCTTTTTCGGATACTCTGCCGCAGAAGGGAATCGATCAGGAGGGCTTCATCATATTCCTTGTCTGCCATTCCTGATGCTGTGACGTGTTACCACAGACTAGGCCTCCATAGCAGTAGTACTAGATGCCGCTTGTTGTCTCTCTTGATCTCTCAAGTACAATGTTCCTCGGGTGTGATTGGAGTTCTATCCGATGAAATTTTCTTCTGCGGTGGTGTTGTGGATCCGATGGGATTGTGGTTTATGATCTGAATAGTCTAAGAAGTATTGAGTCTTTCTGAATGTTATTATGCATGAATTATTATAGATGGTATTTCTCTCCGATCTCTCATGTTTGGTTTGCTCAAACTAGATCTGATTTATCTCATGGGAGAGGTGGGATTTGATGGTTCAATCGTGCGGTGTCTATATCCAGTGACATAAGGGGACAAGACACATTGTTCCAAGGGTTATTGTAACGGAGGGTAAATTATTGGTTTTGCCATCTGTCACTTAAGGGTAATCGTTTGAATTAATACCAGACGGATCTGGATTGGTGGATTGGAGTAAACTGAGTAGTAGATGCGAGAGGAGTCGATCTACAGTTGTCTCGGACCGTGATGCCTAATACATGATCATTGCCTGGATCATTGTTCATAAACTATGACGGTTTTCTATCAATTGCCAAAACAGTAATTTGTTCACCCCACTATGCTATGTGTCGAGAGAGAAGCCTCTATGGAAAACTTAGGCCCCCAGTGGTCTACCTGTAACATATTAACAAAACAAAATCCTTTGCTGACAATTTTAGTCTTAATTTTTATTTTGTTTTGGCAATTTTCCATCGACCAATACAAGATTTGATCATCTTCAATGTAAAGAGGTCAAGGGGCATTGCAACACTCTGCCGTGTTGGGTGCAATATTGCTTTTGGGTGGGCAGAGGGTCTTCAGAGGCTTTGCGTGATTCTCCTATTGGTTCGAAACCTTGGTTCTCATGAGGAAATACTTATCTCTATTATCTGCCATCTCCCCTCCTCTTGAAAAATCCCCAACGCAGCTCACAGTAGCAGGAAGAATTTTGGCACTTGCGAGGATGGACATCATCAAAAACCTATCAAGTAACCTTACACAAACTAACATCTACTTGCCTTACTTTTTATTTGCCTGTGCCTCTCGTTTAATCTCCCCCACTTCTCATAATAAAAAATACAAAACACAAAAAATATTTGCTTGCTGTTTTTCTCATTTGATTTTTGCTTGCTTGCTTTTGTCGCTATGTCTCAAGAAAAAGTCAAGTTGTGGGACCTTTGAATACTACTAATAATAATGATTTTATTAGTAATCCATGATTCCTCCGCCACTAGTGCAGAGAGTCATTGATATTAAGGTGCTGTGCTAAATTGTTAGGGAAAGAACAAATTACTGGAAATCCAATGAGAATGTTGCTCCCCCATCTATACTTTCGTTGATTATGTGACATGCAAAGAAAAAAGATGTGGATAAAGGATATTATAAGTTGAAATTATTTCCGTTCTCGCAAGAGATCATGCTAAACTTGATTTTCATCTTGCCTCGAAATAGTATGATTCATGGGATAAGTTATTAAGGATGCTTTTATTGCCAAGAGTTTCCTTCCGCACGATATCCTCTCTTAGAAAGAAAATTAGAATTTAAGCAACTATTGAGCAAGAACATGTTGACATCGTGAGAGAATGAAATTGTGATTGAAATTGTCCCATCATGGTTTTTCTTAAGCTTATGGATGATTATACAAAATTTGTAGCGTGAATAAACGTTGTTCTAGAAACTTATAGACTTTGCTGCCAGGTGTATTTTATGGAATCACATTGGGAGAAGCTTCAAAATCCTTGATAATAAATGGCAAATTGCTTTCATGGCACACCGAACGAGCTCCAACTGATAAGAAGGTAAATTTACGTGAGGGAAAATTATACTGTGAGTGATCAAAAGGAGCTCTTATGAAAATGATTCTAGTAAAAATGCTCATGTTGATCCGAAATGTGTTCCTTATCTACAACTTTGATTGAGGAAAAAGATGATGCTATTGATGTGAATTTTCTCTAGAAATAATGTACAACAATGCTGTATAGAGGCAATTTTAATCCTTAGACCGTTATCCCGAAATTCTCTCATAATTATGGTAGGTCCATGGAAATCTTATTAAATAATAATAATAATAAGAATAATAATAATAGGATACTACTGATTTTCAGAAAACAACATTTAAAGAATTCATTATTTCTCAAAGATTTTGAATGCCATGGGAGAAGAAAAATTGAATAAACGTGGATGAGGCTAGAACATGGGATTATAATTTCTATTGTGTGGAAACTCTTAAATCTAAAAAAACATTTCACCCAAGCAAGATATTAATGAGTCTATTAATATATCTATGTCTCCATTACGAAAGTTAAGAGAGAAACCGGCTAGGTTGAGAGCTAAGCTGAGAAAGGAATTCTTAGAACAGGCTATTCCACCGGTTTTTTTACCGTAATCATGATGAAGAATTAAAAATGATATGTCTCACCCATGATCGCTTTGTTTAGTATACAAGATTGATGAAAAAGACTAGAGATGCAGTCACTTTAGTCAGGACAGGCGTCCCATTGTTCGGAGGGTGAGATTTCTTAATGAGAAAAATAAAAAGTGGGTTGTTGGACGAGGTCAAGGGACTTTAAACTAGCGATGTGCCCACGCTTTGGATTACAAGGACTAATTATGATAGTTCTTCTTAATTGAGTATTCCTTGTTGCAATCATGATAACTTCACTAAATGCCTATGAACAAAATAAAGCTTTTAATAAACATTTGTAGAAGCTATGATGTGAAAGCTTGTGAAGAAAAGATAGAGTTGGAGGTTTCAATACCTAGAACATTGCATGATGAATGGGAAACATAGTAGTAAAGTAAAGATAAAAATATTCTGAATGTAATGCTTTATGTGATCTAGGTGCTGAGCCATTTCTACTATACCAAAATCTTTCGTTGCTGTGCTAGGCCTTGTTGATATGGATGAAGGTCCCTTAATTTGCACTTAGTGGATTAATATAAGAAAAACATGGGTTTTAGAATAAATGATGTGCTTATTCTTGCTAATAGAAAATTATGTGCCCGTGATTTCATTGATGCTTGGTATTGAATGGAATCCGTCTTGTCTATTAATACTTGTGCAGGCCTTTCCTACGAAACCATTACAATACAGGAAATCAGTGTTTTGCGTTGCCATGGAGACGGCAAAGGACCAGTCAGCGGGACGCAAAGGTATTGCCATCAGCCGGGACGGCAAGTGTCCGGGCGCTGTAAACTCTGGCAAAGAGTTCTTGACGTCTGATTTAAAACAGCGGACGGCAAAGAAATTTTGCCGCGGGTGTCAGACGGCAAAGATGTGGATGGCCCAAAAACGACCGTTAGCCACATTAGGTGGCTAGCGGGAGGCAATTTGCCGTATGCCTGGTGACTCAGCCAAGATGTCAACTTCACCAAGGTCTTGCGTCCGCCACCGATGGCAAAAACCCATGTCTTGCCGTCTTGCAACGGACGGACAAAGTGGCCACTGTGGCAGTCCGTGGAAGACGGCAAAGGAGCCACTTTGAGGTCGATGGCAGACGCAAAGAAGCCTGTATTGTTACTATTTTTTTATTTTTTCTGTTATATCCCTGCATTTTCAAAGACATTAAAGATATATATAGTTTCAACCTAAAACATAGCAATGGATCCCCAACTTGCAGTCCATCAACGCAAACAGAACACCATAGCATTTGGTCACTGGCCGTCCGTGCAGACGGCAAAAGCCCTTTTGCCGTCGATGGCACAGGAGGCAAAGAGCCGTATTGTTATTGTTTTTTATGTTTATATCCCTGCATTTCAAAGAATAAATGATATATATGTAGTTCAACCTCAAACATAGACCCATTATCCAACATCTAGCAGTCAATCACGAAAGAACAACTGGGTATTAAAAGGTCAATACATAATAGTTTCACGGAGTGTCATCAAAACATCCATAGTTTCAAGGAGTTATAGTCAACATACATTGTTCTCAAACAAAATCAAAACAAAAACTAAAAATAGAAAGAGTCCATATCAATGCACTTCCATGAGTGAATTCAAAATTCTGCCAAAAATGGAGAGTAAGAAGTTTAGAAGAAGAAGAAGAAGAAGACTAGAAGAAGAAGAAGAAGAAGAAGACTTAAGAAGAAGAAGAATGTTTTACCCTTTTCTTGCAGTCTTCGTTCTTTATTTTTTCTTGTCTTTTATTTCTTTCTTCTAATTCTTTCTTTTTCTCCTTTCTTGTTTTTCTTTGTCTTACTTATTCCTGTATTTGTTGTCATTGATTTAGAGCCTTACATACGGTAATTATGACATTTTTGAGCTAACTAAGCTTATTATGTCAATTTGGAGGAAATAAGGTAAGTATAGTCATTTTTGTGCTAACATAAGTAATTAGCCATTTTTGAGCCTAACTAGGTTAAATGGATCATTTGGAGCTAATTGGGTTAAATGGATCATTTTGGAGCTAAACTAGGTTAAAATGGATCATTGTGGAGAACTTAGGTAAAATGGATCATTTTGGAGCTAACCTAGGTAAAATGGCATTTATGAGCTAACCTAGGTTAAAATGGATCATTTATGAGCCTAACTTAGGTAAAATGGGATCATTTATTGAGCTAACTTAGCTAAAATGGAGCATTTTGGAGGAAATAAAGCTAAGTCTAGGTCATTAGTATTTGTTAAGCCAAAAACACTAGGAGAAAACTTACGTCATCACGGGAGCTTAAGCATCGGGGTTGCTCGTCCCGGCACCATCTGGAGAAGGATGTGCGATGTTGTCTGGAGTTATGCTGCACCCAAAGATCATTTGCCTGTCTCTTAGCATGATGACACTGAAATGTTAAGACTAGTAACTAATGACCATTCAAATGAAACTCACCGTGGTCCCCAGAGCAATGACTGGCATTGGCGGAGGGGTCTGACCGTCTTTGCACACAGACTGCAATTTGGTTTTGACCAGTCAGTATATTAGTAGTAATGAAACGAAACATTACGTGATGATTTGGCTAATATGTAGAAGAGAAATTACCACGAGGAGTCGTACATGGCCCGGTTCTGCATGTCATTCCATGCCCTCTCCTCCTCCAGAATCCTAGCCGTCCTTCTCCTCCAAGTCTCCGCTCCTTCTTGCCGCCTGCCGGTCCCTCTCTGCCAGAAGCGCCTTGGTTGTATTTCTCTCTCTCAAGAGCAGCCATGCAACAACCTCCTCGTTAGCATTGTTAACATCGATGGCTGCACACACAATGTAATGCTGTGAAAGAAATCTTGAGTCTGTATAACTAACTCGGAAGGCGAGCTCGATTGGCAGGACGAGGATTATTCAGGATCTGAGCGTAGGTTGGCGCGCTTGATCTCCGGGAAGTGCGTGGACAACGTATAAGTCCATCTCCAATGGCGATATCGAGCCATGGGACCTCCCGCCACCAGATATCATCACCAAGCTCCGGATCAAACTGTCGCTCGGGTTAAAGTTCTCCCCTTTCCTCGCCTTCCCCACATCTCTGTACCTCACGAGCTTGTTGGGGAGGAGATGTTGGTGAAGTTCTCTGGATGATCGAGCGGTCAGACGCAGAGAATGCCTTGGCACTTCTTGTACGGGGCAGTATGGGCCATGGCATAAGGTCGAACACCTCTAGACACCGGTGCCATATTGTATCCCGCCTAAAAGAAGAAAGAGAGAAACGAGTATTAGTAATTAAAGGGCCAAGCTAGCATGACAGAATGATTGCATGAGTCATGAAGCAAACCACATACCCAGTTCCGCCCGTACTGATATAAGTTGGCGCTGCCTTGATGGTGTGGCACACCTCTCATTGGCACGCCGGTCCTTGGCATTGTTTGGACGGCTAGCCAATCATCTGAGCACACTCATCCACCAACGCCTCCCAACAATCCATCTTATCCACACACATCGGGGGCACCTAAGTGTAGTAAAGAGAAACTTGAGCGCTACGCCTACGAATCAAATCAATGAAACTAAGAACAAGGCCTTAAGATATATAGGCAATTACCGTTATGTACTGTGGTCCTTGTTCAGAAAACTTTCCGCGACAATTCTTCGTGGGCTTCCTAACACCACGCGAGGCGAAGTAGTCTGAACAACCTGCACCCGGCCTCGTGCTGTAAATTTTGTAGTTAGGGGCCTGCACTCGGCATCGATAACCCATGCAAGGCCTCCTCTATCCTCCTCACACTTGTGGAAGGTCTTGCAATCAAACGAGACAAAATTGATTAGTACAATAACTAGTTATTCAAAGATTTTAATTGTGTAAAGGAGAAATTACCCAAAACATTCTGATCACCATGTCGGCCCTCGTGTGGCAACAGACACCGTCGATCATCTCCCCAGCGGGGCCAGGGCAGCCAAGTAGTGCTCCAAGCTCAAGCCTAGCTCGAGAAGCTGACCCCTCACCGGGCAACGTGACAAAAACCCGGGAAGTTTTGCCGGCAAATCACACCAAGGACTTGGTTGGGGCCTGCGGACACTTGAGCGTGGTCCCAACCCCTGCAGTATGACAAGGCCAACGCATTACTATTTGAAGAAAACATGATGGCAAAAGGACAAAAAGGTAAAATGCACTTACCTCTGCCCATCAGGCCAAGTCAACCACCTCTGCTCGTGGGTCGCCGGCAGGGACGAGAGCCGTTGTACTACCACGCGTAGACGGGGGCCCCCCTCAACCACCTCGCCCTCACTTACTCAGAAATCTGATGCCCGCCACAATCAGCTGCCATCGGCCCCTCAGGCGAATCCTGCCAGGTACCCCATCCGGACGTCATCCTGGGACGTAGCCTGGTCCGGAGTCACGTGGGCCCAGTGTCCTGGCCCAAAAGTCTCATGGGCGAAGGCCCGTCGACCCAAGGCTCGTGGACCGGAGTCTCATGGGCTGAAAGGCCCATCGACCCGAGGCTCGTGGAACGGAGTCCGCGTAGACCTCCTCAGACGGGCCCCCCCTAGCAGTCATGTGTCGGGTGACTCAGCATGTGGGTGGCGGCAAGGAAGGGCAGGAGCCTGCTACCTCTCACCACGGCCACGTACCTGATATACCTCCTCTCTTCTTCCCTCCCGACCTCTCTCCGGTGGGCCAACGTGCATGCGCGAAAGAAGCGCCCGCCGTGTCCCCAAACTGTCTAACAACGCTCTCAGAGAGGCGCGGGTGGGGGAATGGAAGACCCCTCCCACCACGCTCCGGACCGCGCCACACCATCTTTCAAACACCTGTCATGACAGAAAGAGTACAAGCAGAATTAGTACAAATAATAAAAAAAATTGAATACCGACATGAATAATAAAATGGATATTCATCAGTTTAATAGGTAAAGATAGGTCCCTCAGCATGTATATCATCAGTTAATTAGTTTGTCAATTTGAAACTTAAACAACCAAACTGACTCATGACAAAAAATCAGAGCAGTTAGAAAGAGAAACGAAAGATGAAATAGTACATAGTGAGAGGTTGTGCAACTAGGATGATTTTCTGTACCAGCTTTTTTAATGAATTGGAGAGGATGATGGTGAAGAAACTCGAAAGCCATTGGTGTTTTGTGGTCATTGGCTTGTAGCAGAAGTATGGAAACTACCGCAAGACACCAATGGCGTTGAGTTCTTCACCATCAATCCTCTCAAATTCGTTAAAAAAATGTTACAGAATATCATTCTAGTTGCACAACTCTCAACTAGTATGTTTCGTCTTTGGTTTTCTTTTCTACGCTGTGATTTTTGTCATGAGTCAGCTAGCACCACGAACCTATATAGAGGTCTCAGGTTTCCGTCGACGGCGAGGCACCTCACAAAACATATAGAGGAGGGAGCGAAGAAAGAAGAAGAAGAAGAAAAGAAAAAACGGGTCGAGGATCCCGAACCCGGTTCCGTCGACGCGAACGCACCACGGCGGCGAGCCCGACCCGATTTTGCCTGGGGGGCTGGCGGAGGGCCGGGTGTTGGATTAGGAGGATTTGAGTAGCGCGCGACGGAGGCGGCGTACGGCGGAGGGGCGAGAGCGCGGAGGAGGCGAGGAGTGCCGGCTGGAGGCGGGCCGGCGGCGGCGGAGGGGCGGAGGAGGCGAGCGGAGGCAGGGAGGAGGTGGCGGCAGGCGGGGCGGGCGTCTGGTCTAGCGGCCGCACTCCGTACAGAGAGTCTGTTCGTCCGGCGTCTCTTGCGTCGGTCTGCTTCTTTGCTGTAGGCGGGCGCTGGCGGCGGCGCGGGGGCGGCGTCTTCTTCGGCTGAGGGGCGCGCCATCGGCGCTTCGTCGTGTCTTCCGCGGCTTGGGCCGCTTCGAAGTAGGTCTTATTGCGGGTCGTGCAGAACGAAACCTAAACCTAAACGTAACTAAAAACTAAACGTAAACGTAAACCTAAAAACTAAAAAGTAAAACTAAACTGAAACTAAAACTAAATCTAAACTAAACATAAACCTAGAACTAAAAAAATAGAAAAAAAAAGAGGGGAGGAGCTCACCGCAGGGGAGGGGGGGCGGCCGGGTGGAGGAGGGGGGCGGCCCGGTGGAGGAGGGTCCGCGAAGGGGAGGGGGCGGCGTCGCGGGCCTTCCTCACAGACGGGGATACGGGAGAGGACGGTAGGGAGAGGGGTCGTGGAAGGGGACGGAGGGAGCGGCGGGTGGGGGCGGGAGACAGGGCGGAGGGGTCAGGGCGGGGTGGGCGCCGGTGAGGGTGTGGTGGTGGGGGTGAGTGTGACGTTGCGGGGGCGGCGTGGGCGAGGGGTGGGTCTGGAGAAGGGGAGGGGGGTGGGGCGGCGGGGGGGGGGGGGGGGGCAGGGGCGGTGGGTGGGCAGGGGGCTGGGCATGCGGAGGGAGCGGGTGGGGGGTCGGGACGGCGGTGGGACGCGGGGTGGTGGTCCCCGGGGGTGGGAGGGAGGGGGGGGGGCGCGGGGGGTCAGCGGCGGCGGGGGCATGGTGGGGGTCGGGGGCGGGGCGGTGGTCGGCGATGGGGCTCGGTGCGGTTGGGTCGGGGGAGGAGAGAGAGAGAGAGGCGTGAGGGGTGCGCCGTTATTAGCCGTTAGGTATTAACCTCTTTGCCGTCTGCTAACGGACGACAAAGATGCTTTGCCGTCCGCTAGCAGACGGCAAAGAGGTGGGGGTGGTGGGCCGTTACAGCAGTGTCGTCCACTGGACCCCATCCAGCTCTTTGCCGTCTGCTAGCGGAAGGCAAAGAATTGGCTGATGGCAAACTGTATCTTTGCCATCAGCCATTTCCTTGCCGTCTGTTTTTTGTAAGCAGACGGCAAAGACATTCTTTGCCGTCAGCTAGCTAACGGCAAAGAACTGGCTGATGGCAAATTCCCTGATTCCAGTAGTGATAGGTGCTATTATTGATATGAAAGAAGGAAATATAAGGTTCCAATTCCCATTAAAGAAAGGGATGGAACACTTCCCTAGAAAGAGAATTAAGCCACCATATGAATCTATTATGAGGGCCACCTATGGGATTAAAACTAAAGATGACAATACTTGAAACCATGCCTTACGCCTAGCTAGGGGCGTAAAACAATAACACTTGTTGGGAGGCAACCCAATAGTTATCTTAATTTTCTTCTTTTTCTTTCTGTTTTTGAGTGTTGACACAATTATGCTACTGTTATGATTGTGTTTTATGTTTTAATTAGTGTTTATGCCAACTACAGCCTTTGGAATGATTTGGTCGATAGTTGACTTGATTCTGTGAAAAAACCCAGAAACTTTTGCGCCCAGTACTGGAATTTTCATAATTCACTGGAACGTGATAAACTTCTGCATTTTTTACACATGATTGCTATACAAATTGCCCATGTTGTCCTTATTTTAAAGATTTTTTGGAGTTAGAGAAGTATAGTGTTTGTTCAGTTCATTACAGACTGTTCTGTTTTAGACATATTCTGTTTTCTATTGCATAGTTTGCTTGTTTTAATGATGCTATGGATTATATCAGGGGTATAAGTCATGGAGAAGTTAGAGTACATTAGGTATTATGCAAGAATAAAATATTAATGGGTTCATAACAGTACCTGAGGTTTATGATTTTCTTATTATACTAACGGATCTCACGAGGTTTCTGTTGAGTTTTGTGTGAAGAAGTTTCCAAGTTTTGGGTGAGATCACGATGGATGAAGGAATAAGGAGCAGCAAGACCCTAAGCTTGGGGATCCCCAAGGCACCCCAAGGTAATATTAAAGGATACCCAAGCATCTAAGCTTGGGGATGCCCTGGATGTCATCCCCTCTTTCGTCTATAATCCATCGGTATACTATTTGAAGCTATATTTTTATTCATCACATGATATGAGTTTTGCTTGGAGCATCTTGTATTATAGTAGTCTTTGCTTTGTTTGATTTTTAGTTTGCCACAATCATTGTTTGATGCACACACCTTTTGAGAGGGACACACATTTATTCATGATTTGTTAGAATACTCTATGTGCTTCACTTATATCTTTTGAGCTAGGTAGTTGCTCTAGTGCTTCACTTATATCTTTTAGAGCATGACGGTGGTTATATTTTAAATAAATCGTTGCACTCTCATGCTTCACTTATATCTTTTTGAGAGTCTAATAAATAGTAATGGCAATATGCACATGTTATGAAATTGGTCCTGATATGATAGGTATTCAAGAGGGATATAATAAAAACTTTCATGTAGATTACTAAATATGATAAGTTTGATTCCTTGCAATTGTTTTGCGATATGAAGGTGGTAATATGTGGGTTGTGCTAGTGAGTAATTGTAGTTTATTAAGAATATTGGTGTTAAGGTTTGTGATTCCCGAAGCATGCATGTATGGTCTCCCGTTATGCGATGAAGTTGGAGCATGATTTATTATTGAGTGTCTACCTTATGAGTGTCGGTCGGGGACGAGCGATGGTATTTTCCTACCAATCTACCCCCCTAGGGGCATGTGTAGTAGTACTTTGATTTGAGGGCTAATAAACTTTACAATAAGTATGTGAGTTCTTTATGACTAATGTGAGTCCATGGATTATACGCACTCTTACCTTTCCGCCATTTGCTAGCCTCTTCGGTACCGTGCATTGCCCTTTCTCACCTCGAGAGTCGGTGCAAACTTCATCGGTGCATCCAAACCCCATGATATGATGCGCTCTATCACACATAAGCCTCCTTATGTCTTCCTCAAAACAGCCACCATACCTACCTATCATGGCATTTCCATTGCCATTCCGAGATATATTTCCATGCAACTTCCACCGTTCCGTTCTTATGGCATACACATTCATTGTCATATTGCTTTGCATGATCATATAGCTGACATAGTATTTGTGGCTTAGCCACCATTCATCATTATCATACATGTTACGCTAGCATCATTGCACATCCTGGTACACTGCCAGAGGCATACATATAAAGTCATACTGTTCTAGTATCGAGTTGTAAGTAAATAAAAGTGTGATGATCATCATTATTAGAGCATTGTGCAGTGAGGAAAGGATGATGGAGACTATGATTCCCCACAAGTCAAGATGAGGAACCGGACGAAAGAAAGGAGGCCAAAAAGAGCCAACCAAAAACATGAGAGAAACAGAGAGAAGGTGCAATGTTACTATCCTTTTCCACACTTGTGCTTTAGAGTAGCACCATGTTTTTCACATAGAGAGTCTCCTATGTTGTCACTTTCATATACTAGTGGGAATTTTCATTATAGAACTTGGCTTGTATGTTCCGATAATGGGCTTCCTCAAATGCTCGAGGTCTTCATGAGCAAGCAAGTTGGATGCACACCCACTTAGTTTTCAATTGAGCTTTCATACACTTATAGCTCTTAGTGCATTCGTTGCATGTGAATCCGTACTCCTCGCATTGACATCAACTGATGGGCATCTCCATAGCCCGTTGATTAGCCGCGTCGATGTGAGACTATCTTCCTTTTTTGGCTTCCCCTTATTGATCTCTATCACCGCATTCTATTCCACCCATAGTGCTATATCCATGGCTCACGCTCATGTATTGCGTGAGGTTCAAAAAGCTGAAGCGCGTTAAAAAGTATGACCCAATTGCTCGTCTTATCGTCGGGGTAGTTCATGATTAATACTTTGTGTTAGGAAGACCAAGCATGACAAGGCCATATGATTTTGTAGGGATAGTGTTCTTTAGCATTTTTATTTTGAAAGGCATGATTATTTGTTGGTATGCCTGAGTATTGATGTCTTTATGTCAAATTATAGACTATTGCTTTGATCATTCGGATCTTAATATTCATATTGTAAAAAGAGATTACATGATAAACATGTTAGGTAGCATTCCACATCAAAAATTTTGTTTTTATCATTTACCTACTCGAGGACGAGCATGAATAAGCTTGGGGATACTGATACATCTCCAATGTATCTATAATTTTTGATTGTTCCATGCTATTATATTATCAATCTTGGATGTTTTATACGCATTATATGCTATCTTATATCATTTTCCAGGACTAACCTATTAACCTAGTGCCCAGTGCCAGTTGCTGTTTTTTGCTTGGTTTTGGCTTTTTAGAAAATCAATATCAAACGAAGTCCAAACGGAAAAAGAATCTTTGGATTAATTTTTCTGGACTAGAAGGGACCTAGAAACTTCGGAAGGAGAGCAGACGAGATACAAGAGAGCCACAAGCTTGAGGGGCGTGCCCTGTGAGCTTATGGGCCCCATGCAGCTCTGTTTGACCTAACTCCACTTCTATAAATTCAGAAATATTCCCAAACCAATGGAGAGCCACCCGAAACACTTTTTCTGCTGCCACAAGCTTCTGTTCTTCTACAATCCCCTCTGGAGGCCTTTTTCGGTACTCTGCCGGAAGGGGAATCGATCACGGAGGGCTTCTATATCATCCTTGCTACCTTCCGATGATGCGTGAGTAGTTCACCACAGACCTACGGGTCCATAGCCAGTATCTAGATGCCTTCTTGTCTCTCTTTGATCTTCAATACAATGTTCTCCTCGGTGTTCTTGGAGTTCTATCCGATGTAATCTTCTTTTGCGGTGTGTTTGTTGGGATCCGATGAATTGTGGGTTCATGATCTGAATATTCATGAGAAGTATTTGAGTCTTTTCTGAAATTTATTATGCATAATTATTATAGCTTTGTATTTCTCTCTAATCTATCCATTTGGTTTGTCCAACTAGATTGATTTATCTTCAATGGGAGAGGTGCTTTGTGATGGGTTCAATCTTGCGGTGCTCTATATCCCAGTGACAGAAGGGGACAAGACACGTATTTGTATTGTTGCCATTAAGGGTAAAACAACGGTCGATTGGTGGAGTAATAGTAGTAGATGCTGGCAGGAGTCGATCTACATGTCTCGGACTCGATGCCTACATACATGATCATTGCCTTGGATATTGTCATAACTATGCGCTTTTCTATCAATTGCCCAACAGTAATTTGTTCACCCACCGTATGCTATGTGTTCGAGAGAGAAGCCTCTAGTGAAAACTATGGCCCCCGTGTCTACTTTAATCATATTAAAAAAACAAAATTCCTTTGCTGCAATTTTATTTCTTTTATTTTGTTTTGCAATTTATCCATCTACCTATACAAGATTTGATCCTTGCAAGTAAAAAGTTCAAGGGGATTGACAACCCTCTTGCCCGTGTTGGGTGCAAGTATTTGCTTTTGTGTGTGCAAGTGTTGTTCACGAGGCTTTGCGTGATTCTCCTATTGGTTCGTTAAACCTTGGTTCTCATTGAGGGAAATACTTATCTCTATTATATTGCATCTCCCCTCCTCTTCAGCAAAAATCCCAACGCAGCTCACAAGTAGCAGTAGGCACTTCAGTTTGGGTGCAAGGATGACCTTGTAGGAGTGGGTTGGGCCGACGTCCTCATGGAAATGTACGTAGTTCTTCGGCCGCTTGGGGGGCACTGTCGAGCTTCACCACTACCTTGTCATTCTTGTCGGCCACAACCACCTCCTTGCCCTGGGAGTTCCATGAAGCAGCCTGGTCGATCTGCAATATAAACAGGATGAATGGAGGTCAATAATGGAGGGACAAAATTCATATGAGCAAGATCATTGGAGGTATGCGGAACTGTTTGACCACAACTATCATAACTGTTGACCAAATATCAACATTCATTCATCCCACTCACCTACTCAAAAGCCCCTATCTATGTACCACCACACTCCACTTATGAGTGTATTTTTTACGCTCCTCACACCGTTTCTTGAACCGGTTTATTTCATAAAATCTTAGATATTCCCTCTGATATTGCCATTAATTACTAATGAATGCAAGAGAATGCGAAATCCTCTCTTTATTTTGTTCCCGTAGAAAAAAGGGCTATATATGGTGAAAAACAATCACATACATGGAAGTAAGTAAGATGGAGATAGAAGCAATCAGGTCGAAGGCGCACAAGAGGAACCAGATTGCAAAACAACGTCTGGTACGCTCGTACCAGGTGCCAACATCACCGCGGTGTCCACCCCCAACAACTTTTATAAAGGGATTCGTACCTGATTCGCAAAGAGCAGATGCCAGAACACCCATCTCCGCACTAGAGGCCATTCACAAACCCTAGATGCCACCATTTCCCATCTCATCTCCATAGCCACAACCATCTTCACCACCACAACAGTTAATCTTCAAGTTAGCCATACTTGTAATCGTGTATCACATACGGCAACCAATGTAAGACATATTATCAATAAAGCTTTCATTTTGATGTCTTCTTTGGTGATTTCTTTGTGCAATTCAATCGCCATGTGTGAGTAATTCGGTAAATCAATGGGTTGAGGCATAGCCTTGCAACCCGATGTTGTATGAGGGATCGATGGAATGACTTTGAATGAACGTCATGTATGTGTGAAACAAAATTGCATCATAGTTGTCTCTTGTATCTCATATGTTCTTCATCCCTATAGGTACCCAAGATCAAGGAGTTCGAGCCACAAGGAGGTTAGGAGCAGGGAGAACGTGAATCGCTATTCTGAACAACACTGATAGAAGGGTTTAGTACGGTAGCGTGGATATAATCTCTGGGGATACATGAGGAGCCGTCTATAAACGCCCAATGCTTTTGTCTGATTTATCATAATTATGGAGGTAACCCTGCGCAACGTATAGGACCTACAGTTGGACAACTGAATCTTGATGCAGGGCGAATTTCGGCCAAGAGTAATTCGAACACATCCCCCACTTCAAGTCATTGCAAGCACATCTTAACGGGTGTCTTCCAGAGCACAAATTAAGATCATAATGATCCTGATCACAAACATATAGTTGTAAGAATCAAGTCCTCATACCCATGCTTCTTTTTATTATAAGTGTTTTCAGTAGCAAGTTGATTATGACCTGGTCTGAAAACTAGAATTTGATACTCTCGCAAAACCTTTGTAGAAACCCTTGTCACAAGTGCACGTCCTCTCGTGGGTTCGATAGCTCAGGGTCACTCTTTGGGGAAAGAGGTTGGGAACCTTTCTGCTATCCATTACTGGATCACCAAAGGGACTCATCAAACCTTTTTCTGGCGCCGTTGCCGAGAAGGAATTGTGTTGCTAGTCATTCTGTTAGAGTTTTTGCTAGAGTTTTATTTCAGTTTTTGTTCTTGTTCCGTTTTAGTTTTTTTTTTGCAAGTGTTGTCACTAGAAAAACCCAAAACGTATTATGGCTCGTATCCTTGGAGACTTTGCTTCTACAAGCAATAGCTTTATGCGTGAACCCATAACACAACATAATGTCATCCCCGAGCAATATGGGGTTAAACCAAATTTAGTCTCTATGGTTCAACAAAACCAATTTTGGAGGCTCTGCTTCTGAAGATGCCTGTATGCATTTGCATAATTTTTCTGAGTTGTGTAACATGACACACATCAAAAACTATGAACCTGACGCTTTGAAGTTGTATCTATTTCCTTTCTCTCTAAGAGGAAAAGCTAAAGAATGGCTTCTATCTTTGCCTAGAGGTAATATAACTTCATGGACTGAATTGTGCAGTAACTTTTTTTCTAAGTTTTTTTCCCTGCAAAGATTATGTAATTGCGTTCACAAATAATAGGTTTTAAGTAGGAAGAATGTGAGCCACTAGCGTTTGTGTGGGATTGTGATACATCTCCATCGTATCTACTTTTCCAAACACTTTTGCTCTTGTTTTGGACTCTAATTTGCATGATTTGAATGAAACTAACCCGGACTGACACTATTTTCAGCAGAATTACCATGGTGTTGTTTTTTGTGCAGAAATAAAAGTTCTCGGAATTGGACGAAACCTTTTGGAGATTTTTTATGGAATATATAAAAAATACTAGAGTGAAGATCCACCGGAGGGGGGCCACCAATTGCCCACAAGGGAACAAGGCGTGGCCACCCCCTGGACGCGCCCTATTACCTTGTGGGGCCCACGAGGCTACACTGACCCTAATCTCAAGCCTATAAATTCCTTTTCCCCGAGAAAGAAAGAGAAGAAGTTTCATCATGTTTTACGATACGGATCTGCCGCCACCTCCTGTTCTTCATCAGGAGGGCTGATCTGGAGTCCGTTCGGGGCTCCGGAGAGGGGGATTCGTCGCTATCATCATCACCGACCCTTCTTCATCACCAATTTCATGATGCTCACCACCGGGAGTGAGTAATTCCTTCGTAGTCTTGGTGGACGGTGATGGAGTTGGATGAGATTTGTCATGTAATCGAGTCAATTTGTTAGGGCTTGATCCCTAGTATCCACTATGTTCTGAGATTGATGTTGCTATGACTTTGCTATGCTTAATGCTTGTCACTAGGGCCCGAGTGCCCTGATTTCAGATCTGAACTCTCTATGTTTTCATGAATATATTTGAGTTCTTGATCCTATCTTGCAAGTTGTATGCACCTATTACGTGTTATGATCCGCATACCCCAAGGTGACGATAATTGGGATTCTTTCCGGTGATGACCGTAGTACAAGGAGTTCATGTATTCACCATGTGTTAATGCTTTGTTTTAGTTCTCTATTAAAAGGAGGCCTTAGTATCCCTTAGTTTCCTTATGGACCCCTCTGTCACGGGAGGGTAGGACAAAGATGTCATGCAAGTTCTTATTATAAGCACGTATGACTATATACGGAATACATGCGCACATTACATTGATGAATTGGAGCTATTGTGTATCACTCTAGGTTGTGACTGTTACATCATGAATGTTATCCAACACAAATATCCATCACTGATCCAATGCCTACGCTTTTCGCATATTGGTCTTTGCTAAGTTACTTTCGTTATTGTTGCTGTTACAATCACTACAAAACTTCTACTTTACCGTTACTATTGCCACTACTATCAAACTATCATACTACTATGCTACTAAATACTTTGCTGCAGATATTTAGTTCTCCATATGTGGTTGAATTGACAACTCAATTGCTAATACTTGCAAATATTCTTTGGCTCCCCTTGTGTCTAATCAATAAATTTTTGTGAAATACTACCCTAAAAAACTGTTGCGATCACCTATACTTGTGGGTTATCAGATCGCATGAAGGAGGCTATAAGAAATTGTCCCAACCAAGGGATGGAAGAATAGTTAATTTGTCATATTTTTATAATGCTTTAACTCCAATGTCGAAAACTATGCTTGACAGTGCTGTAGGAGGAAATATAATGGGAAGACCTATCGCCGAAGCAAAGAAGTTGCTAGATGATATGCAAGAAAACCATGCCCAATGACATGTAGAGAGGTCTACCACCAAGAGGGTCAATGCCATTTAAGATAAGAATGGAGAACTTGTAACACCCCTAGTGGTTAACTACAGTAATCACCCTTTTGATTATGCCATGTCATCATGATCAACAGTGCTTAATCATCATTAGTATCATATCTCTTTTCAAATTCAAATTCAGATGGAAATTCAAACTAAAAGTGAAAATAAAAGTTGCTCAAATCAGAAACTAAATTGTTCATTAAATAGCAAGTAAATCAGAGACAATTCAAAAATTGTAACCAACATTTATTAAACAAATTAAGTGACTCTAACAGCAGCAAAACAGAATTAATTAATACCTTTTTAATTAAATTAAATCCCAAATGAAAACCTTTGTACTCAAAACCATTTTATTGCAGTGGCATACAATGCACTGTGATTTATGGGCTAGGTCTCATATTTTACAAAAACCTTTTAGTGCTCAAACATTTAACAAAACAGAAAAAGAAAAATAGAAAACAAAAAAAGAAAAGAAGAAAAGGAAAAGGCTCACTGTGCCTGGGCCGCAAGTGCACAGTGCGGCCCAGCCCACCCCGCTTGTCCCCCTCCTCTGTTCACCACCGCGCGCCGCTGTCGTCTCGTCCGCACCCGCCGCGCCGGCCCCCCTGCCCCGCGGTCGACAGCACTGCCCTGGAGAGGATAAGACCACCCCCAGCCCCTCCTCTCTCTCCCGGATAGCCCTGGCCCCTCTGGCCTTCCCCTCGCCACTCTCTTCCTCTCCCTGCTTCGTCCCCTCCTCTGCCGAGCGCCTCCGCCGCCGCACCGCTGCTCCGCCGTGGCCACCGGCGTTCCCGAGCCCGGCGACCATGTCCGGGAGACGCGTCTGCCTCGACTACCTCATCTGCGCCAACGAATCGGAGCTGGGGGGCCACCACCTCGTCGCCCGCAATGGTCCTCCCCGCCACGGCCACCGCGACCTCGTCGCCGATTTCGTCACCGTCGAGCCTCCCCCGAGCCCGCTGCCACTCCCTACGGCTCCCCTGTGAGCTCCGCTGCCCCTCCCTTTTCTTCCCGTGCCATTCCCCGCACCGTAGCCGTTGCTCCGTAGATGGCCGTACTGGACGCCGCGGAGCACGTCGCCGGCGTGCTTCTGGCGACCATTGGGCCCCGTGCCCGTGCCCAGTGGACTCCCCGCATCGCGTAGGGCCTCGCCGCGCTATTTGTTCGCTCGCCCGTGCGTTGATTCGCCGTTCCCGAGCCGCACCCGAAGCCGCCGCCGCCCACCGTCGTCGTGCTGCTCTATCCCGACCACCCCAGCCGCCGTGACCCCCACCATCGGACGCCGGTGTGCTCCGCTCGTTCCAGCAAGCCCAACCTCGCGTCAAACGGTGCACCACAGCTCGATCCCGAGCTCGTCGGAGCTCTCGGCCGCGTTCGGCACTCGCCGGCGCTGTTCCGGCGACGTCGCCGACGTGGCACGCGGGCCCCAGCCCCAGTGTCACTGCCCGTGGGCCCCCTGGCCCCAGTTGACCAGGATCAACGCTGACTGGGCGGGCCCTGTGTCTATGACATGTGGGTCCCGCTCGGTAAAAGATTTTATTAAATAAGTAATCAGTTAATTAAATAAATAAATAAATTAAAACACTAATTACCCACTGACTGCTGGGCCCCACATGCTAATTAGTTTAAATAGATTAAGCTAACTCTGTTTAATTAACTGAGTCACTGACATGTGGGCCCCACATGTCAGGTTTGACCTGGCCGGCCCCCTGTTGACTGCTAACATCAGCTATGCATCATGATGATGTCATCTTTTACTGTTCTGGATAATGTTGATTTAATTAAATCCAGAAATTCTAGAAATTAATAAAAACTTTAGAAAATCATATCTTTTAATCCGTAACTCCGATGAAAATAATTTATATATGAAAATTGATCAGAAAAATCCCACGAATCCGAATATGCCCTCCTTCCATCTGTCACATGCTCCTAGCATGATGAACATGGAACTTCCCTCTCCGGATCGTCTGTCCGATAAATCCAAAGACCCGGGAAATATCGTCAGTTATTCTCCCACTCCGTCTGATACGTGTAGTACTGTGTTAGACTACCCCTAGCACTGCGTATTGTCATGACATGCATCGTGTCGCATCTGTTTGCTGTGTATTTATACTGTTTCCTCCCCCTCTTCTCTCTCGTTAGACCCCGACGCAGTTCCCGGTACCGACGCAGCTCAGGAGCCCGACGACACTTTTGACGACCCCACCTTCTTGCCAGTGCAACCAGGCAAGCCCTCCCTTTGATCATCCCAATATCGCCCATTCTAATTTCTCATGCTTGCATTAGAATTGCTGCTGCTACTGCTTTACCTATTCTGATGCATAGCCTGTTTATTGTAACCTGCTGTTGATAATTACCTGCATATCCTAAACTGTCTAGTATAGGCTGGGTAGAGACCTATCAGTGACCCCACTTGTCCCGACTGCCCCGCTGTATTATCCGAAGACCCGATCAACGGGATTGAAGACCAGACCCCGGCACCGCACATCACCCCCTTAGTTGTAACGACACTGCAGCGTTACTATCGAGTGCCGAGGGTGATACCTTGTGTAGCACTTCTGATGTTAACTCTGTAGAGTAGCTATTCGGTTGTGGTCATCGAGGGTGATTCCTCCTTCACCACTTCCGGTAACGACGCTGTCGTGCAACACATCAAGTGTGAACCTCGAGGGTAATTCCTCCGAGTTCACCTTGACGGATACATCAAGTAGGAATCCAACGAGGGTGATACCTCGGATTCCCCTGATGTTATGGACACACGGATACTTGGACTTTACACTGTTAGTTGGAAAGGCGGGTTGACCCTGAGGGGTACCCGCATGAGCCTAAGTGGCGAGTGTTGTGGAGACGGGTTAACCTGGAAGGTGCCCGAGTGATGAATACGAGGCGCGGTCGGGCATTCTTAACCCTTGCAGCAAGTCCTCGAGACGGGGCGACGGGGTCACATCTTTTGTGAGTCTCTGCTCGTTACCGCAAGCCCTAGTCCACTAACGATTTGGATATTTGATCCGAGCAGGCCTTTGGCCTGATAGCACTAACCATCACGTGGGCATAGTATGGGCGTTCTGCATCGTAGCATCAGTCGATAGTTCTGTCAGACGTCCAGTTCAGCATTGTGGCACGGTCGGATCGTACCGACCATCCGAGGCGGTGCTGGTATCCATCCTGCACACAACGACCCGGAGTGTACAGGGCGATGGCCCAAGACCCCTGAGCTCTTAGGTTGTAGACCGGCGGGGACCTCTCTGCTGAGCTCTAGGTAGGGCTGCGGTGTGTCGTTTGGCCGAGGCCGGGCATGACCCAGGAAAGTGTGTTCGGCCGGAGTTAATTGAGCGTGTTGGGTAAGTTGGTGCACCCCTGCAGGGAAGAACACATCTATCGATAGCCGGTCCTACGGTAAAGGACACTCGGAGTTGTATCACGATCGACACAACTAAAATGTGAGATGATACCTGGATATATGGCTCTGGGATTGCTTCTCGCAGGGAGTCGAGAAGGGATCTCAGGACGAGGTTGATGACTGTATGGCTCTGGGATTGCTTTCTCGCAGGGAGTCGAGAAAGGATCTCTGGGTGAGGATGAGACTTAATGATACTACTACTTATACAGTATTAATCTACACTCTTCTAATGCTGCAAACCTCTAAAGATGCTAGTCTTCGATAGGACTAGGCCTTCTCTCTATTCTGGCATTTCTGCAGCCCAGTCCACATATACAGCCTTCCTTTGATAATGTTGCATATGTAGTGTAGATCCTTGCTTGCTGAGTACTTCTGAGTACTCACGGTTGCTTTGCTTTTCTTTTCCCCCATATCATTTTGTCGTGACCAAATGACGGAGCCACTGAGACAGCTACCCCGCCGACGATCGACTACTACTACTACCCCGAGGGTGGTTACTGCTTTGAACTTGCCATCGACCAGGAGTAGGTTCGGAGGGTCCCAGGCAGGAGGCCTGAGCCTTTCGATCGTAGTGCTTTCTTTTGTCCCGCCTTTTAAGGGCCTTTCTGTGTTTTCTTTTATATCTGTACTCAGATATCTGATGCTTCCGCTGACGCTTGTATGCGAGCTTATGTATTCGAGCCCTCGAGGCCCCTGGCTTGTAATATAAAGCTTGTATGAATTTATTTATGTTTTAGAGTTGTGTTGTGATATCTTCCCGTGAGTCCTTAGGCTTGATCGTGTGCATTTTCGTGTATGATTAGTGCACGATTGATCATTTCACCCGAATAGAAGAGAGGTCAGAGTCCCAGAGTAAAGATGAGGAATAAAAGATCCTAATACCACCCAATTGGCGACGTGGGCCCATAAGCCACACAACCAAGTTAGTAAATTAGTTTTTGGACCACTAGACTCAACTTCGACCAAGGAATTGGAAGGGGGATTCCTACAGGCAGTCGGCTCTGATACCAACTTGTGACGCCCCCGGCTCAATCGTGCACTAATCATACACGCAAATGCACACGATCAAGCCTAAGGACTCACGGGAAGATATCACAACACAACTCTAAAACATAAATAAATTCATACAAGCTTTATATTACAAGCCAGGGGCCTCGAGGGCTCGAATACATAAGCTCGCATACAAGCGTCAGCGGAAGCATCAGATATCTGAGTACAGATATAAAAGAAAACACAGAAAGGCCCTTAAAAGGCGGGACAAAAGAAAGCACTACGATCGAAAGGCGCAGGCCTCCTGCCTGGGACCCTCCGAACCTACTCCTGGTCGACGGCAAGTTCGAAGCAGTAACCACCCTCGGGGTAGTAGTAGTAGTCGATCATCGGCGGGGTAGCTGTCTCAGTGGCTCCGTCATCTGGTCACGACAAAATGATATGGGGGAAAAGAAAAGCAAAGCAACCGTGAGTACTCAGAAGTACTCAGCAAGCAAGGATCTACACTACATATGCAACATTATCAAAGGAAGGCTGTATATGTGGACTGGGCTGCAGAAATGCCAGAATAGAGAGAAGGCCTAGTCCTATCGAAGACTAGCATCTTTAGAGGTCTTGCAGCATTAGAAGAGTGTAGATTAATACTGTATAAGTAGTAGTATCATTAAGTCTCATCCTCACCCAGAGATCCTTTCTCGACTCCCTGCGAGAAAGCAATCCCAGAGCCATACAGTCATCAACCTCGTCCTGAGATCCCTTCTCGACTCCCTGCGAGAAGCAATCCCAGAGCCATATATCCAGGTATCATCTCATGTTCTAGTTGTGTCGATCGTGATACAACTCCGAGTGTCCTTTACCGTAGGACCGGCTATCAATAGATGTGTTCTTCCCTGCAGGGGTGCACCAACTTACCCAACATGCTCGATTAACTTTGGCCGGACACACTTTCCTGGGTCATGCCCGGCCTCGGCCAAATGACACACCGCAGCCCTACCTAGAGCTCAGCAGAGAGGTCCCCGCCGGTCTACAACCTAAGCGCTCAGGGGGCTTGGGCCATCGCCCTGTGCACTCCGGGTCGTTGTGTGCAGGGTGGATACTAGCACCGCCTCGGATGGTCGGTACGATCCGACCGTGCCACAATGCTGAACAGGACGTCTGACAGAACTGTCGGCTGATGCTACGATGCAGAACGCCCATACTATGCCCACGTGATGGTTAGTGCTATCAGGCCAGAGGCCTGCTCGGATCAAATATCCAAATCGTTAGTGGACTAGGGCTTGCGGTAACGAGCAGAGACTCACGAAAGATGTGACCCCGTCGCCCCATCTCAAGGACTTGCTGCAAGGGTTAAGAATGCCCGGCCGCGCCTCGTATTCATCACTCGGGCACCTTCCAGGTTAACCCGTCTCCACAACACTCGCCACTTAGGCTCACGCGGGTACCCCTCAGGGTCGACCCGCCTTTCCAATTAACAATGTAAAGTCCAAGTATCCGTGTGTCCATAACATCAGGGGAATCCGAGGTATCACCCTCGTTGGATTCCTACTTGATGTATCCGTCAAGGTGAACTCAGAGGAATCACCCTCGAGGTTCACACTTGATGTGTTGCACGACAGCGTCGTTACCGGAAGTGGTGAAGGAGGAATCACCCTTGATGACCACGACCGAATAGCTACTCTATAGAGTTAACATCAGAAGTGCTACACGAGGTATCACCCTCGGCACTCGATAGTAACGCTGCAATGTCGTTACAACTAAGGGGGTGATGTGCGGTGCCGGGGTCTGGTCTTCAATCCCGTTGATCGGGTCTTCGGATAATACAGCGGGGCAGTCGGGACAAGTGGGGTCACTGATAGGTCTCTACCCAGCCTATACTAGACAGTTTAGGATATGCAGGTAATTATCAACAGCAGGTTACAATAAACAGGCTATGCATCAGAATAGGTAAAGCAGTAGCAGCAGCAATTCTAATGCAAGCATGAGAAATTAGAATGGGCGATATCGGGATGATTAAAGGGAGGGCTTGCCTGGTTGCTCTGGCAAGAAGGAGGGGTCGTCAACAGTGTCGTCGGGCTCCTGAGCTGCGTCGGTACCAGGAACTGCGTCGGGGTCTAACGAGGGAGAAGAGGAGGAGGAAACAGTATAAATACACAGCAAACAGACGCGACACGATGCATGTCATGACAATACGCAGTGCTAGGGGTAGTCTAACACAGTACTACACGTATCAGACGGAGCGGGAGAATATCTGACGATATTTCCCGGGTCTTTGGATTTATCGGACAGACGATCCGGAGAGGGAAGTTCCATGTTCATCATGCTAGGAGCATGTGACAGATGGAAGGAGGCATATTCGGATTCGTGGGATTTTTCTGATCAATTTTCATATATAAATTATTTTCATCGGAGTTACGGATTAAAATATATGATTTTCTAAAGTTTTTATTAATTTTTGGAATTTCTGGATTTAATTAAATCAACATTATCCAGAACAGTAAAAGATGATGTCATCATGATGCATAGCTGATGTCAGCAGTCAACAGGGGGCCGGCCAGGTCAAACCTGACATGTGGGGCCGACATGTCAGTGACTCAGTTAATTAAACAGAGTTAGCTTAATCTATTTAAACTAATTAGCAGGTGGGGCACAACAGTCAGTGGGTAATTAGTGTTTTAATTAATTTATTTATTTAATTAACCGATTACTTATTTAATAAAACGTTTTACCGAGCGAGACCCACATGTCATAGACACAGGGCCCGCCCAGTCAGCGTTGACCCTGGTCAACTGGGGCCAGGGGGCCCACGGGCAGTGACACTGGGGCTGGGGCCCGCGTGCCACGTCGGCGACGTCGCCGGAACAGCGCCGGCGAGCGCCGGACGCGGCCGAGAGCTCCGACGAGCTCGGGATCGAGCTGTGGTGCACCGTTTGACGCGGGGTTGGGCTTGCTGGAACGAGCGGAGCACACCGTGTCCGATGGTGGGGGTCACGGCGGCTGGGGTGGTCGGGATAGAGCAGCACGACGACGGTGGGCGGCGGCGGCTTCGGGTGCAGCTAAGGAACGGCGAATCAACGCGCGGGCGAGCGAACAAATAGCGCGGCTAGGCCCTACGCGATGCGGGGAGTCCACTGGGCACGGGCACGGGGCCCAATGGTCACCGGAAGCACGCCGGCGACGTGCTCCGCGACGTCCAGTACGGCCATCTATGGAGCAACGACTACGGTGCGGGGAATGGCACGGGAAGAAAAGGGAGGGGCAGCGGAGCTCACAGGGGAGCCGTAGGGAGTGGCAGCGGGCTCGGGGGAGGCTCGACGGTGACGAAATCGGTGACAAGGTCGCGGTGGCCGTGGCGGGGAGGACCGTTGCGGGCGACGAGGTGGTGGCCCCCCAGCTCCGATTCGTTGGCGCAGATGAGGTAGTCGAGGCAGACGCGTCTCCCAGACATGGTCGCCGGGCTCGGGAACGCCGGTGGCCACGGCGGAGCAGCGGTGCGGCGGCGGAGGCGCTCGACAGAGGAGGGGACGAAGCAGGGAGAGGGAGAGAGTGGTGAGGGGAAGGCCAGAGGGGCCAGGGCTATCCGGGAGAGAGAGGAGGGGCTGGGGGTGGTCTTATCCTCCCCAGGGCAGCACTGTCGACCGCGGGGCAGGGGGGCCGGCGCGGCGGGTGCGGACGAGACGACAGAGGCGCGCGGTGGTGAACAGAGGAGGGGGATGAGCGGGGTGGGCTGGGCCGCACTGTGCACTTGCGGCCCAGGCACAGTGAGCCTTTTCCTTTTCTTCTTTTCTTTTTCTGTTTTCTATTTTTCTTTTTCTGTTTTGTTAAATGTTTGAGCACTAAAAGGTTTTTGTAAAATATGAGACCTAGCCCATAAATCACAGTGCATTGTATGCCACTGCAATAAAATGGTTTTGAGTACAAAGGTTTTCATTTGGGATTTAATTTAATTAAAAATGTATTAATTAATTCTATTTTGCTGCTGTTAGAGTCACTTAATTTGTTTAATAAATGTTGGTTACAATTTTTGAATTGTCTCTGATTTACTTGCTATTTAATGAACAATTTAGTTTCTGATTTGAGCAAATTTTATTTTCACTTTTAGTTTGAATTTCCATCTGAATTTGAATTTGAAAAGAGATATGATACTAATGATGATTAAGCACTGTTGATCATGATGACATGGCATAATCAAAAGGGTGATTACTGTAGTTAACCACTAGGGGTGTTACATAACTGACCGCAAAACTTGATGAGCTCATTGCTGCGATGAAAGTTAAAGAAGAGTAAATTAGTGATGTTAATTTCATTGCTCATAATAGTTACAATCCCACCTAGAAAAATAATGGTTTTGCTCCTAGACTGCCTTATCCTAATAATAGTGGAGCACCAAATAATTTTAATGCGACGATGCTACTCCTATAGGAGTTGTTGGGTTTCCCTATAGAGGAAGGTTGTTGTAGCACAGAAGCAAAAGTATTTCCCTTAGTTTAGAACCAAGGTACAATCAAACCAGTAGGAATCAACAAGCCCGCAAGGTAAGTAGCACCTGGACACAGATAAACAAAATACTTGCACCCAACTTGGCAACAGGGTTGTCAAGCCCTTGTCTTGCTAGTTACAAGGTTAAAATAAAATAGATAGTGGTATAGTGAAACGACAAATAGTAAAAGTAAATAAAAGGCAATTTCGTAGAAGAAATTATTGATGGAAAATGGACCCGGGGGCCATAGGTTCACTAGAGGCATCTCTCTCAAAAGTAGGCAAATGGCATGGTAACAAATTATAGTTGGGAAATTGACAAGAATAGCAATCTTTATGACTATGATCATTCATGGCATAATCTCATATAGGCATTACGTCCATGATAAGTAGATCGTTAAACTTACTGATGTCTACTATGAATACTCCAATCCAGCATGCATCTCAAGATATTAAGTATACAAGAAACAACGTATTCTAATAGGCTAGATGACATAATGCAGACTTAAAGAAATCTAGCAATAAGATTAAACCCCATCGTTTTATCCTTAGTGACAACAATAAAAAAATGTGTCATATCCCCTTTTTTCACTGGGATATAGAATAGCGCAAGATTGAGCCCACTACTATGCACCACTCTGTTTAAAGATCTACCCATCAATCGTGCCAGAGAAGACAAATAGATCTGAAAGCATACATAGCTATTTAATTATAATGCAAAGAAACTTCAAAAGATTCAATAAGATTCGATGAACAATCTGATCATAAAGTCACAATTCATCATGTCCCAACAAACACACGACAGAATTACATCGGATTGATCCCAATCACACAATGAAGAAGCGGAACATGGTATTGAAGATCCAGAGACAGATAGACACATAGATAGATACATAGATAGATAGATAGATAGATAGAGAGAGAGAGATGGAGATAGAACCATCTAGCTAGTACTATGGACCCGTAGGCCCTGAAGGAACTACTCACACATGGTCATGGGGGCAACAAGGTTGATGAAGAGGCCTCCTCCAATGGCTTCCCCCTCCGGCAGAACTCCGGAACAGGGCTCCAGATGGGATCTCTTCGGAACAGAGGCTTGCAGCAGCGATTAAATTCTTGTGGAGGAAGAATGGATGGTTTTGATATTTATAGGATTTTATGGCGGTGGAATCAGGTCAAGGCGGTGCTCGTGGGCCCCGCATGGATTGGTGGCGCGGCTACTCCTTTGGCCGCGCCACATGTCCATGTGTATAGCTTGTGTCTCGTCTCAACGTCTCCCGAAGCTTCCAATGTTTCTTGTTACCCAAAAAATCATGTTAAATCAGCAACGTATTTTGACCTCCGTAGATAGATTTCCTCAGAAACCAAAAACAAGCAAAAAACAGGAATTGGCACTGGGCACTAATTTAAAAGGTTAGTCCATAAAAATAATATAGATTTCTATAAAAAGTACTCTCTCCATCAACATATATAGGGCCTAATATGACTTTCGAGGTCATCTTTGACCATTGACAAGATTAAAAATACATGCGATGTACGATATAAAAATTATATCATTAGAAACTCCTTTCACATACGAATCTAATGGTATGCTTTGTGTAACACACATGTCATATATTATTGCTCTATCCCATGGTCAAAAGGAACCTCAAAAAACATATTAGGCACTATATATATTGCCAGAGGGAGTATATAAAAATGATAACATAATAATATTTAACAATAAAAAATTATAGATACGTTTGAGACATATCAGCATCCTAAAACTTAAGTCCTACTAGTCCTCGATTAGGTAAATGATAAAAAAAGATATTTTTTGATGTTGAATGCTTCCTAGCATGATATTGATCAAATATTGTAATACTGGTGTGAACTTAGGACAAAAGTGATTCAAAGCAATAATCTATAACTCATAACAAGCAAGTAACATCAAAAAGTGTAAACAAGATTACTCTTGATTTTCATTGTTTAATGCTTTCATGTAATACCGATTAATACTTATGATGTCATAAGCATGTCCGCAATCACTCAAGACCTTATCATATTCAAACATCTTCCCATAACACAACCTAAAGCTTCAGTCAGGCAACTGAATATGTGATGAGCCCTTTTCAACTACTTAGCACTTTGCTTAATGCTCAATTCACAAGCCTTGGTCTTAGCACTTAGGATGGCAAATATAATGATGATGGGAATTTAATTGAGAAGAAAATATATAAGAAAGTTTCACATCAATGCGACTTGATCATTAGGCAATGGAGAGGCCTTATAATCGATATCAATGTGAGGAGTAGTTATTGACATGCAACAGATGCACTTAGAGGTATAAGTGTATGAAAGCTCTCTTAATGCAACTAAGTGGGTGTGCATCCAACCTGCTTGCTTCATAAAGACCTCGAGCTTTTGAGGAAGCTCGTCATACGAATATGCAAGTCAAGTTTTATAATGTAAAAATCCCACTAGCATATGAAATGAATAATATGAAAACTCTCTATATGAAGAACATGGTGCTACTTTGAAGCACAAGTGTGGTAAAATGATCTAGCATAACATGTATAATAATGATGAACGGTGGCTTTGCCACAAATATCATGTCAGCTCTATATAATCATGCAAAGCAAAATGAGAATGAATGCTCAAGTCATATAATGAATAATAATAATGAAAGTTGCATGGCAATATATCTCGGAATGGCTATTGAAATGCCATAATAGGTAGGTATGGTGAATACTTTGAAAAGATATAATGAGGCCTTATGTGTGAGAGAGCATATCATCCCACGGGGTTGGATACACCAGTGAAGTTTGCACCATGTCTCAATGTGAGAGTAGGCAATGCACGGTACCGAAGAGGCTAGCAAAATATGGATAGTGGAAGTTTTGTAAACACCGCAACTCATAAACCAAAACATCTCACTAATACTTCATAGTATACACCAAGTAACGACAAGACCAATCACTCCAAGGGGTGAGTTTGATGAACCAAAGTCCGCTAGGCTTCCATTCTACATGGCGGTTACTTACAATGTTCTTCAAATTAGACCCTTCATAATCAGCTCAACTTAAATGATCACAAGTATTAGCGTGTGTGACCTTATGACACCTTTCCACTACTTCACGCGAGTCCTCAAGGCTACACAAAAATAATTACCCACTCACTATGTCAAAATCATTGCAAGGAACCCGATTATCTAGTTCAATTCATTTACAAGTTCCATGCAAGTTTTATTATACCACTTCTACATACCTATTATTTTTGGGACCAACATATAATTCAATGCAAATTACCAATTACTCCCTCTGTAAACTAATATAAGAGCATTTAGATTACTAAAATAGTGATCTAAACGCTCTTACATTAGTTTATGGAGGGAGTACTATTCAACTCTCTAAATGGATATAAGTGAGGCAAGAGAGTCCTAGTCTTTTTTATAAAAATATATAACCGTGCTCAAACAATTATAAATGAAGTACAAGAGCAATGCCTCAACTCAAATAGATATAAGTGAAGCTTAATGAGCATTCTATAAATAACTGAACAATGACCACCAAACAAACCTAAAATAAAAGCAAAAGATGCTCCAAGCAAAACACATATCATGTGGACAAATAAAAACTTAGGTCCAACGGAGACATACCGATAGTTGTTGATGACAAAAGAGGGGGCATCCCCAAGCTTAGACGCTTGAGTGTTCCTTGCATATTACCTTGGGGTGCCATGGGCATCCCCAAGCTTATTCTCTTGCCGCTCCTTCTTCATCACATATACAAAACTTAAAGAACTCGTGAGATAGGTTAGTACATATAAAAAACTAAATCTCCCAATCATGTACTGCCAAGACAAGATGCATATTAATTTCCAAGTAATGGCTATTTTATCCTATCATTTCCACAATTTATACCCCCCAATATAGGCCATGGAAACTCAAAAACAAGCAGCCTAAGAAAACATAATACCAATCTGTCAAAAATAGAACAATACGTAAAGATCTAATTTTTAGCCGTACTTCTGTAACTTCAAAAAATCTAAAAAATTATTACTTGGCAGACAATTTGTAATAAATATTGTCTAAAACTTTTAGGGTTATATCATGTTCTAAAAAAAAAATCAAAATTCAAATACTTGGAATAAAAAGCTGAATCCAAGATATTTATAACTTCCTCCAATTTATCAATTCTAGCGGGACTTTGTTCTACTCTATCGGTAAGTGGTTCCTTTTACATTAATAGTTTCAAAGCATTTCCTACCATAAAACCTAACTTAGTAATTTGATTATGCATCTTTTTATCCAATTCTTCTAATTTTTTATTAGTTGGCCTTTTGTTTTCAATAATATCCAGTCTTTGCATAAGGTGTTCCAAGGTTATTTCAATTTCATTAACCTTAATTGGTGGATATCCAACTAAATTTCCCATAGAATTAAAAGCATAAATAGTGTGACTACTCAAGAAATTCCATGCAGTGATAGTATCAAGAACAAACCTATACCAAGTAGTAACAGCAACATAGAAATTTGTAAGAAGAATCATGGTAGATTGTTTATAAGTAGATCTATTTTGAGCATCACAGATTCTATACCAAGCATCTTTTAAACTCTCTCCACCCCTTTGTTCACTTCTAACTCGGGCTTAGAAACGACAAGTGAAGAACTAGCCATGAAAGCAAAATACAATGTAGCAACAAAAAAGTATTTTTGGTATTTTGGAATTTTTTGGCAAGCAAAGTAACTAGGCAAGAAATAAAACAAGTAAGATAGATAGTTTGTGTGAAGGTACCTGATATGCTATAAGATGATTCCCAGCAACAGTGCTGGAAATTCTTTTGCTACTCCCGTAGGAATTGTTGGGTTTCCCTAAAGAGGAAGGGTGATGTAGCACATAAGCAAAAGTACTTCCCTCAGTAAAGAACCAAGGTTCAATCGAACTAGTAGGAATCAACAAGATAGCAAGGTAAGCAACACCTGCACACAAATAAACAAAATACTTGCACCCAACTTGGCAAGAGGGTTGTCAAACTCCTTGTCTTGCTAGTTACAAGGTTAAAAGAAAATAGATAGTGGTATAATGAACAAAAAATAGTAAAAGTAAATAAAAGGAAATTTTGTAGAACAAAGTATTGATGGAGAATGGACCCGGAGGCCATAGATTCACTAGTGGTATCTCTCTCGAAAGCAGACAAATGGCATGGTAAAAATTACAGTTGGGCAATTCACAAGAATAGCAATCTTTATGATTATGATCATTCATGGCATAATCTCACACAGGTATTACGTCTGTGATAAGTAGACCGTTAAACTTACTGATGTCTACTACAAATACTCCACCCTAAGAACGCTATCCAGCATGCATCTCAAGATATTAAGTTTACAAGAAACAGAGTATTGCAATAAGAAATATGACATAATGTAGACAGAAAGAAATCTAGCAATAAGATTAAACTCCATCGTTTTATCGTTAGTGGCAACAATACAAGTACGTGTCCTGTCCCCATTCTGTCACTCGGATATAGAGCACCACAAGATTGAACCCACTAACATGCACCACCCCCTCTGAAGATCTACCCATCAATCATGGCCAGAGAAGACAAATAGATCAGAAATAATACATAGCTATTTAATTATACAACAAAGAAACTTCAAAAGGTTCAATAGGATTCAATTAACAATCTGATGATAAACTCACAATTCATCATGTCCCAACAATGCAGTATTACATCGGATTGATCCCAATCACACAAGGAAGAAGAGGAACATGGTACTGAAGATCCAGAGAAAGAGAGAGAGAGAGAGAGAACCATCTAGCTACTACTATGGACCCGTATGTCCTGAAGCAACTACTCACACATGGTCATGGAGGCATCAAGGTTCATGAAGATGCCTCCTCCAATGGCTTCCCCCTCCGACAGAACTCCAGAATAGGGCTTGAGATGGGATCTCTTCAGAACAGAGGCTTGCGGCGGTGATAAAATTCTTCTGCAGGAATGACGGATGGTTTCAGTATTTATAGGATTTTATGGCGGTGGAATCAGGTCAAGGCGGTGCTCGTGGGCCCCACATGGACAGGTGGCACGACCACCCCTAACCGTGCCACGCGCCCATGTGGCTAGCTCGTGTCTCATCTCGACGTCTCCTGAAGCTTCCAGTGTTTGTTGTTGCCCAAAAAAACATGTTAAATCGGCAACGTATTTTGACCTCCGTAGATATTGGTTTGCTGCGAAACCAAAAACAAGCACAAAATAGGAGTTGGCACTGGGCACTAAATTAATGGGTTATGATAACCCACAAGTGTAGGGGATCGTTTGTAGCCTTTTTCGATAAATAAGAGTGTCGAACCCAACGAGGAGCTAAAGGTAGAACAAATCACTGGTACAACGAGGTGCTATACAAACTATTTTTAACCCCTTTCTGCGACATCATTTGGAACCGTCGCCAAGTGAGTGACTGCGATAGGGGGGTCCTTCCCACACGACCCAGAAACCATCGGGGATAGGGAGCCACCCAGATGCTGCATCCTTGCAACTCGTTTGTGCTCGCATTGCCATCGCAGCTGGTATTCTGTGGTGCTACGTTTACGATGCGCGGCCCATCACAAACGGTTCGCGATTATAGAACGTGTATGATAAGCAGACAATCACACACATTCACTTTTCCCAAAGCGTATGCGATAACTAATTAAGAAGATTAGCTAATCGTCGTATGAGTGTCGGACAGGATTACGAAACGTCGGACCGTCGTAACATCATCGTACATGACAACTATCGCACACGCTATTCTGTGGTGCAATGTTTACGATGCATACCACATCATAAACAGTTCATGGTTGCGAATTGTGTATGATAAGGCAACTATCACAGACGTTTAGTTTGCCTGCACCGTTTGTGATATTGTCTGACATCGCACACGCTTTGCAAACGGCAACTGTGTGCATGCTTGTACACGTTTCCTCTCTGTGAACCGTGTCGGATTATGGTGTATATCACAAACATTTGTGTTTTACCAACCGTGTGCGCTGTAACGACCTGTAGAGTGTAATTTCACCATAATTTAATTGCTGCTATTTCAAATTGTATTGAATTTGAATTTGAATGTATGCTATAGCTTTATTCATATCCATCAGGTTCAAACAGCCAATGCATTATTCGATTCATAGGTACATATGTTCAAGAATTACATAAGAACCAAATAAAGAATGATGAACCACAGTTGTATACTTGTACTATTAAAGACGGTAAAGAAAGAGGTGAAATACATTCTGGTTGCTGAACAAGGTGAAGCGGAATGCCCATATTGTGCCCTTCTCCATGCAGAAGGCACGCACGACTCTAGTCCAACCCCTTGTTATGGCCGACCGCCCATCCTTCACGGTCTTCATGAAAACATCTAGATCATCATCATGTTCTGGTAGAAATACTTTAACCTTTGCATGCCCACCAATCATGTAGTTTGAGAGGTAATCTTGAGTAAACTGCTTTGGGAACCACTGCAAAGGAAAAAGATTCAGGCATTGTCATCTAACACAACTCATTATGGGCAGTAAAAAGAAGGCTGCAGAGTTCTTACTTACCATCCTGCAGTTCGCTGTTGTCTTGGATAAAGTGTAAACAAATAGTTTAATTGCCATCTTTTGACCCATTTTACTAACAATCTTTATCAGCTTCCTCACTTGATGCTGGTTCATCGATATCTCATTGCCCCATACGCAGAAAGGGTCGAAGCACGGATCTTTACCAATGACATATGTACCTAAAAGCACCAAGTTAATATTAGAAGCTAAACAGCAATTGCACAATGATGTAGTATAACACTCTTTTATAATATCTTATAACATCCAATATACTCACATATTAGATGAATTAACATCTTATATTATGGGCCGGAAGGAGTTTATTGCATTTTTACAAATTATCGGCTGATTAACTGCTGCTATATCCATGGGTTAGAGTTAGTTTGAGCTAGTTTGGGCTCAAATAGCCCTAAAGTATATCCAAACATGAGGGCTAGTTTGAGCTAGTTGCATCTAACCCACCCAAAAAAACTATCCCACCCAAGAGGTGCTAATTGGAGCTAGTTCTCCTAGTGCATTTATTGTCAATCTAACCCTGTCATCCAAACACCTCTTTGGATGGAGTTAGTTCAGGGTTAGTCATGAGCTAGAAACTAACTCTAACCTCTAGCTAAGTTGAGTATCCAAACAGGGCTATGTTGTTGTTGTTGTCGCTGCTGCTCTTCTACGTATATCTAGACATCATCAGAACATTAAGGTAACACTCTTCCTTGTTGCTATGTAGCCTAGGATTGCATATTTAGACATTAAGTACAGTGCATGTTGCTATGTAGCCTCAGATATATTACATATGGCCCTAGTTAACCTAACGATAAATGGGTTACAGATATATTCAGTTAAAAGTCTGATTCACCGATTAGTCCCTTATCAGCCCCCGGCCTATATGGTACCAGCTACCGATATCATGAACAGTGAGTATATATAAGCCATGAGATGAAACTAACCTCGATGGAAAACAACAGTCGTTCCCAAAATTGTCCTGTGTAAGTACATTGAGAGGCATGTTAAGCACAACAGGCTAAACATCAACCAAATATATCCATGGCAGACAAAATAATCTCCAAAAGATAGCTTCACTGTGAAGGTTTAAGCACGCTAGTAAAGCAAAACAAGTGGAAAGGTGTGTTAACTGCAACATGCCTAACATTTAACAACAAGCAAACATAGTCATTCAAACTGGTATTGTGCTGGTCTAAGTACACTGGTTATTGTTAAATAAAAATGGAAAGGCGTGTTAACTACAAGATGCAGCAACCAAATGTAGTCATTCATAGTGGTATTGTTGAAACTGGTATTGATGAAATTGAACTGCACAGTTCATACTTACACATATAGAACATCACGTTGTGAATAACTGGAATAAACAAGGCATACTACGAACAACCAAAGATAGCATTTGAAACTGGACATATGCTAACTACAAACAACCGAACAATCAAAAAACTTTAAAAGAGGCATATGCTAGCTATAACAAGCTTAACAACAAGCAAATATATGCATTCCTATCGGTATGTTTAAAACTGGATTGATGAAATGTACTGCATAGTAAATAGTTGCACATATAGAGCATCACATTGTGAACAACTGAAATAAACAAGGCATACTGCAAACAACCAAATATAGCAATTAAAACTGGACATATTCTCACTACACTACAAAAGGGACTCGACAAAACAAATCACGGGTTCCCCCCTGTGAAGAGGCACGGCAAAACAAATCATGGGTTTCCTCACTTGTTACAGATGGGCTCGTTCCCGTGGGAAGAGCACGGACCCTGGATGCGCTCCATGTTGTCGCAGATGGGCTCCTTCCCCTTGGAAGAGCACGGCTGTAGGGTGCCCTCCCTGATGTCGCAGACGGGCTCTTTCCCCTTGGAAGAGCAGATGGGCTCTTTCCCCTTGGAAGAGCCGGAGAGGGTGCCCTCCTTGTGGTTGCTGTCGATGAGGTCTGACTTGGAAGCTATGGATCCCAAGCCAGCGTTGCAGAACGCGTCCTTCAGAAATGACAAAAGGGGCTCGATGGTGATGTAGGATGGCAAATTCTTGACAGCGAGCCAGAGGAGATCATCGGCGGGGCCATGGATGAGATCGATGGCGGTTGAACCCGAGGGGTTGGGGGTGGGCCACTTAACATGTGACATAGCCCACGTCAGGTCATCGCTGTCGATGACCTCGATGTCATAGCCGGTGTCCGCAACATACCTGCATACTCTAGCCCAATGATTGAGTGCCTGCGGCCAGTAATGGTCGTCAGATTCCTTGGCGACGTCGGGCGAAGAGACCGCGATACACCTCTTTTGATCCAGTCGCTCCTCGAGCTCCATGGGAAGCATAGCCGGGATTAGGCAGCGACGCTCTGGAGTGGGGGATGGGGATGGGGATCTGTGGGAAAGGGGGCATTTGACAGGCATCATCTAAGAAACTCAGGGCAGCCTGGGTATGGAGATCGGTGGGTAAGCTGCACGGGAAAACCGACAGATGTTGACAATGGAGGCCTTGCGGTGGCGGCGACCTTGCTAGGGTTTTGAGTGAGGGAGGGTGTGTGTGTGTGTGGCGCACGCGCTCGAGGATGTTTTGGTGTGTGTGTGTGTGTGTGTGTGGAGGGGGGGGGGTGTGTTTGAGGAAATGACGCGGCTACTAAAATTTTTACTACGTGGGAGTCAAACGCGGGAGTGAAATGCCGGGGCTATTGAAAATTTGGATGATGGTGCATCGCACACGGTCCGGAAATAACAACTGTGTGTTATGAAACAGAAAAACCCTCGAGGCGGGCAGATATTTTCGAGGGATGCAGGCGGGAGCGGGAACAAGAAACATCACACACGGTCGAAACATAATAATCGTGTGTTATCAAACAGAAAAACCTTGCAGGCGGGTAGATATTTTTGAGAGGGGAAGCCTCGTGGAGCCCAATGTACTATGCGGATGTGCGTGACAGGGGCACCGGCGTGGCACACGGTTAGTGTGAGTGAACCATGTCTGTTGCGTCATCTGACTTGTCTAATGTTCAAAAATTTGGCGAAAATGACGCGGGAGAGAGTCAGAACATGAACACACTTGCATGTGGACCAAATATATGTAGGAAAAGGATGGTTTGATGTTCAAATACCAAATGCAACTTCGATGTGGCACCTATCTCGCAAAGCGCACCGTATTGCTTGCCCCCCTCGTGTCGGTACGAGGGGAATCCTAAGCTATGAATGCATGCCCCCCACGGAGGTTCACCTAGCAAAGTGCGAAGTAACAGTCCCCCCCCCCCACACTTTCAGTCGGTGAGCCGGAGAGGGCATCTCACCAAGATGGATCGTAAAACGGACCAAGAATAATCCACCTTGGTCGTACAACCTCTCTCTTGTTGTTGGTCAAAGTGATGGCCGTCCATGTGACCCCGGAGATGGGCTAGCTCGCCAATAATCATGCAAGTATCTAGTCCCCGAAGACAACCACTGCCTGCATGTGGCCCAAACATATGTATGGAGAGGTGTGTTTGAATACACAATGGAACAACTTTGATGTGGCACCGTGCTTTTGAACCAGAAATCCCCACACCGAGCGAGGGTTAGTTGACGATGCATATGTATGTCACACCACACTTCAAGCCGATGACGGGGATTCATGCATGCATGCGTGCATAGTATGCGCTCAAACTTAATTAGGTCTGAATCTCACCATGACCTATACTATGATAACACGAACCAAAGGAAGAATCTGCCATGGTAACCTATCTTGTTGTCGGTCAAGGTGATCATGGATGTCCACATGGGCCCACGAATATATAGGCTTGTCGCCTATAACCACGCGAGGGAGTGTACCATTCGAAGACAACCACTACATGCATATGTATGGAGGTGATGCATGCATGCATGTTTGAATACCATTTCACAACATTGATGTGGCGCGTGCGTCGAAAATCGTACAGTCCCCACATAGAGTGAGATCGGTTCGTGACGTGTCGTGGTACTAGCCACTTCGACTCGATGGGAGGGATTCATGTGTACACATGCATGTGTGTGCTCAAACTGAATCATGTCATCCCAAAGCATGGCCTATATATATACCGTATTACAAACAAAAAAATAATCCCCTCCAAATCAAATTAACCTCTCTCGTTGTCAGGCAAAGTAGTGATGGACCAAGCGGGCCCACAGATGGAAAGCATCGATATCGCTGATAACCGCTTAAGTGGGTGCGAGAGGACAACCACCATCACTTTGCATGTGGGCCAAAACATATGTTGAATACCCAAAATGCACAAGTTTGATGTGGCACATGCCTCGAAAACTGTAAAGTCCCCACACAGAGCGAGGTTCATGAAGCGTACTACATATGATGGTCCCCTTCCCCCTCTTTGACGCATACTATATGCTCCTACCATAATACAACCCAAAAATAATCCTCCTTGATGGTGAAATTAATTAACCTCTCCCGATGTAGGTCAAAGTGATGCATGCATCGACGATGGCCTCGTGGGCCCACAGATGGAAGCGTCACATGTGAGTGTCCTAGGATAACCACCGCCTGCATGCATGTGGCCCAAAGAGGTGTCGTGTGATGATTGAATAGCCAATTTCACAACTTTGATGTGGCACGTGCCTCGGAAACCAAAAAGTCCTGACACTGAGTGAGGTGTACTTGTTCACGGACGCGTACGTATAGTATATATGCTAGTCCCCTCCCACCTCTTCGACGCATACTATATACTCCCACCATAACACAAACAAAAAGATTATACCTTGCTGGTCAAATTAACCTCTCTGTCGGCTGTTGGTCAAAGTGATGGACGACGGCCTAGCGGGCCCACATAAAGTGTCACATGCGAGTGAGTGTCATGTAGGACAACCATCGACTGCATGTGGCCAAAACATGTATGTATGAAAGGGTTGTGTAATGTTTTAAATAACGAATTCACGACTCTGATGTGGCACCTGCCTCACAAAACGGCCAACCCACACGGTGGCTCACGACTCGTAGTGTACTGCCAGCCACCCCCCACCCCCCAGACGCACACACACACACACACACACACACACACACACACACACACACACCGCGAATCCACCGCAATTACGATGCATGTTATATTATCCCGCGGTGAACATATGTTACCAAAGGAGGGACGTTTTAATTTTGAAAAAAAAACAGAGATCATTAAGACATTTTAGTACATTGATTGATTTTCTAGGGGTATAATGTGCAAAAATCAAATTTAAGCTACATGCACACGTGACAGTGCACCTAAATGGCTTGCAAAAACACATGTGTCTCACTGGGTGCATGTTTACTCCCCGTGCAAGAAATTTCAAACATTGAGAATCTTGATTTTTAAATTCTAGTACATCCAAAACTTATTTGAAATTCATGAAACTTATCGTGTTGTCATATGGACACCAATACAAATGGCATTGTACTTTTTTTGTCAAATTTGAGACCAGTTTTGATGTAATCTTTATCTTCTTACAAACAGGAGATTATTAATAATTGAGAACCAATATCGCAAACGGATTATTTATTTGAACTGTGAGCGTTAGACCAACAATGGATACGTGCCATGGTTCGGTTAAGCAATAAAGCGGCAGCATTAATCATCCAAATAGAAAAACAATATACGTGCCACCACACGACCCGTGTGCCGTGCGAGCAGGCGTGAGTTGACGGGACGCATGCGAGCAGTCCGCCACGCAGGCAGACCGGGAGGCGTGCATGCAGGTGTGTGAATTGACGGGAGGCGTGCTCGCTGCGCAGTGTCATCGGGAGGCGTGCGAGTAGTTGTGTGAAACGATGGTAGGCATGCCAGCAGTCCGGTGCGTAGGCTCACTGGGAGGCGAGCCAGCGGTTTGATCGCCGCCCGCCTCTCTCCCACTACTCCATATTAATGGCGCGCCCAAGCGGCTGCACCCCCCATCCTCGCCACACACACAATCCTCTCTCTCCGCTTGCATCCTCGATGCCACTCTCAGTCCTCAAAGTTGTCAGTGTATGAGGATGCCACCGAAGCGCCCCATCGGAGGGAGTGGTGACACCGGGGCTGCTGAAGCACCGGAGCACGGCATGGAGATGGAGACAGAGGTTGCCATCATCGCCGGTGAGGTATCGCTGCAACCTGACATCATCGACAGCGTCGTGCTTCCATAGCCGGAGCCGGAGGTCCACACCGACTCTGGTGACGACTCGGGCGATGAACCCGGCGATGACTCCGACGACCACTCCGGCGATGACTCCGACAACGACGGACAACCGGTTAGTCATCTATACCCATTTATTTGTTAAATAGATCCTAGGGTTTCTCTGGTTACTCATGCCTCCCCCTTTTTGGAATAGAAATCCTATGGTTATGTTCTCCCAATCCATGAAATCTGAGTAAGTTTCGTTAGATCCGTGTAGTGTATTGATTGTTTGAATGGTACAAGTGATAAGTGATTAGTTGTTTCATCTGTGCAAATGATTTCTGCTAGTAATCCGACTAGGGTTAGTGTTCGTGCTAATAATTCCTAGCCAGGACTTGACAATTGATTTTGAATGACCTACATATATGTTTGTGCCATTATTTTCTTCAAGATTGGTCTGTACATAGATGATTGTGCTTAAAAATTGAACCATAATCTCTGGATATGTATAAAAAATAGCCATAAATTCCTAATCCTACTTCACGGCATGTAAACATTGATTTGATGCCAAATTTTGGCAACTGCCAAATGTTCGCTAGAGATTAGTTTGTAAACATTAATTTGATGCCACATTTTTTTAACTATTTGTATAGGTGCTGTCTGACGATGTGGACAGCGAGGATGAAGATGGCCAGAGGAGGTACAAGAGGCAAATCCTGAGGGAGCTTTATGCGGGAATGCATAACAGGCGTATTAGGACCTGGGACGGCGGCTATCAATGCCCATTTTGCAACTAAAAGCTTCATGACGCGTATCAAAGTGTTCTGGTGCATGCAAGAGGACGAGCCGTTGGCTCCTTCAAGCAGAAGTATTCTCGCAGGGTGGCGCACGCCACGTACGCCGAGTACCTGGAGAAGCTTCGGGATCGTGCCGGCAGATGAGATGAGATGTGGGATCGAACTATGTACGCTTGAGTATGCTTAATGACGGTTGAACTATGTACTTATGGTTGAACTATGCTTGTGTACACTTATTATCTATGTCTGAGTATGTTTAATCTATGTTTACTTATGTCTAAATGTGGGATATGGATGCAATCAGTTCAGTTGATGGAATCTACCTCCGTCCTGGTTTATTGGTCCCCTTTGTAATTTGTGTTAAATTTTGACCAAAGATTTAACTGACAAAATGTTAGTGCAGGTCAGCAAAAATTATAGCGTTGGATGCGTATTTGAACATAGTGTTCAATGATATAATTTTTGGTGACATGCATAAACATTTGTTAGTTAAATCTTTGGTCAAAATTTGGTACAAATTACAAAGGGGACCAATAAACCAGGACGGAGGTAGTACGTCAATCACACACGGTTCCTAAATTGGAACCGTGTGCAATGACTTTCATTTTCCCTGTTACGTCAATCACACATGGTTGGCTCTAGCAAACCATTGCCTCTGAAACTCTTTGTGGGACAGAAAACCCTCACCGCCCAATTCAAAAAAGAAAAAAGAAAACTCTCACCATCCCCATGTCACAAAAACCCTCACCCCACCCGCCACCCCCTCCGGTCCCCATTCACACCCGCACAAGCTCCTCTGCATCTATGCATGGCACCGCCTATCGCCGCGGCAACCACTTAGCTCGACACCTGCCGCCGCCGCCAGGCTGCCGGCAAACCCCACCGCATTTCGCCACTTCCACTTGCCGCCGCCTATCGCCATCGACTTTCTCGACGCTGCTCGCGGTCGACCCAGCTCCGCCCGGTTGGGGAATCCGCCGAATTGAGGATTTTTTCTCATGGATAACAAGGTAACTAATTTAATGAGATATTATCTCATCTCTTATCCCAGTTCATCTGCCTCCTTTAATCACCCGGCCGAATTCGCCGTGAATTCATTTTTATTCGAGCTGATTTGAGGGTTTTCTTTCATTCATAGAGTGTACAGTGCACGGACACATCAGGACTTTGCGGCCTCCGCCAGACATCCATGGAGTTCCATCTCACCGTACCAGATGACTTGAGGATGCGCGTGGTATGTTCAATCTCACCCTAAATCGGTTGGCATAGCCTACTTTCCTGAACACATACTAAATATTGCTACATTTGGATAAAAGGTGCCACATGTAGCATATACGTCAAAGGGGATTTCCCCCCTCTTCTTTCTATATTAGGCAAATTAATGATGTATTGTTCTTTCGATTACTCTCATATTTCCATGACATCATGCTTACCCTATCTGTTTAATTATAGATTTTTGTCATTTGATTTCAACTGTTGTACAGTTCTTTCAATTTGGGCCCATATTTGCATGTTACCATATTTTTTTAACAATCCTACCATTTTCTGCAGCGCGTCCCTTGCTATGCAACATAATCTGTAGTACACAATCTTTCCCTTTACATAAATCAAGACTGCAGGGATGTCATACTGAACACAAACCATGGATTTACAATCGTTGCTACTGTAAGACTTGATGAACGTGGTGACTCCTATTTTGGCACTGGCCTTTGGAAAGAAATTTCTAAGTTTTATGTACTGAAAGCTGGCACTAAAATTGCAGTGCACATAAAAGAGCCTGGTCATGAGATATATGCTAACTTCCCCGACGATATCATCCGTCCAGACTTTGTTCGAAGTAAGTGTTCTTTTCAAGTATCTGCGTGTTGACTTACTCAGCAATATCAAATGAATTGTGTAGTATTTAAGCAACCAATTGTTATTCCATTTTCTTACTCTATTCCTACCTACTAACTTCTAGTTACCAATACACTTTTCTATTGCCCTGTTTTAACTAAATATTCCCTGTACTCCCACTTCTATCAGAAAGCGCCGCTAACAAGGAGACTCCGGAGGTGGAGAACGGGGCTGCCAACAAGCGGAGGCAGGTCGAGCAAGAACCGCAAGCGACTCCAGTAGGCCTAGACTTCATCAGCAGCCTCCCCGATGATATGTTGACAGTCATCATCTCCCTCCTCCCAATCAAATATGGGGCACGGACAACCTTCCTTTCCCAGCGGTGGCGCCCCCTATGGAACTCCACCCCTCTCGACCTCATCGACACCCACCAGCTCTGCCATGGCTATCGCAAAAACTTGGATGCATTCTCCAAGATCCTCGGCAGTCACCGTGGCCCAACCAGAGGCCTTAGCATGGGCAAGTTCCGTTCCAACGGGAAGGACCGAGCCAAGCTTGACGACTAGTTCCGATCCCCCGCCCTAGATTGGCTCGAGGAGCTCACTTTTGATGATGGGCATATGCGCTCTCTGCCAATGTCCGCGCTTCGCCTCGCGCCCACGCTGTGCGTCGCCAAGTTCAGGAACTGCCATGCCCCCCCCCTTAATGACGCGCCGCTCTTATTCTACCACGACTGAAGCACCTCGAGCTCGTCGCCGTCTGCCTCCCAAATGGTGACATGGAGCGCCTGCTCCATGGCTGTACTGCACTCGAGTACCTTCATCTTTAGGTGATCAATGGGTTGAGTAGCTTCCACATCACCTCCATGACTCTCTGGACTATTTATGTGTGTTGCTGGTGCTGCAAGAAGACATCACAAGATGTGTACCACGGTATGGTCATTGAGGACACACCTTCACTTGAGAGATTACTTGTAGTTGATCAAGAAGGTCGAACAAGAATCAATGTCATTTCTACGCCGAAATTGACAGTGATGGGCTACTCATCTGACAAATACTCCGAACTTGTTATTGGATCCACACCCGCTCAGGTACAACAGCCGCCTTCTACCTCTCCTTCTAGAAATTAACATTATTTCTAATTTTGAAGATGTACGTTCATCTGTCATCCAGAAAATGATTCCGACATGCTTGACCCCGAAACTGCGCACAGTGAAGGTCTTGGCACTAGAATCTATCGGCCCCAATCTGGAGCAAGTTGTCAGTTTCCTGAGATGCTTTCCATGCCTGGAGAAGCTATATATTGAGGTGATGTTCCTTTCCGGTTAAATGTTAACCATAAGGGAGTTCAATTTGTGACACCTTTTTCCAAGTTTACAATGACAATGTACTATGATTTCTAAAGGATTTTTTGGAGGATTTCAGTACATACATTTTTACCCCCCCATATTGGTTGCTTGATCCATATGGTTACAATCCATAAGCATTTCTCCTTTGGATTCATATGTACTAGTTTTCTTAGGGAACTTTTCATCCACTCCAACCTCTTGTGAAGAAGGCTACATTTTTCTAGATTGTAATCAAATGCCCATGTTAATCATGTCGGATCGAAGATGGCATGTTAGTGCATTTTACAAATCCTGCAAACCAAATAGGCCTGTAGTAGTGTTCAAAACTGCATGTAGGCACTAACATGTTTTCTTCTTTTGCAGATAAGATTAGGCCCGGTGGTGGATAATGTGATACAATATAACAATCACATCGAATGCCTAGATCTACATATCTCAGAAATTACTTTGAACACCTACCGAGGGACCTTACCGGAGATTATATTCACCAGGTTCTCTGTTGTCAGAGCAAGGGTGCTGAAGGTAACGAGGTTTGCCCTACATTTATTTCGCAAAAATGAATGGTTTGTTGATCAGCGCCGGCGGCTGCGGCAGAATGGAATAGGCTCCAAAAATGCTGAATTTCATTATGGAACTTCAGATGGCAGAGTAATCGGAAGTCATCGTGTCAACCCCATACATGACTTCTCAGTGGCTGACCCCTTTGCAAAAATTATGAGGTTTCGAAACCAGACTTACAAGTGGTAATATTAGTTTCAACCTCTCTGATATCCATGTTCAGCGGATCAGCGCAAGCGTTGGCAGCTGATGAGCTGAATTTCATTTCTAATATCAGTTTGAACATTGTAATCTTCGAATTTGAGCCATATAACTCTGGAATTTGAACCTTGTAATATTTTGAGCTTTTGTGGTACAATCATTGAAATGGCATCGTATGAGACTCGTATATTGGTAGCACTATTTTGACCTTAATATGCAATGGACTTAGAATTTATTAACCATTCTCGAATCTGTTTACCTTGTTGATCTCATAACACACGATCTATATAGCTAACTCGACTGCGATCTTCGACATTATTGCACACAGTTGGTTTCTTCAATCATGTGCCATGTAGAGTGCAGAATTAATTATCGCACTCGAGTGTCCATCATCACCCTTCTGTGTAACTTTGACCTCATCACCCACGGGTAAACTTATGACTGAAGTCATTCCACACACTTCGTTTTTACAAAGCTTTTTGCCAATAAACGCCCATGATTTGTCCCTCTTCTAGCCGACGCGTGGCCAAACTAGCCGGGCAGGAAGCTTGCGCGGTAAACTACGCGGTAGCGCGGGAACAGGCTCACCGACGATACATTTGGCGCCTCTTCGAGCCCACGCGTGGTCAAACGAAATGCGTGCGGTGCGGTGTTGTCAAGCGTGCACTGGAATCCTCCGCTATGAACGTGGTGACAAGACATGACGATTACAGGCCGGCCGGCTCCCATTTATTACAGCGGCCATTTAATCCTTGTGTCTCTTCAACCTTTCGATTGCGCCCCACCATTGCAAGAAGCACACCCACCACGACAAATTCTTAGAGGGTATCCTGCGCGGCTCCAATGGCACTCCGAGTGGCTGCCGACGACGAGCAACAGTTCACCATGCATGCCGTGGTGGACACCCACAGAAGGTTCAGGGAGCTCTCAGTGGTGTACACCAACAACCTGGTCTGGGTGGAGCACTCCATCCACATCATGGAGCTGTTGCTTGCTGAGGAGAAGTACAAGGTGGTCGGGTTCGACCTCGAGTACACCCGCGCTCGTGCCGGGTCTCGTCCCAAGGTCGCCGTCGCCCAGGTGTGCATGCGCGATCACGTCCTTGTCTACCACTACTGCCTGGCCACAAGGCCTTGCGAGCGTTTCGCCAGGTTTGTCAACAGCCCCCACTACATGTTTGCTACGGTGGACATCACCAACAATGTAAAGGTGCTCAAGAATTCGGGCATCGCCTGGCAAAATCTTGTCGACATCCAGGGCCAATACAAGATCTGGGGCAGCAATGAGCATGAGAAGGACTCACTGGTTCACCTCGCCGAGGCCATCATCGATCCCTACTATAGAGACATGAAGGATTCCTGCAATAAGGACAAGCGTGCCTGGCACTTGGCCTAGATGGAGAAACTCAACAAAGCTCACGTCGTGTACGCGGCCAAGGAGGCGTACACGAGCTACGAGATGTACAGGCGGATCATTGACATGAGGAAGTGCCTCCTTCCCCAAAACGGCCAGGGATCCAGCCGGAAGCAGAGCAATGGCAAGCATCGTCGCAACAAGAAGTAGATGATTAGATGCTCGTTTCTCCTAGTTTAGTATGCATGTAATTGCTTACTTTGGTGTGTGGAATTGTTATGTGTGTAGTCACTTGTGTAATTGTATGCTTAATTTGGTTTTGCAATGCTGTCTTTTTAAGTATATATGTTGATGCTCTGTAGACAGAGGGTAGATGTTGTGCAGACAAAGCAAATCACATCACACACAGACTAAACAATGGAACCCGTCGGTGATGATTTCATCAATCATTGACAATTGTATACCAGCAATCGTTTGCTCACAACACATACGGCTTGTTAACAGGAATCGTCTGTGTTGTTATCGGTCTTCCCACACATTTCCGATTACAGACCTGTTTGCCACGTATCACACACATCTTGTTAAGTTGAACCGTTTCTGTTCTCTTCCCTAATCGAAAACAGTTCATTCGAGTGAACCGTATGTCGTATATCACACACACCTTGATCTGGCTGACCGTTTCTGTTGCTTTCCTTAATAGCAAATAGTTCATCGGAGCGAACTGTATGCCGTATATCGCACACACATTGATATGTCTGCCCGTTTATGTTGTTCTATCTAATCGCAAACAGTTCTTATGGATCAACCGTATGCCCAGCATCGCAGACGCAACTAAAATCTGAACCGTGTTTTATGTATCCGCCATCGCAAACGTTTTGCATCTTTTTTGACCGTTTTTTTACATCACCGTTTGCGATTAATGCATCGCACATAGTTTCGTCAAAGGGTCTCTGATCGTAGTGTCGCGTTAGCAGCATCCTGCAGTAGTGAATATTCCCTCAAGTTCTGTCGACCACCGATACAACTCTACGCACACTTGATGTTTGCTTTACCTAAAACAAGTATGAAACTATTTTGCAAGAATAAAACTACGAGTACTTTGCGAGAATAAAACTATGAATAAATTGCGAGGTAATAAAAGTAGATAGCTTTTGTCAACAAGAAAGTCATTTGTCCCTAGGCAATTGATAACTAGACCGGTAATCATTCTTGCAATTTTATATGAGGGAGAGACATGAGCTAACATACTTTCTCTACTTGGATCATATGCACTTATGATTGGAACTCTAGCAAGCATCCACAACTACTAAAGATCATTAAGGTCGTAAAACCCAACCATAGCATTAAGTATCAAGTCCTTTTTACTCTCATACGCAATAACCCACCTATCCGGGTTCAGGCTTCTGTCACTCCGGCAACCGACAATAAGCAAATTATGAACGTATTACAACACCCTATAGCGGGAGCCCCTCACGTTTGCGTGAGACGGAGGGCACCATAGGACAGCACCATAAATAAAATATACACTCAAACCAACCATGATCATCAATTAACCCATAGGACAAAACGGATCTACTCGAACATCATAGGATGACCACATATCATTGGGAAATAATATATAGTGTTGAGCACCATATTTAAGTAGAGATTATAGCGGGGAGAAGGGGTGTTACACCGATGCATAGAGGGGGAGAAAGTTGGTGTTGACAGTAGCAAGATTGTTGATGTAGATAGCCGTCACGATCCTTGCCCCAGCGGCACTCCGGCGCCACCAGGAGAGAGGGGGAGAGAGCCCCCTCCTTCTTCTTCTTCCTTGGCCTCCCGCTAGATGGGACGAGAGTTCCCCCTCTGGTCCATGGCCTCCATGGCGGCGGAGGGGCGGGAGCCCCTCCGAGATTGGATCTATCCCTCTGTTCTCTTCTATTTCGCGTTCCTGTTTTCTGGCCGAAAACCATTTCTTATATTCCCGGAGATCTGTAACTCCGATTGCGCTGAGATTTTAACATGATTTTTTCCAGATATAAGCTTCCTTGCGCCCGAAGTAGAGCTCCAACCAACTTACGAGGAGGGCACAACCCACCACCACGCACCTAGGCTGCCTGGCGCGCCCAGGTGTCTTGTGGTGGCTGTGGGCCCCCGTTTGCGTTGATTCCTAGTCTCAAAAATCACATATATTCCAAAATAATTCTCCATAAATTTTATCACGTTTGGACTTCGTTTGATATGGATATTCTGTGAAACAAAAAAAATGCAAAAAACAAGAACTGGCGCTGAGCACTGGATCAATAGGTTAGTCCAATAAATCATATAAAATGTTGCCAAAAATATGTGAAAGTTTTATAATATTGGCATGAAACAATCAAAAACTATAGATACGATGGAGACGTATCAGCATCCCCAAGCTTAATTCCTGCTCATCCTCGAGTAGTTAAATGATAAAAAAGATAATTTTTTATGTGGAATGCTACCTAGAAAAAACTTGATCATATGTCTAATCATGGCATGAATACATAAGTGATTCAAAGCAATAGTCTATAATTTGACATAAAGACATCAATACTCAGGCATCCCAACAAACAATCATGTCTTTCAAAATATCAACGCTAAAGAAAGCTATCCCTACAAAATCATATAGTCTTGTCATGCTCTGTCTTCTCGACACAAAGTATTTATCATGCACAACCCCGATGACAAGCCGAGCAATTGGTTCATACTTTTTAACGCGCTTCAGCTTTTTCAACCCTCACGCAATACATGAGCGCAAGCCATGGATATAGCATTATGGGTGTAATAGAGTATGATGATAGGGGTAAATATAGAGAAGACAAAAAAGTAGGAAAGTCTCACATCGACGCGGCTAACCAACGGGCTATGGAGATGCCCATCAATTGCTATCAATGCGAGGAGTAGGGATTGCCATGCAACGAATGCACTAAGAGCTATAAGTGTATGAAAGCTCAACATGAAAACTAAGTGGGTGTGCACCTAACTCTATAATGAAAAATTCCCACTAGTATATGAAAGTGACAACATAGGAGACTCTCTATATGAAAAACATGGTGCTACTTTGAAGCACAAGTGTGGAACTAGCATGCCCCTTCTCTCTTTCTTTTTTTCTTTTTTTCTCTCTTTGTCCGGAGTCTCATCCCAACTTCTGGGGGAATCATAGTCTCCATCATCCTTTCCTCACTGGGGAAATGCTCTAATAATGAAAATTGATCATCATCACACTTCTATTTACTTACAACTCAATATTACAACTCGATACCTATAACAAAATATGACTCTATATGAATGCCTCTGGCAGTGTACCAGGATGTGCAATGATCTAGCATAACAACGATATCAAAAAAACGTACAAGCCATGGAAATATCATGCTAGCTATCTTACGATCATGCAAAGCAATATGACAATGAATGCTCAAGTCATCAAAACGGAAGCGGTGGAAGTTGCATGGCAATATATCTCGGAATGGCTATGGAAAGGCCATACTAGGTAGGTATGGTGGCTGTTTTGAGGAAGATATAATAAGGCTTATGTGTGATAGAGCGTATCATATCATGGGGTTTGGATGCACTGGCGAAGTTTGCACTGACTCTCGAGGTGAGAAAGGGCAATGCACGGTAACGTAGAGGCTAGCCAATTGCGGAAAGATAAGAGTGCGTATAATCCATGGACTCACATTAGTCATAAAGAACTCATATACTTATTGCAAAAGTTTATTAGCCCTCGAAGCAAAGTACTACTATGCATGCCCCTAGGGGGATAGATTGGTAGGAAAAGACCATCGCTCGTCCCTGACCGCCACTCATAAGGAAGACAATCAATAATAAATCATGCTCCAACTTCATAGCATAACGAGAGACTATATGTGCATGCTTCGGGAATCACAAACCTTAACACCAATATTCTTACTAACCACAACCGTTTACTAGTACCTCCCACATATTATCATCTCTATATCACAAAACTATTGCAAGGAATCAAACATATCATATTCAGTGATCCACAAGTTTTATGTAGGATTTTATGACTAACCATGCAAATGACCAATTCCTGTTGACTCTCGAAATAGATATAAGTGAAGCATGAGAGTTTAATTCTTTCTACAAAATACCATGCTCTAATAAATATAAGTGAAGCAAGAGAGCATTCTACAAATAACGGTTTTCCATGTGAAGAGAAACAGGCAATCCAAACTTCAAATAATATAAGTGAAGCACATGAAGCATTCTATACAACCATACTCAAAAGATATAAGTGAAGTGCAATGAGCATTCTATAAATCAACCATGGACTATCTCATACCAGCATGGTGCATAAAACAAAAGTGAAAACTAAATGCAAAAGACGCTCCAAGATTTACACATATCACATGAACGAAACGAAAACGAAAACATACCGATACTTGTTGAAGAAAGATGGGGTGCCTTCCGGGGCATCCCCAAGCTTAGATGCTTGAGTCTCCTTGAATATTTACTTGGGGTGCCTTGGGCATCCCCAAGATTGAGCTCTTGCCTCTCCTCCTTCTCCTCATATCGAGACCTCCTCGATCTTTGAACACTTCATCCACACAAAACTTAACAGAAGACTGGTGAGATCCGTTAGTATAATAAAGCAAATCACTACTCTAAGTACTATTGCAAACCCATTCATATTTTATTTTTGAATTATCCCTTCTGTATTATAACTTCTCCATGGCTTATACCACCGATAAAATTGATAGTTTCATCAAAACAAGCAAAACAATGCATCAAAAACAGAATCTGTCTTAAACAGGACAGTCTGTAGTAATCTGAACTTTGACCATACTTCTGTAACTCCAAAAATTATGAAAAATTAGGAAAAAATAAAAAATTTGTATAGAAATACTTTGCACAAAGTTTCAGAAACTTTTGACATTCCAGTAAAAAAATGTAAAATCACGCACTACAGCCAAAGTTTCTGTTTTTGCACCGCACATACCAACAAGCAATCTAATCATCCTAAAGGCAAATCTTGGCACATTATTTTTATAATACAATGGATTTGTACAAGGGGATAATTATTTTTGTTGAAAATTTTCTGTAATTCAAGATTCACAAAGTTTCCATGGGCATGAACAAAGGTCAAGGCATGCTCCCGCTTCCACGGTGCTCGTCCTTTTCACTTTCATTTTTTCTTTTGTGAAGTTTTAGGTTCCCCTCTATATTTTTTTTGTTTTTAAACTTTATAAAAGCACTCAACAGAATAAAATGACTCTCTAAAACTTCCGGGTTGTCTCCCTGGTAGTGCTTTCTTTTTTTTGTGGGGGGGAGGCATCGCTTTCTTTAAAGCCATTAAGCTAGGCATAAAGTGCTCAAGTAATGGATCCACCCGGATCCCAAGGTATATCAAAGCCAATTTTAATTAACAATGATTTGGCATTTAGTAGTGAGCACAAAGCAACATATATCATGCAATGACGAAGTCTAACTCTCTTCCTATGCATCAACATGCATACAAGAACGATTCATGCACATCAAGTAAAGGCCAATACATAGCATAAGAAGTTTCTTGCAATTTTATCGTGTTGGAAACATAGAGAGGTGGAAATATAGTTCCTCTCTCATAATAATTGCAAGTAGGAGCAGCAAACACATGCATATTACATTCATCAAAATCATCATGTGCAATGGTAAAAGGCAACCCATCAATGTAATCCTTAATAAGAGCAAACTTCTCCGATATAGTGTAGTTTGGAGAATTCAAAAAGATAATAGGACTATCATGCGTGGGTGCAATAGCAACAATTTCATTCTTAACATATGGAACTATAGCAAGCTCATCTCCATAAGCATAATTCATATTGGCATCTTGGGCACAAGCATAGCAAGCATCAATTTCATTAAAAAGGGATGTTTCAAATGAATCAACGGGATCATAGCAATTATCATAGCATCCATCCTTCGGTAAGCACGAAGGGACATTAAACAATGTATGTGTTGAAGAGTTACTCTCATTGGAAGGTGGGCATGGGTGATCAATCCGCTCTCCCTCCTTTTGTTCTTCGCTCTCATCCTCATCTTTTTCATTCAATGAGCTCACAGTTTCATCAATTTCTTCTTCCATAGTTTCCTGCAAAATATTAGTCTCTTCTTGGACAGCGGAGACTTTCTCAATAAAAGCATCAATATCGGCATTGTATTTATAATTTTCATAGCAATATTTAAGTATAGCAAAATTTTCAGGTCTATAAACAGAATCATCATAATCTTCATACTTTTCAAATAGAGATTCAATTTCATAAGCACCCTTAAAAGCAACAAATTCTTCTATTTGTTCCACATCATAATAATCATATCTACCATTAGCATAAGAACCAAGGTTTCATTATCACTAAATTCACATGAAAAGGGAAGGTGTCGAGCCTTCATCCTATAGCAACAAGTATAATCATATCTCGAGCATAAATTCCAAGCATACCATTGCAACATTTCAATTTGATCCCATAAAAGTTTTCCTTTTTGAGTCAAGCGATAATCCCTAAAGTATTCACATTGATCCAAAGTTACTCCCATTATCAAGTTGAATGGGGTTTTCCCAGGATTATCAAAGTATTTTTTAATATTTTTCACATAACGAGTATCAAGGGTTTTAGGAGGTTCCCCATCTCCATGAGTAGCAAGTACCACTAATTTTTTTGGTGTCTCGTGTTCCATATCCATAACTAAAGATAAAGAACAACTTAGAACAGAAAATAAAAACTACTTAGTGATAAAGCAAACAAGCACACACGAGAATATTCACCCCACACTATTGCTCCCCGACAACGGTGCCAGAAAAAAGGTCTTGATAACCCACAAGTGTAGGGGATCGTTTGTAGCCTTTTTTGATAAATAAGAGTGTCGAACCCAACGAGGAGCTAAAGGTAGAACAAATATTCCCTCAAGTTCTATCGACCACCGATACAACTCTACGCACACCTGACGTTTGCTTTACCTAAAACAAGTATGAAACTATTTTGCAAGAATAAAACTACGAGTACTTTGCGAGGTAATAAAAGTAGATAGCTTTTGTCAACAAGAAAGTCATTTGTCCCTAGGCAATTGATAACTAGACCGGTAATCATTCTTGCAATTTTATATGAGGGAGAGGCATGAGCTAACATACTTTCTCTACTTGGATCATATGCGCTTATGATTGGAACTCTAGCAAGCATCTGCAACTACTAAAGATCATTAAGGTCATAAAACCCAACCATAGCATTAAGTATCAAGTCCTCTTTACTCCCATACGCAATAACCCACCTATCCGTGTTCAGGCTTCTGTCACTCCGGCAACCGACAATAAGCAAATTATGAACGTATTGCAACACCCTACAGCGGGGACCCCTCACATTTGCGTGAGACAAAGGGCACCGTAGGACAGCACCATAAATAAAATATACACTCAAACCAACCACGATCATCAATTAGGCCATAGGACAAAATGGATCTACTCAAACATCATAGGATGACCACATATCATTGGGAAATAATATATAATGTTGAGCACCATGTTCAAGTAGAGATTACAGTGGGGAGAAGGGGTGTTACATCGCTGCATAAAGGGGGAGAAAGTTGGTGTTGACGGTAGCAAGATTGTTGATGTAGATCGCCGTCACGATCCTTGCCCCGGCGGCACTCCGGCGCCACCGGAAGAGAGGGGGAGACAGCCCCCTCCTTCTTCTTCTTCCTTGTCCTCCCCCCTAGATGGGAGGAGAGTTCCTCCTCTGGTCCATGGCCTCCATGGCGGCGGAGGGGCGGGAGCCCCTCCGAGATTGGATCTATCCCTCTGTTCTCTTCTGTTTCGCGTTCCTGTTTTCTGGCCGAAAACCGTTTCTTATATTCCCGGAGATCCGTAACTCCGATTGCGCTGAGATTTTAACACGATTTTTTTGGATATAAGCATCCTTGCGCCTGAAGTAGAGCTCCAACCGACTTACGAGGAGGGCACAAACCACCACCACGCGCCTGGGCTGCCTGGCGCGCCTAGGTGTCTTGTGGTGGCTGTGGGCCCTCGTTTGTGTTGATTCCAAGTCACAAAAATCACATATATTCCAAAATAATTCTCCATAAATTTTTATCGCGTTTAGACTTCGTTTGATATGGATATTCTGCGAAACAAAAAAAAGCAAAAAACACGAACTGGCACTAGGCACTGGATCAATAGGTTAGTCCAATAAATCATATAAAATGTTGCCCAAAATATGTTAAAGTTGTATAATATTGGCATGAAACAATCAAAAATTATAGATACGACGGAGACGTATCAGGTTAGTCCATCAAAATAATATAAATTGCTATAAAAAGTATGTAAAATGATAACATAATAGCATTTAACAATAAAAAATTATTGATATGTTTGAGAGTATCCGACAAGCAACAATAATAGAACCATTTTGGATGAAACTCTAAAAACTTTTATTGCTAGCCAAAGTGAGCAAAATGAAATGTTTAAAAATATTTTGAAGAATCATGCTAACTCTCACTAACGATGTCCATGCTGATATGTCTCCAACGTATCTATAATTTTTTATTGTTCCATGCTATTATAGTATCAATCTTGGATGTTTTATATACATTTACAAGCAACTTTATATCATTTTTTGGGACTAACCTACTAACTTAGTGCCCAGTGCCAGTTGTTATTTTTTGCTTCTTTTTGACTTCGCACAATATCAGTACCAAACGAAGTCCAAATGCCACGAAACTTTTTGGAGATTTTTTTCTGGCAATAAGAGACCCTAGAAGCTTCGGGAAGGAATGAGAAGATGAAGGAGTGGCCCAATAGGCACCAGGGTGCGCTAGGGGCCTGGGGTGCGCCGTGGTGCCTAGTGGGCCACTCCTTCGTCTTCTCGTTCCCCAGGCCCGCCCTGGTGCATAGTGGGGCCCACAAGCCTCCGTTTGACAAAACTCTGCCTCAATAAATACTCTAAAATCAGGAAACCTACCGGGGAGTCCACGAAATACTTTTTTCGCCGCCGCAAGCCTCCGTTCTCGAGAGATCCCATCTGGGGACCCTTTCTGGCACTCTGCCGGAGGGGGAATCAATCACGGAGGGGCTCTACATCAACCTTGCCTTCCCTTCGATGATGCGTGAGTAGTTTACCACAGACCTACGGGTCCATAGTTAGTAGCTAGATGGCTTCTTCTCTTTCGATGTTCTTCAATACAATGTTCTCTTGATGTTCTTGAAGTTCTATCCGATGTAATTCTTTTTTGCGGTGTGTTTTTATGGGATCCGATGAATTGTGAGTTTATGATCAGTTCTATCCATGGATATTATTTGGGTTTTCTTTGAGCTCTTTTATGCATGATTAATATAGCTTCGTATTTCTTCTCCCATTTTATTGGTTTGGTTTGGCCAACTAGATTGATTTTATCTTGCCATGGGAAGATGTGCTTTGTAATGGGTTCGATCTTGCGGTGCTCAATCCGAGTGACAAAAAGGGACATGACACATATGTATCATTGCTATTAAGGGTAAAAAGATGGGGTTTATTCATACGTGAGTTTATCTTGTCTACATCATGTCATCTTGCTTAAAGCATTACTCCATTTTTCCATGAACTTAAAACACTAGAAGCATGCTGGATAGCGGTCGATGTGTGGAGTAATAGTAGTAGATGCAGAATCATTTCTGTCTACTAATCTTGGACGTGATTCCTATGTATGATCATTGCCGTGGATATCGTCATAATTATTTGCTTTTTTATCAATTGCCCGACAGTAATTTGTTTACCCACGGTATGCTATTTTCTCGAGAGAAGCCTCTATTGAAAACTATGGCCCCCGGGTCTACTTTATCATATATAAAGTCCTAAAAATAACTTTCTACAATTTTCTTTTATTTATTTTATTTTGTATTTTTGTCAGATCTATCTATCAAAACCTATACAATTTAATCTTGATCGAAACCGTTGAGGGGTTGACAACCCCTCTACGCGTTGGGTTGCAAGTATTTGTTGTTTGTGTGCAGATGCTGTTTACATAGTGTTGCTTGGTTCTCCTACTGGATTGATAACCTTGGTTTCATGATTGAGCGAAATACTTATCTCTACTGTACTGCATCATCCTCTGATCCTCTCCTCTTCGAGGAAATCCCAACGCAGCTCACAAGTAGCAGGAAGAATTTCTTGCGCCGTTGCCGGGGAGAAATCATCAACAACTATCAAGTACCTACGCATAAACTTTCATCTCCCTGCATTTACATTATTTTCCTTTGCCTCTCGTTTTCATCTCCCCCACTTCTAAAATGGTTTTATAAAAAAACACAAAAATGTTTTACTTTGTTGCTTTGCTTGTTTGTTTGCCATGATTGTGTGTTTACTGAAAATCAGAAAACAAAAAGCTTATGGATCCTCATCCACTTGCCAATCTTTTTAAAATATCCAATTATGATGAACCAATTGCTGGTGAGTTGAGTGCACTAGATTATCTTTATGAAGTTTTGCTTGAAATTCGTGAATCTGAAAATTGTGATGAAGTGTTAAAAGAAGAAATTTATAAAGTGGTTCGAGATAGCTCCTTGAATGAAAAGCATGATTGCAATGGGGTTATTATAAATTCTATTAGTGTCAATTGTGTTAATAATATGCAAAACCCCAAGTTTGGGGATGCTAATTTTGCTATGTCGACTACTTATTGCAATGATCATGATTGGGGTGATTCTTCTTATGATCTTGAAAATTTATTTAAGCCTCATGATGAATATGATATTGATAATAGTGTTTGCAATAATATTGAAAGTGGGTTTGGAAGAGTTCCAACTTTAGGTAATAATGATCCCACTGCTTTGGATAATGATCAATTCTATGAAATTTTTGATAAAAGTGGGCTTGGAGAGGTCATGACTTTATTTGATGATAATCCCACTATTTTGGAAGATTGTCAACTTTGCATGCATGTGGATCATGTGGAGAATATGTTATGTGATAGCTATATTGTTGAATTTGAATATTATCCCACATGTAATTATTATGAGAGAGGGAAATATGGTTGTAGAAATTTCCATGTTACTAAATTACTTCTCTTCATGTTGAGATTGTCAATGTTTTATTCTTCTTCCTCGCATATGCTAGTTTTTGCTTGTTTTTATAATTGTTTGCTTATAAAATTCCTATGCATAGGAAGTATGTTAGAATTAAATTTGATTTTCACATACTATATGATGCTCTCTTTGTGCATCAATTCTTGTCTTTCATGCGAGCATCATTAAAATTATCAATGCCTAGCTAAAAGGCTTTAAAGAAAAACGCTTGTTGGGAGACAACCCAATATTTTTCTTTTATGTTTTTATGTGTTTACACAATTATGCTACTGTTATGATTATGTTTTAGTTTTTTAGTTAGTGTTTGTGCCAAGTAAAGCCTTTAGGATGGTTTGGGTGATAGTTGACTTGATTCTGTTGAAAAACAGAAGGTTTTGCGTCCAGTAGCAGAATTACCAAAATTTGCTGGAACATGGAAAATTCTGAATTTTTCACACATGATTGATATACAAATTGCTCACGTCGTCCTAATTTGTTAGAATTTTTGAGTTACAGAAGTATGAGCTTAATTCAGGTTTCTACAGACTGTTCTATTTTTGACAGATTCTATTTTCGTTGCATTATGTGCTTATTTTGATGAATCTATGGATTGTAACGGGGGGGTATAAGCCATGGTAAAGTTAGAATACAGTAGGTATAATGCAATAACAAAATATGAATGGGTTTGCAATAGTAGTTAAAGTAGTGATTTGTTTACTTATACTAACGGATCTCATGAAGGTTTTGTTAAGTTTTGTGTGATTGAAGTTTTCAAGTTTTGGGTGAGATCGTGATGGATGAAGTAATAAGGAGTGGAAAGAGCCTAAGCTTGTGGATTCCCAAGGCACCCCAAGGTAATATTCAAGAACTCCCAAGCAACTAAGCTTGGGGATGCCCTGGAAGGCATCCCCTCTTTCTTCTAACGACCATCGGTAATTTTACTTGGAGCTATATTTTTATTCGTCACATATCATGAGTTTTGCTTGGAGCGTCATGTATGATATGCGTCTTTGCTTTGTTTGCTATTTAGTTGGTCACAATCATCCTTGTAGGACACACCTATTTGAGAGATCCATATGCTATCATGATTTGTTAGAATTGCTCTATGTGCTTCACTTAAATTTTTTGAGCTAGGCAATTGCTCTATGTGCTTCACTTAAATCTTTTCACGGTGGCAATTAAATTTTGAAGAAATACTTGAACTCTCATGCTTCACTTATATTATTTTGAGACTTGATATGATTATGTTTTAAAGAAATGAACTCTCATGCTTCTCTTATATTATTTTCAGAGTTAGTAAATTTTGAAGAAATGCACTCTCATGCTTCACTTATATTATTTTGAGTGTTAGTAAATTTTGAAGAAATGCACTCTCATGCTTCACTTATATTATTTAGAGAGTTAGTACATTTTGAAGAAATGCACTCTCATGCTTCACTTATATTATTTTGAGAGTTGATATGTGAATTTTTTTTGAAGAAATATTTATGCTCTCGTGCTTTGAGAGTTGATAATAGCAATGGTAATTTGCACGAGATATGAATTTGGTCCCAAAGTGATGAATATTCAAGAGGGATATAATAAATACTTTCATGAAGATCATTGGACATTATAAACTTGATTCCTTGCAATAGTTTTGCGATATGAAGATAGTGATATGTGAGTCATGTTGGTGAGTAATTATGCTCTATTAAGAATATTGGTGTTAAGGTTTGTGATTCCCTATGCAAGCACGAAAGTCAATAGTTATGCAACGAAGTTATATCCTACTTGTGGTGCATTATTCAGTGTTAGTTATGTTTAATGCGTGTTTATGACCGTTTTTGTTTTTTGGTTGGTCGCTTCTCAATCTATTTACTAGCCTTCATTTGTACTAAGCGGAAATGCTGTTTGTGCATCCAACTCCTTAAACCAAAGTTGTGCCAAATGAGTCCACCATACCTACCTATATGCGGTATTACCATGTCATTCCAAGCAAAATTTGTATGTGCCAACTCTAATATTCAAAATGAATCTCCGTTTTGTGTGCCCGTACCGCTCATGAAGCGGCAGGGGGTGGCCAATATTTTCCATGCTAGGTATTTTATTCTCAAGATGAGTGTTTATTCACTTGTCATTGCACGAGAGTGTGGCAGGTAATAAGGATGCCCAGTCCCGAAATGAAGAAAAATTATATGTTGTTAGTAATAAATTCCTTGGAAAGTGTTGGTATGGAAGGCACCCATGGATATGACTAGCCATGGATTGTGTGAGAATGGTGGAAAGGAAATAAACTTTACTTTCTGTTTGGGAACTGCCTATAATTTGTCTAGCATGGAAGATATTGGGAATTCTTGGTCGTTTTCGTTGACAAGAAAAGCATGCCTCTCAAAATATTTTTTATCTATCAATTTAAGCTATGAGCTCTGGCACCTCTACAAATCTCTTCTTCCCTATGCGAAGGGCCTTTCTATTTACTTTTATGCAATTTTTATTTTAAAATTTGAGTCTCCATCTTCTCTTATAAAGCACCAACTAAGGAACACTATTGTCATACTTGTGCATTGGATGTAGCTAATATTTGAGTGTGTTTCATGAATGGATCAAGGATTGAGCATAATGGGCTAGGGATAACTTTCTTTAGCGTTGATATTTTGAAAGACATGGTTGCTTGTTGATATGCTTGAGTATTGATGTTTTTATGTCAAATTATAGACTATTGCTTTGAATCATTCAAGTCCAAATGTCCATGCTATAAAAGAAAAGATTATATGATGAATATGATAGGTAGCATTTCACATCAAAAATTCTATTTTTATCATTTACCTACTCGAGGACGAGCAGGAATTAAGCTTGGGGATGCTTGATACGTCTCCAACGTATCTATAATTTTTTGTTGTTCCACGCTATTATAGTATCAATCTTGGATGTTTTATATACATTTACAAGCAACTTTATATCATTTTTTGGGACTAACCTACTAACTTAGTGCCCAGTGCTAGTTGCTGTTTTTTGCTTGTTTTTTACTTTGTAGAATATCAGTACCAAACAAAGTCCAAATGCCACGAAACTTTTTGGAGATTTTTTTTCTAGCAATAAGAGACCCTGGAAGCGTCAGGAAGGAACGAGAAGACGAAGGAGTGGCCCACTAGGCACCAGGGCGCGCCCTGGTGCCTAGTGGGGCCCACAAGCCTCTGTTTGACCTAACTCCACCTCTATAAATACTCTAAAATTAGGAAACCTACCGGGGAGTCCACGAAATACTTTTTCCGCCGCCGCAAGCCTCTGTTCTCGAGAGATCCCATCTGGGGACCCTTTCTAGCACTCTGTCGGAGGGGGAATCAAGCACGGAGGGGCTCTACATCAACCTTGCCTCCCCTCCGATGATGCGTGAGTAGTTTACCACAGACCTACAGATCCATAGTTAGTAGCTAGATGGCTTCTTCTCTCTCGATGTTCTTCAATACAATGTTCTCCTTGATGTTCTTGGAGTTCTATCCAATGTAATTCTTTTTTGCGGTGTGTTTGTTGGGATCCAATGAATTGTTAGTTTATGATCAGATCTATCCATGAATATTATTTGGGTTTTCTCTGAACTCTTTTATGCATGATTAATATAGCTTTGTATTTCTTCTCTGATTTATTGGTTTGGTTTGGCCAACTAGATTGATTTATCTTGCCATGAGAAGAGGTGCTTTGTAATGGGTTCGATCTTGCGGTGCTCAATCCCAGTGATAGAACGGGACATGACACGTATGTATCATTGCTATTCAGGGTAAAAAGATGGGGTTTATTCATACGTGAGTTTATCTTTTCTACATCATGTCATCTTGCTTAAAGCATTACTCTGTTTTTCCATGAACTTTATCCACTAGATGCATGCTGGATAGCGGTCAATTGTGGAGTAATAGTATTAGATGCAGAATTGTTTCGGTCTACTAATCTTGGACGTGATGCCTATGTATGATCATTGCCTTGGATATCATCATAATTATTTGCTTTTCTATCAATTGCCCAACAGTAATTTGTTTACCCACGGTATGCTATTTTCTCGAGAGAAGCCTCTAGTGAAAACTATGCCCCCCGGGTCTACTGTTATCATATATAAAATCCTAAAAATACCTTGCTGCAATTTTCTTTTATTTATTTTATTTTGTATTTTTGTAAGATATATCTATTAAAACCTATACAATTTAATCTTGCTTGTAACCGTCGAGGGATTGACAACCCCTCTATGCGTTGGGTTGCAAGTATTTGTTGTTTGTGTGCTGGTGCTGTTTACATGGTGTTGCTTGGTTCTCCTTCTGGATTGATAACCTTGATTTCATAACTGAGGGAAATACTTATCTCTACTGTACTGCATCATCCTCTCCTCTTCGAGGAAATCCCAACCCATCTCACAAGTAGCACATGCCTTAGAGCGAAGACCTAAGAGCATGGAAGCACATGTTGCAAAAATTGCAGAGAGTTAAACTTTGATCCTAGTCAAGTTTGTTGGAAAACCGGAACCCAATCCGGTTGAAGCTGTCAAAATTATGTGAAGTAGCAAAGAGAATTTAGAGAAGCTCGACAAGAGACATATACCATAGTATACTTATTCTGTTGCAGACTTCGAGAGAATGCTGACAATGAAGTATGTAGGATATCCCCTAGAAGCAATAATAAAAGGTATTATTTATCACCATGTTAATAATTATGTTTATGTTCTATGCTATAATTGCAATGGTCCTTGATTCTGTATATCCAAGAGGATCATAGGAAAACCCCTGTGCATGTGTGGAATAATAAATGGTAATATAGATTCCTAGTCATGCCTGTAAGACTAGCTCAAGTTTTGCATGATGGTTCTTGATACTTCCTTTTTAGTGATCCGGTAGAGGAACATAAAGTACCCCACACCTATTTCCCCAAGAGGTGACCCTGGGTTATCGAACCCGCGAGAGCAAGGTTCCCTTGAAGCGATAGTCTCTAGCAAGCTTCTGACAAAGAAATAATTCCAGCTTTTGACTGGATCAATCAAGATAATTGTGATGAAAAACTTATAATAAAAAGAGGTACGGGTATGAGGTCTTAATGCTTACAACCATGTATGTGTGTTGGGACCATATATGATATTAATTTGTGTGCTGGAAGTCACCCATCGTGATGTGCATGTTACGAACCGAAGTGGGGGATGTGTCCAAATAACATCTTGACTGACACGTGTCCTACATCAAGAATCAGTTTTCCAACCGAAGGCCCTATCCGTCGCACGTGGTTGCCTCGATAATTAAGATTATATTAATTAGACAAGAGCTTTGGGTGTTTAATGACTATACCTCACGAATCCCCAAGGACTAGATCCGTGTTACCGTACTAAACCCTTCTGTAACTGGTGTTTAGAATAACACTTCACGTTCTCCCTGCTTTTAGTCTCTCCATTGCTCGCTCTCCATGATCCTGGGTACCTACAGGGATGAAGAACACGGACAAGACAAGAGACATCTACGGAACAATTTTATTTCACACATACGGGACGTTAATTCCCACAACAAATATAAAGGGTTGCAAGGCCTACGCCTCAACACATACCTTATCGAACTACTCACACATGGAGATCAGATCACATGAAGAACACATTAAAGAACACATCTTGAAGATTGATTGATTGATAATATGTCTTACAATGGATGCCTTGTGTGATGCACGGTTACAAGTATAATCTAGAGGAAGATGAACTATGGTGGTGATGGTGGCTATATATGGAGATGGAAAATGGTGGCGGCTAAGGTTGATGAAAGGGGATGAAGATGACTCTGTTCTGGCTTCGCTCGCGGACGTTCTGTTGACATTTTGACCTGGTCCCTTTTATAAAAGTTGTTCAGGTGGACAGGACGCCTCAGTTTCCATGCCATAAGACCGCTCATATGAGCGGTCGCAGTCATATGGAACACCGTCTTTTGCGCAGTTTCTTCTGGTGCGCCTCCTCTTGATTTCTTCTATCTGCTCCTTCACTCCTTTCCATGTTCACGCGTGATTTCTTCCCTTTCTAGCCCATTTCCTGCAAAAACACATCAACTATAGGATTTTTTTGAAACCTTTGCATTCATTAGTCATTAGTAGCAATATCGGAGTGAATATCTCAGTTTTAATGAAATATCTCGGTTTAAACAAAAGGTGAATGAGTGTAAAAATATCACTCATCAACTCCTCAAGATTAAACTTGATAGTCGTCGAGAAACATAGAGAGAAACCCAAATCATACGAAACTCGGTTGTTTAAACCAAAATAATGAGAAGGTTTTGGTTCACTTATGATCGGTACGCTTAGATAGCCCTCCGCTTCTGACGTGAAAATTTAGTATAGCTGTAGCGGTGGTATGGTTATTATGCAAGTGTTAGTGAAGCAAAGATAATCAACACAAAGTTTTTGATCTACTAGATAAAACAACTTTGCAACACTAAGTTCTATTTATTCTAGACAACAGTTGCCTTCCAGGAATCCACGGAACAGTTTTCTTTGATGGAGCCATAAAAACATAGGTTAGGGAGTGAAAGGCATGTAGAAAAACATGATGCTAGAGTGCTCATAAACATGCCCACAATTATCTCATCCTCAAGGATCTCAAGCACTTCATTTCAATCATTGTTTGATGAAACTTTAGTTGTCACATGAAGGGATTATGCCAAATAAGTGATCATGCATAGAGTTTTGATGTAGCTTCATTTTCTGGAACTATGGACCTTTGATGTATGTCTCTTTCGAGCTCTTTTGATTATTGCCCTTTGTTTACCACATACACACCCATTCAATAGAAAGCCGAATAATATTCATTTGTAGTGTTGCCACTATGTGCGCTAACAAACTCATAGCCGAAATCCGAGCCGTAGCTCTGGTGAATTGTTCATTGGACTGCGGAGTCCTCAGCATAACATCAAGAAAGGTGACAAAGCCACCGTTACACATGTACATGTGCATATAGTAGCAGGGCCATGGCACCAGCGAGAAGCTGAAGCACCATGTAAGATATACAACACAGATTTTTGGCATAATGTCGTTTACCCTTCAACTTAGTTCCCCTAGAAAATTTAATCCCCAAGTGCTATCAAGTCTATTAAAATTAACAACATGGGGTTGAGCATTTCAAACATCATCTTCCCTACAATTTTTCTCAACACCCAAGTCTTTGAAGACTTTCTCTTGTGCATGGTTATTCTTAGTTAAGATCATTTCATTTAAAAACAGTCCCACGACAAGTCTTGGTTATCTAGACTAAACAGAACAAAGGCTACAAAATTATTCCAGCTACTATAAAAAAACCTTTGTTTTAATTATCAAGACTTACTCCCTTTTGTACATATCACACATACTACTACTGCATCTGCTCTAAGTATTTCAAGTGCAAAAGATGGGAGTCGTAGGACATACCTTCATGGTTGTGAATTTACGCACTTCTCTTCCTTATTTTTGCATTCCTCGTTATCCGGCATAGATCAACTCCTCTGAAACAAACATGCAAACAAACTCCAAGGGGAAAAAAGAACATGAACAAAGCAAAGTTTATTCTATTTTTTGGTTTTCGGGTTTTGAAAACTAACTTGCAATCAAAAAATCGCAAAGGCAAAAAGAAAAATGAAAGCAAATAAAAAGCAAAGTGTTGGAACAAACCAACACGAGTGTTTTGCAGCTCCACGAGCTTAAGTACAACCTCATTACAATTTATTCAAATAATACCACCAAATCTTGATGTAGACGTGGTAGTGACCTCCCCCAAGCTTAAGCTGTTGCAAGCTCAAAATAGCGGGATCATTGTGGCGGCTAGTCAGGAGCCTGTAACACCCCCAGTGGTTAGCTACAATAATCCCCCTTTTGATAATGCCATGTCATCATGATCAGCAGTGCTTAAACATCATTTGGATCATATCTCTTTTCAAATTCAAATTCAAATGGAAATTCAAACTAAAAGTGAAAATAAAAGTTGTTCAAATCTAGAAACTAAAATGTTCATAATATTGTAAATATTCCAGAGACAATACTAAAATTATAACCAACATTCACTAAATTAATTAATTGACTCTAACAGCAACAAAACAGAGATATTTAATCCATTTTCATTTAATTAAAATCCAAATAAAATTCATTTGCCTCCAAACCAATTTCTAGAAGTGACAAATATTGCACTGTAAATTTTGGGCTAAGTCACATATCTTGCAAAACTTATTTGGTGGCTGAACTAATTGCAAAGTAGAAAAGAAAATAGAAAACAAAACAGAAAACAGAAAAGAGAAAAGAAGAAAAAGAAAAAGGCCCATTTGCCTGGGCCTAAGTTGCTACAGTGAGGCCCAGCCCACCTGGCATCGTCCCCTACCTCGCACTGCTCCTCCCGCGCGCTGTCGCCGCGCGCGCGCTCGCCGTGCCTGGCCCCCCTCCCCTCTGGTCAACAGCGCGACGCCCGTGCCCTTAAGGACGACGTCGCGCCACCCCTCCTAACCCTAGCGCCCTCAGATTCCCCTCTCCCCCTCGCTTTCTTCCTCCCCCACGAGCACCCGCCGTCGCCGCCGCCATGGCCGTGTCCTAGCGCGGCCACCGTATCCCTCACGCCTCTCCGACCCGTCCTCGAGCACCGCCACCCTCGTCCACGTCGTCTGCGTGGAGCAGATTGTGCCGGGGACCACTACAACGACGCCGGCGACCCCGTCTTCCTCCTCTGCCCCACCGGACTCCGTCATCGATTTCGGCGACCTCAAGCCTCCCCCGAGCCCATTACGCACACCTGCAAGCTCCCAGTGAGCACCACTACCTCTCCCCTCTCCTCTCTCCCTCTCGGACGTCCCCTAGCCACCGTCCCCATCGTGCCCAATCCCGCCACCGCGCGAGCTCATCGCCGGTGTAGCCACGACGACCTTTTGGTCCCGTGCTGCCGTCCATTTCGCTCACCGTGCCGCATAGATGCCGTCTAGCTGGTTTGCGCGCCCGAAACCACCGCGCAGCTCTGAACCCGATCGCCACTCGAAGCGGCCTCCACCAAAGTGCTCGCCGCCGTCAGCTCCGGCCTCCCCAGCTCTGGACACCGTCACCACTGGACGCGGCATGGAGTGGCCGTCATAGTGCAACCAACCGCGCCCAAAACCGTGCACCGTAGACGGATTCCGAGCTCGCCGGAGTTCTGCCGTCGCGCGGCCTTGCCGGAGAGCTCCGGTGACCGGCGCTGAGCTGGCGCCCGACATGGCGCAGCGGGCCCCACCGCTCAGCCACTGACCACGGGCCCCACTGGGCCCATTGACCCAGTCAACGCTGACTGGGCCGGCCCCGTGTCTATGACATGTGGGTCCCACCATTTAAAATGATTATAGATAAATAGATAATCTGTAAATTAATTAATTAGTTAATTAAAACACTAATTAGACACTGACTAGTAGGGCCCACCACCTAATTAAGTAGTTAGTTTAAATTTAACTCTGTTTAATACTAACAGAGGCTGACATGTGGGTCCTAGTGACCCCACATATCAGGTTTGACCTGGCCAGCCGGTCGGTTGACCTGCTAACGTCATCATGACATTCTGCTGACGTCACATTGCACTGTTTCGGATAATGTCAATTTAAATAATAAAAATAATTCCAGAAAATACAAAAAACATTAGAAATTCATATAAAATAAACCGTAGCTCGGATCGAAAAACTTTCTACATGAAAGTTGCTCAGAACGATGAGACGAATCCAACTATGCTATTCGTTTCTGTGTCGGGACCCTCTACGGAGGTGAACCCACAACTTTTAGCCTATTTCCGGTAGATGAATAGTGCTTATACTCCGGTTAATAATTCCAACTTAAATCCTAAAGTAACTATATGACTTAGACATGTCTTTAGGCAACCCTGCACTGCACGTTAGCGTAGCCTGCTCTGTGTTACATATGTTTGCTGTGTATTTATTTGTTTCCTCCCCCTCTTCTCTCTCGGTAGACCCCGACACCGACATCGTCCCCGAGACCGCCGCAGCTCAGGAGCCCGACGACATCGTTGACGACCTTGCCTTTGCCGCCGAGCAACCAGGCAAGCACCCTCCCTTGAGCATACCGATATCGTCTATTCTTTCTCTCTCATGCTTGCATTAGAAATTGCTGCTGCTACTGTTTAATCTATTCTGATGCATAGCCTGTTTATTGTAACCTGCTATTGAAACCTTACCTGCTTATCCTAAACTGTCTAGTATAGTCTGGGTAGAGACTTACCAGAGACCCCAACTTGTCCCCAGTTGCCTCGCTGGATTATCAGATGACTCGATCAACGGGATCGACAGCCAGACCCCGGCACTGCACAACACCCCCCTTAGTTGTACGACAATGCAGCGTCACCATCGAGTGCCGAGGGTGATACCTCGTATAGCACTCCTGATGTTAACTCTGTAGAGTAGCTATTTGGTCGTGGTCATCGAGGGTGATTCCTCCTTCTCCACTTCCGATACGTCCCTGTCACGCAACACTTCAAGTGTGAACCTCGAGGGTGATTCCTCCTAAGTTCACCTTGACGGTTACATCGAGTGGGCATTCGTCGAGGGTGATACCTCGGATTCCCCTGATGTTATGGACACACGGTTATTGTGACTTTACCCCTGAACCTTGTTAGAAACGGGTCGGCCCTGAGGGCGACCCGAGGGAGTTACTTTTACTGCAGGACTGGAGGGACAGGCGGTACCGCCCAGTGGAGGTGGACCTGAGTTCCCGACAGTCTTTTGCGAGACAGGTTGACCTGGATGGTGCTCGAGTGATGAATACGAGGCATGGCCGGGCATTCTTGGCCCTTGCCGGAAGTCCTCCAGACGGGGCGACGGGGTCACATCGATCATGAGTCTCTACTCGTTACCGCACCCCCAATGTACTAACGATTTGGATATGTGATCTGAGTGGGCCTTTGGCCCGATAGCACTAACCATCACGTGGGAAAAGTTATGGGCACTCTGCATCGTATGCATCAGCCGAAAGCTCGGTCAGACGTCCAGTTCAGCATGGCGGCATGGACGGACTGGCGCCATCCTATAGTGGTGGTGCCTGGCTTCACCGTGTGCGCAACGACCCGGAGTGCACAGGGCGATGGCCCAAGACCCCTGAGCGCTTAGGATGTAGACCGGCGGGGACCTCTCTGTTGAGCTCTAGGTAGGGTTGTGGTGTGTCGTTTGGCCAAGGCCAGGCATGACCCAGACAAGTGTGTCCGGCCGGAGTTAAGCGAGCGTGGTGGGTAAGTTGGTGCACCCCTGCAGGGAAGAACTAATCTATGCATAGCCAGATCCTCGGTAACGGACGCTCGGAGTTGTATCCCGATCGATACAACTAGAACTGGATACTTGTGATGAGTATGGCTCTGGGATTACTTTCTCGCAGGGAGTCGAGAAAGGATATCTGGCCGAGGTTGATACTTGGATATTATGGCTCTGGGATTGCTTTCTCGCAGGGAGTCGAGAAAGGATCTCTGGGTGAGGTTGAGACTTAATGATACTACTACTCTATACTGTACTACTCTACACTCTTCTAATGCTGCAAGACTGTTGAAGATGCTAGTCTTCGATAGGACTAGGCTTTCCTCTCTATTCTGGCATTTCTGCAGCCCAGTCCACATACACAGCCATCCTTTGATAATGTTGCATATGTAGTGTAGATCCTTGCTTGCTGAGTACTTCGGATGAGTAATCACGGTTGCTTTGCTTTCTTTTTCCCCCATATTCTTTTGATGCAACCAGATGACGGAGCCCCTGAGACAGCTACCCCCGCCGACGATCGCTACTACTACCCCGAGGGTGGATACTACTACGAGTTGGCCGACGACCAGGAGTAGGTTCGGAGGGTCCCAGGCAGGAGGCCTGCGCCTTTTGATTGTAGTGTTTTCTTTTGCCCTGCCTTTTAAGGGCCTATCTGTGTTTTCTTTTATATCTGTACTCAGATATCTGATGCTTCCGCTGACGCTTGTATGCGAGCTTATGTATTCGAGCCCTCGAGGCCCCTGGCTTGTAATATAAAGCTTGTATGACTTTATTTATGGTTTAGAGTTGTGTTGTGATCTCTTCCCGTGAGTCCTTAGGCTTGATCGTGTGCATTTGCGTGTATGATTAGTGGCTGATTGAGCCGAGGGCGTCACAAGTTAGTCCATAGCTCAAAAAATTTAAGTGAAGCACATAGGGCAATTCTAACAAATCATAGCATAATTATGGCTCTCTCGAATAGGCGTGTCCAGCAAGGATGATTGCGACAAACTAAAAAGCAAAACAAGCAAAGACTCATATAATACAAGACGCTCCAAGCAAAACTCTTGATATGTGACGAATAAAAATATAGCTCCAAGTAAAATTACCGATGGTTGTTAGAAGAAAGAGGGGATGCCTTCCGGGGCATCCCCAAGCCTAGTTGCCTGGTTCTCCTTGAATATTACCTTGGGGTGCCATGGGCATCCCCAAGCTTAGGCTCTTTTCAGTCCTTATTCCTTCATCCATCGAGATCTCACCCAAAACTTGAAAACTTCAATCACACAAAACTTAACAAAACGTTCGTGAGATCCGTTAGTATAAGAAAACCAATCTTTGCTTTAAGTACTGTTGAAAACCCATTCATATTTTGTTATTGCATTATACCTACTGTATTCTAACTTTACCATGGCTTATATCCCCCGATACAATCCATAGATTCATCAAAATAAGCACAAAATGCAAAGAAAACAGAATCTGTCAAAAACAGAACAGTCTGTAAAGACACAAAATTTACTCATACTTCTGTAACTCCAAAAATTCTGAAAAATTAGGACAACAGAGGCAATTTGTATATCAATCTTGTGTAAAACATTCAGAATTTTTTTCACTTCTGTGAATTTTAACAATTTTGTAACTGGACGCAAAAGTTTCTGTTTTTCAACAGGACCAAATCAACTATCACCCAAAGCTATCCCAAAGGCTTTACTTGGCACAAAAACTAATTAAAACATAAAAAACACAATCATAACAGAGGCATAATTTTGCAAACACTCAAGAACAGAAATAAAAAGGTAAAAATAAGTTTTATTCATTGGGTTGGGAGGCAACAAGCGCTATCGTTTTATGCCCCTAGCTAGGCATAATGCATAGATTCAAGTATTGTCATCTTTCTTCTTATCCTACATAGATGTGTTTTTGTCAGGAGGTTTCTCAAATATAACCTGAAAAACATTGTCCATAGAAATTTTAGCATTATCAAGTTGTCCATCTTTATATCCCCTTTGATTCCCGGCTACAATCCAAGAATATTGTTGATTAACATCATTAAAAACTTGTTGGATCACATCCAAAATGGGGATTTCCTTTTTAAGGTTCTCATAAAAAATTGATTATTTCCAAGCAAGTGTCTCAACATATAATCACTATTGTAAAGGATCTCATCTATTACCGGTTTTTCACGGTTCATGCCATAAAATCAAAATTTTCCCTAGCTTCCCGTACTATGTGATCAAATTCATTCATAAGAACAAGGGTGGCTAACCTTTTAGCTTTCGGATCCTTTATAACGGGTAGCTCATAAAACAATCTTTACAAGATAGGGTGAGTACGAACAAATCTATTTTCAAGTTTCAGAACTAGTGCTGAAATAGCTTCCGCGTAAGTTTTAGTCTTCTTAAGAATAGGAACATCATCACAAGCCAAACTTCCAACACAATTAAAGAATTCTTGGATGGTTTCCTTTCCTATAACGTTCTGTTGTCCCAAAACAAAGTTTTAGCATCCAGATTGCCAGAATGTCCAATTTTAGGAGTCCTGCCATCATCAGTTTCTGCCATACCATAGTAACTCATGATGATAGATTCGAGCGAACAAAAGATCAAACAAGAAAAAGGCGAACAAAAAAGAAGGCAAATAAAAAGGCAATTTTTTGTGAAGTGGGGGATATGAAAACGAGAGGCAAATGGCAAATAATGTAAATTGCAAGGAGATGAGATTTGTGATTAGGAACCTGATAGATGTTGATTATGTCTCCCTCGCAACGGCGCCAGAAATTCCTTTGTCGTGGCTTGAGACTCTGTCGGTATTTCGCCAAAGAGGAAGGGATGATGCAGCACAACTACGATAAGTATTTCCCTTAGTTATGAAACCAAGGTTATCAATCCAGTAGGAAAACCAAGAAACACTATGTAAACGGTACCTGCACGCAAAGAACAAATACTTGCAACCCGACGCGTAAGCGTCAATCCCTCCTCGGTAAAAAGATAGATTAAATTGTATGAGATTGGATAAATAGATCTAGCAAAAACCCAAAATAAAATAAGTAAAGAAAAAGTGCAGCAAGGTATTTTTTGGGTTTCTGGAATAATAGATCTAAAAACAAGTTTATTTTGTTAGGAGACCCCCATGGGCCCCACCACCCACCTGGGCGCGCCAGGGGCCTCTGGCGCGCCCTGGTGGGTTGTGGGACCCATAGGCCTCCCCTATGGTGCTTCCTTGGCTCCGAAGTTGTCTTCTTGTCCAAAAAAAATCTCCAAAAAGTTTTGCTGCGTTTGGACTCCGTTTGATAGGGATATTCTGCGAAGTAAAAAACAAGCAAAAAACAACAACTGGCACTGGGCACTATGTCAATAGGTTTGTCCCAAAAAATGGTATAAAGTTGCTATAAAATGAAGGTAAAACATCCAAGAATGATAATATAACAGCATGGAATAATAAAAAATTATAGATACGTTGGAGACGTATCACCCCTCCTCCACCTGCTACTCCCACTCCCCCTCTCCTCCTCGCACGCACCCTCGCCTCGCCAGATCCGCTGCACCCATCACCACCGACGCCATGGCCACCGCCGTCCCTGTCGGCTGAGCCCGCGTCCGATCGCTCCACCTCCGTCGTCTACTCCTCACCGTCAAGTCACACGGCATCGGACGGCCCCGCAGCACCGCCCCGAGCTCCTTCGGCATCCCCGGACCTTCTCTGCAATGTTGTGAGCACCAGCGCACCTCCGCCTTCTCTCCTGTAGCTCGCCCGCGCCCGCTAACTGACCGCCCGCCTTGTCATGAGCCCATCGCCGCCGTTTGCTTCGCCACCGCGGCCACCGAAGCCTAGCTCACGTCTGAGCCTGCCGCCGTGCTCCTGGGGCTCCCTGGAGCTAGACACACGCACCCACACGCCCTGCTATGCCCTGTGGCCTCGACTCCGTGCTCGCCTGAGGGAGTCCTGGATTAGGGGGTCCTCGGGTGTCCGGACTATTTGATATGGGCCGGACTGATGGGCTGTGAAGATAAAACTGAAGACTATATTCCCCGTGTCCGGGTGGGACTCCTATATGCGTGGATGGCAAGTTTGGTGTCCAGATATGTTATTTTCTTCTTCTGCAAACCGACTCTGTACAACCCTAGGCCCCTCCGGTGTGTATATAAACCGGAGGGTCTTAGTCCTTAGGGGCTATCAGAATTCTCATAGGCTAGACAGCTAGGGTTTAGCCATTACGATCTCGAGGTAGATCAACTCTTGTAACCCCTATACTCATCGAATATAATCAAGCAGGACGTAGGGTTTTACCTCCTTTAAGAGGGCCCGAACCTGGGTAAACATCGTGTCCCCATCGTCCCTCGTTACCATTGATCCTCAGACGCACAGTTCGGGACCCCCTACCCGAGATCCGCCGGTTTTGACACCGACATTGGTGCTTTCATTGAGAGTTGAACTCAAGTCATCGACAGAAGGATCGATGGCTCAACTTGTCGTCAGCAACGATGCTATTTCCGGGGAGACCTTTCTTCCTGGTCAACTCTTTGTGTTTGGCGGCTTCGCTCTACGTGCCAATTCAACTGGTCACCTCGAGCAGATCGACAGCTACGCCCCTGGTCATCAGATCAGGTTTGGAAGCTTGAATTACATCGTGGATACCTGAGGAGACTTGGTCTTCGAAGGGTTCTCGGCCTCGGCCGCCACTCTTCATCCACATGAAGGAAACCCATCGGATCCGTCATCAGATTCCGCTCAAGGATCGACTCTCGTGCCTGCCCTGGCCTTAGATCCAGGGTGGACCACTCTATCCGAAGACGGGAGGATAAACCCTGCCGGACTCTCTCCCATTATGGAGCTTCCTGCCGGAGACCCAGAGGCGACCATACTGTTAGCAGACCCGCAGTCAAACGTGACTCTTCCTGACATCGGGGAGCCAGACTTGCCTCTGGACGTCAACTCCGAACTCTCGAGGTCTGCGTCCATTGAGCTCGGTCAAGTGGTTATTACTGAACCTAGCTCTGCAGATCATCATATGCCCGTCCGGCTTTCGCTCTTAAATGAGACACTGGACCTAATGCGATCTCTCGCCATCACGGAAGTATCACCTCCAAACTACGACCAGCCTAAACTGGGGGCTGAGAGCAGGGAATTTTACGTCCCACCCACCACCCACTTAATAGCCACTGTCGAGGATATAACTGACATGCTAGACTACGCCTCCGAAGACATCGACGGTATGGACGACGATGCCGGAGCCGAACCAGGTCAAAACCAGCCTATCACTGGGCGTTGGACGGCCACTTTACCTATGATGTATACATGGTGGACACACCTGAGAAGCAGGACGGCGATGGCACTCAAGATCCAGATCAGGACAAGCCCGTCGATGATCCACCAAAGCGTCGGTGTCAGTGGCGCCGCTCACGATCACGTCGGGCGAAGGACAGCAACACCGGCACCAGAGATGATGACACTCCGGACAATGCCGAAGACCCCGTTGACCCTGCGTTTGAGCAGGATGATAGGGAAGAGGGACAAGTCAACTCCGACGAACTTGTCGATCATGAGGATTCGGAAGATAGTAACTGTCTACCGGCCTCTGAGGAGGATGTTAGCCTCGGCAACAAAGATTTCATCGTGCCAGAGGAACCCCTCGAACAAGAACGCTTCAAGCGATAACTCATCGCCACTGCGAGGAGCCTGAAAAGGAAACAGAAACAGCTTCAAGCCGAACAGGATACGCTCAACGACAGATGGACCAAGGTCCTAGCTACCGAAGAATACGGCCTCGAGCGCCCGACAAAGAGCTACCCAAAACGCAAGCTACTACCACAATTTGACGACGAAGCCCTTGAGCCAATACCGCCAGGACACAATCATGCTGATCAACCGGACCGACCACCACGTGGACGTGACAAAGCGGCTAATTATGCCGAACACCAGCCCGCGCCACCTCGCCGTAGAGGCAAAGAAGCAGCGGCTCTAGGCTACACATATGACTTACGTTAGGACCTGGACAATAGAGCCGGCCAGACCAGATCAATCTACGGATCAAGGGGACGTGCTCCAACACGAGACGACGGCCATCAAGCCTGGCGCGACAAGCATAACCAAGTTCGAGCCGAGAACCGAACACGGATGTCATCCGAACTCTGTCGTGATGTTGCCCGATATAGAGGCACCACACACCCCATGTGCTTTACCGACAAGGTAATGCAGCACCAGTTTCTGAATGGTTTTAAACCCGTAAACATCGAGGCATACGATGGAACGACAGATCCCGCTGTGTGGATTGAAGATTTTCTTCTCCACATTCACATGGCTCACGGCGATGATCTCCACGCCATTAAATACCTTCCTCTAAAGCTAAAAGGGCCAGCACGGCACTGGTTGAATAGCCTCCCAGAGAACTCCATTGGCAGTTGGGAGGATTTAGAGGATGCTTTTTGGGACAACTTTCAGGGCACTTATGTCCGGCCACCGGACGCTGATGACCTGAGTCACATAGTCCAGCAACCCGAAGAGTCAGCCCGCAAACTCTGGACTCGGTTCTTAATTAAAAAGAACCAAATTGTTGACTGTCCGGACGCCGAAGCCTTAGCGGCATTTAAACACAGCGTCCGCGATGAATGGCTGGCCCGACACCTCGGTCAGGAAAAGCCGAAGACTATGGCAGCTCTCACTGCACTCATGACCCACTTCTGTGCGGGCGAAGATAGCTGGTTGGCTCATAGAAACAACAGCACCAGCGACCCTGGCACCTCTGAGGCCAGGGACGGCAATGGAAGGCCACGACGCAGCAAAAATAAGCGTCAAAACAACAATGAAGAAACCGAGGATATGGCGGTCAACGCCAGATTCAGCGGCTCTAAACCCGGTCAGCGGAAGAAGTCGTTCAAAGGAAATAGAGACGGCCCGTCCAACTTGGATAAAATACTAGATAGGCCCTGTCAAATCCATGGCACCCCTGACAAGCCTGCCAACCACACCAATAGAAACTGCAGGGTTTTTAAATAGTCCGGTAAATTAAATACTGAACATAAGGGCAAAGGACCTCAAAGCGAGGACGACGATGAACCCCGCCCTCCAAACACCGGGGGACAAAAGAAGTTCCCCCCCGAGGTGAAAACAATGAACATGATATATGTCACGCATATCCCCAAGAGAGAGCGCAAACGCGCACTGAGGGACGTCTACGCCATAGAGCCTGTCGCCCCGAAATTCAACCCTTGGTTGGCTTGTCCGATCATCTTCGATCGCAGGGACCACCCAACCAGTATCCGTCACGGAGGTTCGGCAGCCCTGGTACTCGATCCCATCATCGACGGATACCATCTCACTAGAGTCCTTATGGACGGCGATAGCAGTCTCAACTTGATTTACCAAGACACTATCCGTAAGATGGGTATTGACCCGTCAAGAATCAAGCCCAGCAACACTACCTTTAAAGGAGTGATACCTGGCGTAGAGGCCCGCTGCATGGGTTCATTAACACTGGAAGTGGTATTCGGCTCTCCAGATAACTTTCGAAGTGAAGAATTGATCTTCGATGTCGTCCCTTTCCGCAGTGGTTATCATGCATTGCTTGGGCGAACTGCTTTTGCCCGCTTTAATGCAGTCCCGCACTATGCTTATTTGAAGCTCAAAATGCCCGGACCGCGCGGCGTCATCGTAGTCAATGGAAATATGGAACGCTCCCTCCGTACTGAGGAGCACACCGCGGCCCTAGCAGCCGAGGTACAGAACGGCCTCAACAGCTCATCGGTCATCAAGACCCACGACACCGCTAAGCGGGTCCGATCAACATTACAGCATGACAGCTCGGCGAATCCGGAGCTTGAATAGCAGTTTGGCCTGCACCGATCGCCCCATAAGGTTGCGGCATATGTACCGCGCGTGCATAATTACGCACTTAAAATACCTTGGGCAGCGCCGGAGGCATACTGCGGAACAAGTCTATAGTACGGCTTGACCCTATTCGGACCTTAACTTTCTTTTCTTTCTCTTTTACCACAGGTTCATTAAAAACCTACCTACTCTACGGTTGTACAGGGACTCCTTTCTAGGATCCCCTTTCTTATAGACGACCACCGACTCCTCCTCTCAAAGGATTTCCAACCAAGGAGAAACGGCGCAGACGTGCAGCAAGGCATCATTAGGACCTTCAAGCCACTATTTTCTCAAAAAAGCCTTGTATAAACCTTTCCCTTGTGTAAACTTTCGGCATGTAAAATGGCCTTGGCCTTCGGGCATTATCTGTAATGACACGTCTCGACGTATTAATCAGGGCATAAAGGAAGCAGTTGATCACCACTTTTGTTTGGTACTCATCTATTTTATATTATCATCTGTCTTCCCTCCCTACACCCAACTGCCACACGTGCCTTAGTCCGGTCTTAAACACCGGGGGCTATATCCGGCCCGGCACATTTTAAAGACTGAACTACTATGGGGTACTCTTCGGCGTCCCGACTATTGCATTATATGCATCGGCTCCGAATCATGTCTTTGGTCTATAGTTGGGTTGCCCGGCTCCTGTGCTTACCACCTTACATTCCGCTCGTTCGGCTAAGGTAGTAAAGGGAGAACTACTGCGATTGTATTTCTGGTTCGTCCGGTCAAATACCTCAGTAAAGAAAGCTGAAAACTGACTGTCATGATAAAGTGAGAGCTGGTTGGCAATTCGGTGACTTAGTCTTATACTACAATTGTTAGCGATTTACTCCGTGTTATACGAGGGGCTGGTCTTCGTCCAAGCCACGTGGAAATGGCTATTCAGCCCGGATTGCCGCACACGCACAAGGGGCTAGTACTTAGCCCCACCGTCAAACTCCTATGGCTAAGTGAAAGTAATAAAGCCGCATAGTCTGATTGCCTGGTTCACCTCGCGGACACCTCCTTTACGGACCAATACATTGGATAAAGTGTGGTCACGCGTCACTACGAACACCCCCGTAGCATCTACGTGGGGCTGAAGCCGACGACTGGCAACTTTCAGAAATAAACGGCCGCGCAGGAGGAAAACATTGCTTGAAACAAAAGGCGCAATATACAAGCATGGGTTCATAACATAGTTTTTACAACCCGAATACATCTACTCAAATATGATGTCCTTAGAACATTGGCCCTCTACTATTCGGGCCCCTGCCAGGACGTCGTCGAAATATCTCTCCGGCCTCCGATGATCTTTGCCTTCGGACGGGCCTGCGGTCGCCACATTGGTGGACTTCATCTTTGCCCATTGCATCTTAACGCGGGCGAAGGCCATCCGAGCACCTTCTATGCAGGCCGAACGCTTCACAGCATCAATCCAAGGCAGCGCGCCGACGAGCTGCTCCACCAAACCGAAGTAGCTACTAAGAATTCATTCGGCGGGCCAAAGTTGGACTATTAGATCCTTCATCGCCAAACCGGACACCCTATGCAGCTCCATCAGCTACTTCATCTGGTCATTCAGGAGCACCAGGTGCTCCGGTGCAAGAAACTGCGACCAGAACAGCTTCTCGGTCGAGTTCCCCTCCTGGGCTCGGAAGAACTATGCGGCATCGCCGGCACTCCTCGGGAGGTCCGCAAACGCGTCTGGAGAACTCCACACTCAAGTAAGCGAAGCATATATTTGACCTCCAAAAATACTCTGCAAAGGAAAGGCCTTACCAGCCGTTATCTGCCTCGCTTGATGGATCTCTTCGCGAGCACTCCGGGACTTGCTCCGTGCCTCTTTGGCATCATGGAGAGCCTTCGCAAGCTTGGACGACTGGGCCGAAGTCTGCTGCTCCAATGCCTCGCATTTGCTGATGGCATCCCTCAGCTCCTGCTCGACTTCGGCCACCCGAGCTTCGTGTTGACGGCGGGTAACTTGTTCGGCTTCTAGTTCAGCAGCCGCTTTCTCAGCGGCTGCCTTGCTCGCCTCAGCTTCCTTCTTGGCCTGGGCAAGGGCGCCTTTGAGGGTCTCGACCTCGGCTGTGCCAACTATGCTCATAATCAAAGCATCCTGTGAGTTAACCTCTCAACTTACATATCACTTTTGACATGAAAAATGAATTTTTTCATCATGCACATACCTTGCATCTCATCGAACCGCTTGCTGATGCGGTCGAGCTCTTCATTGGCCGCTTCAAGCTTCCGATTGAGTTCGGAAACTTCTGCGGCCTGGGCGGTGGCCGCCAACAGGGAAGCTTGTTGCAACAGTAGAGTAGTATGATAACATGCCCGAGTACTATGTGGATCCTCTGTCCGGTTCTTTTCAAACCGAACAGAGCCTCAGGGGCTATTGTCTGTATACAGGTATATTCCTCTAAATGAAACAAAAATGTTTAGGACATTACGTCGCATACCTCAAAGCCTGTCAGTAGGCTGGTGAAGGCTTCGTTCAGTCCGCTTTTTGCAGACTGAACCTTTTCCACCACTGCACCCATCAAGGTACGGTGCTCCTCCATGATGGAAGCACATTGCAGTGCTTCCGCTAGAGCGTTCGGCGCCTCCGGATTAGCGGAGGTCGCCGACGAAGCTGATGCTCCTCCCCCCTCTTTTGAAGGGGGCAGCTCACCTGATCCCGGAGTCGCATTGGTCTCCGGAATGGTGTCCGGCTGGGCCCGGATTATTGGGGGTCCCCACCGTCGGTTGTCATAGGGGTTGCCTTCCCTATGTCTTCGGCAACCGAGGTATTAACCTCGGGCGCTTTTTCGATAGCCTCGCCTGCCCCTCCATGGCCAGGAGAGGTCCTTCGGGATAACACCTCAGTGTCATCCATGGTGATAGGCATGGGGGCTCATGGCGGTGTCTCGCTCTCTGCCATCTCGGGTGGCAGAGAGTTCCCCTCCGATAACGGAGTGTTCGGAAGCTCGCGTGGAGGGCTGAAAGGCACACAACAAATGGCTTATATAATGGAAACAGGAAAACCAAAAAGATGAACTGGTAAGTCTATGAATACTTACGATTCGGCCAGGGGCTTCGCCCTGGGAGGTTTTTTGGAGACTAGTTCGGAATCCGATTTCGAACTGTCCGGGAGGGTCATCTTCCCTCTTTTGGGCGCCTCCCCCTTCGGGTCTTCGGAGGCCGCCCCCTTCTTTTTCCTCCCCTTACGAGGAGAGTCGCTTTCCACTTCCTCCTCCTCTTCTTACTCGTCTCTGTCACGGGAAGAGAGGACTTCGATCTCTCCGGACACTGTGTCCGCAGGACCCTTATGGTGGGGGCCGCTCTTGGCCTCCTTGCCCTTCGTCTTCTTGGCCTTCCTCTCAAGCGCCTGATATGGCGCCGGGACTAGCATATCTGTTAGCTGGGGTGTGGTTGGGTTCTCAGGCAGCGGTGCCGGACAGTTGATCCGCTCCGCCTTTGCCGTCCAGCCCTGTTCAGAAGGCAGGCAATATGACTTACATTATATTCAAACTACTGACCGGATAAGTCTTCAGAAAGGTTATGCTTACCGGTGAGGCCGGGTTCCCGATGTCGAGTCCGATGTCCTCGATCTTCTTCGGCCACATTTTTTGGGCCTTGAAGAGCTGCTTCCAAATATCTTCGTGTGTTGTGCCGAAGAAGCGCTTCAGGGTCCTTGGCTCCTCCGGATTGAACTCCCACATGTGAGAAGCCCGGAGTTGGCAAGGAAGAGTGCGGCGGAAGAGCATCACCTGAATCACGTTTGTGAGACCGGTGTTTTTGCCTATCATGTTGGTGATGCGTGTTTGCAGCATCTGCACCTCCGCTGTGGACCCCCAATCAAGGCCCTTGGCGGTCCAAGAGGTGAGCCTCGTGGGGGGTCCGGATCTGAAGTCAGGTGTGGCCGCCCAGTTGGCATTGCGGGGTTCGGTGATGTAAAACCACTCGTGCTGCCACACCTTGACCGTCTCCACAAATGCCCCTTTGGGCCAGACGGCGTTGGGGAGCTTGCTTACCATGGCCCCGCCGCAATCCGCATGCTGGCCATCGACCACCTTCGGCTTCAGATTGAAAACCTTAAGCCATAGGCCGAAGTGTGGTGGGATGCGGAGGAGAGCCTCGCACACGACGATGAACGCCAAGATGTGGAGGAAAGAATTTGGGGCTAGATCATGGAAATCTAGCCCATAATAGAACATGAGGCCCCGGACGAAGGGATGGAGGGGAAACCCTAGACCTCGGAGGAAATGGGGAATGAATACAACCCTCTCGCCGGGCTCCGGAGTGGGTATGACCTGATTCTTATTAGGGAGCCTATGCGCGATATCCGCGGATAGATATCCCGTGCTCCGGAGCTCCTTGATGTCCTTCTCGGTGACGGAGGAGGCCTCCCACTTGCCCTTGGAACCAGATCCAGCCATGGCTGGGGGAGGTGGTGGTGGTGGGGAAGATTGAAGTTTTGGGCGCTGGAGCTCAAAGGTGGGAAGGTAGGAGCTAGAAGAAATCGTGGGGAAAAAGGAGGAATCTTTACCCTCTTATAGGCAGTGAAATACCAAACACCCCCCCCCCTCTCTCAAGCCTTAAAACTCGCCTGTTCCCAAAGAGATCGTGCGAACAACGCGGTTGGATTACCCAAACCACATTGATGTGAATCCCGTAATAGGCGGGCATGATATCTGCTTTGACAAGACGTGTCAATGAGAGCCAGGCCTCGAAACGCGAAACGGGAGGCGTGAAAACGGTTCAAAATGTTGAAGGGTCAAGTATGACGCTTCGCAGAAAAGTTGTCAGTAAAAGACACTGTTCCTATTTTGACATCTTATCTTCGCGGCTAAGGGTAGTATTGATTATGCAGAGCCAGATATAGTTCCTTTGTGCAGGAAGCTAACTTGAAGTATTCAGGAGAAGGAACCCGCATTGCGATGCCAAAGATAATCCGCGCGTCGAACACATCGTCATTGAAGACTAGTTCAGGGGCTACTGAGGGAGTCCTGGATTAGGGGGTCCTCGGGTGTCCGGACTATTTGATATGGGCCGGACTGATGGGCCGTGAAGATAAAACTGAAGACTATATTCCCCGTGTCCGGGTGGGACTCCTATATGCGTGGATGGCAAGTTTGGTGTCCGGACATGTTATTTCCTTCTTCTGCAAACCGACTCTGTACAACCCTAGGCCCCTCCGGTGTGTATATAAACCGGAGGGTCTTAGTCCTTAGGGGCTATCAGAATTCTCATAGGCTAGACAACTAGGGTTTAGCCATTACGATCTCGAGGTAGATCAACTCTTGTAACCCCTATACTCATCGAATATAATCAAGCAGGATGTAGGGTTTTACCTCCTTTAAGAGGGCCCGAACCTGGGTAAACATCGTGTCCCCATCGTCCCTTGTTACCATTGATCCTCAGGCGCACAGTTCGGGACCCCCTACCCGAGATCCGCCGGTTTTGACACCGACATCGCCCGAGCCCCGGTCGCCGCAGGCCTCGTCACCAGCGTCGTTGTAGGCCACCACCGCACCTGCCACCACCCCCTTTCAATGCGGCATTGATTGGGCGTTCGAACACCGCAAACCACTGATACGTCTTCATCGTATCTACTTTTCCAAACTCTTTTGCCCTTGTTGTGGACTCTAATTTGCATGATTTGAATAAAACTAACCCGGACTGACGCTGTTTTCAGCAGAATTGCCTTGGTGTTATTTTTGTGCAGAAATAAAAGTTCTCGGAATGACTTGGAAATTTACGAAGAATATTTTTGGAATAAATAAAAAATACTAGCAAAAGAATCAACCAGAGGGGGTCCACCCATTGGCCACAAGCCAGGGGCGCCCCCCCCCCCCCCGGGCGTGCCCTGGCGGCTTGTGGGCCCCCTGGACCTCCTCCGATCCTAATTCAAACTCTATATATTCACATCCGGAGAGAAAAAAACCAGAGAGAAGAGTTCATCACGTTGATGACCCAGAAGTATAGGGGATCAATCATAGTCCTTTCAATAAGTAAGAGTGTCAAACCCAACGAGGAGCAGAAGGAAATGACAAGCGGTTTTCAGCAAGGTAATGTCTGCAAGCACTGAAATTATAAGTAACAGATAGTTTTATAGCAAGATAATTTGTAACGACCAAGTAACGGTAATGGTAACAAAAGTGCAGCAAGGTAGCCCAATCCTTTTGAGGCAAAGGACAGGCCAAAACGGTCTCTTATGATAAGCAAAGTGTTCTTGAGGGTACACGGGAATTTCATCTAGTCACTTTCATCATGTTGGTTTGATTTGTGTTCACTACCTTGATAATTTGATATGTGGGTGGATCAATGCTTAGGTGCTGTTCTTACTTGAACAAACCTCCTACTTATGATTAACCCCCTCGCAAGCATCCGCAACTACGAGAAAAGTATTAAGAATAAATTCTAACCATAGCATTAAACTTTTGGATCCAATCGGTCCCTTACGGAATAACGCATAAACTAGGGTTTAAGCTTCTGTCACTCTCGCAACCCATCATCTAATAACTACTCCACAATGCATTCCCTTAGGCCCAAATATGGTGAAGTGTCATGTAGTCGACGTTCACATGACACCACTAAGGGAATCACAACATACACATCATCAAAATATCGAACACATATCAAGTTCACATGACTACTTGCAACATGATTTCTCCCGTGACCTCAAGAACAAAAGTAACTACTCACAAATAATAATCATGCTCAAGATCAGAGGGGTATTAAATAGCATAATGGATCTAAACATATAATCTTCCACCAAATAAACCATATAGTGATCAACTACGAGAAGCAATCACCACTACTAGTCACCCACAAGTACCAATCTATAGTTCCGCTACACAGATTGAATACGGGAGATGAACTAGGGTTTGAGAGGAGATGGTGCTGTTGAAGATGTTGATGGAGATTGCCCTCCCCAAGATGGAAGAGTTGTTAGTGATGATGATGACGATGATTTCCCCCTCCGGGAGGGAAGTTCCCCCGGCGAAATCGCTCCGCCGGAGGGCAAAAGTGCTCCTGCCAAAGTTCCGCCTCGAGACGGCAGCGCTCCGTCCCGAAAGTCCTCTCCTTATTTTTTCTACGTCAAAATGACTTATGTACCAGAAGATGGGCACCGGAGGAGGGCTGGGCTAAACACAACCCACCAGGGTGCGCCTGGGGGGCCTGGCGCACCCTGGTGTCTTATGCTCACCAGGTGGCCCCCCTCCGATAGTTATTTGCTCCAGTATTTCTTATTTATTCCATAAAAATTCTCCATGAATTTTCAGCTCATTTGGAGTTGTGCAGAATAGGTAGCCTGACGTAGCCTTTTCAGGTCCAGATTTCCAGCTGCCGGAATTCTCCCTCTTTGTGTGAACCTTGCAAATTATGAGATAAAAGGCATTAGAAGTACTCCAAAAAGCATTATTATTCATAAAAACATTATAAATAACAGTAGGAAAACATGATGCAAAATGGACGTATCAACTCCCCCAAGCTTAAACCTCGCTTGTCCTCAAGCGAAAACCGAAATCGAAAAACATGTCCACATGCTTAGAGAGAGGTGTCGATAAAAACAAAAATACAGACATAGAAGCATCATGTAAATTATTATAACAGCAACAAACTTTAACATAAAAACTTTTATCATAGAACTTTTATCATAGACTTCTCATGAATAAGTAACAATTCATCACAACATCGAAGTATAAAGCATAAACTCTATTGGAAACCAACAAACTATGTTCTCAGTCAACTTTGCAACTACAATTCATCATCTTTTCAGGAAGGGTCACGTATCGGAGCCTTTAGGCAAGTCCACATACTCAACCATCATATAGTCTTCTATGATTGCTAACACTCACCGCATACACATGAGCAAAACGTTTCAACCGGACACAGAGAAAAATAGGGGCTTATAGTTTCGCCTCCCAACATACTCACCTCGAAGGTGATGTCAACAATAATAACTCATGCTACCCATATTCAACTGGATATATGTGCCTAGATCTTTCCTCACCACATGGTGCTTGCCAAAAAGGGAAAATAAAAAGGAATAGAGAGAAAACTTTGACTCTTGCATGAAAGTAAATACATAAAAGTAAAAGATAGGCCCTTCGCAGAGGGAAGCAGAGGTCGCCATGTGCTTTTTGTTTGTATGCTCAATCCCTTAGTGCAAAAGAATGTCACATTATATTGCCCCTTGTGATAGCAACCTTTATTATGCAGTCTGCCGCTTTTATTCTTCGCCATCACAAGTTCATACAACGCTCAATTTTCTCTTACACTAAATGATCTAACACTTTTAGAAGCAATTTTTATTGCCTTATTGCACCGATGACAACTTACTTGAAGGATCTTACTCAATCCATAGGTAGGTATGGTGGACTCTCAAAACAACATTTGGGTTTAAGGGTTTTTGGATGCACAAGTAGTATCTCTACTTGGTGCGGAATTTTTGGCTAGCAAAGATAGGGGGCAAGCACTACATGTTGAAAGATCTATGACAATATAACTTCTATGTGAATATGAACAAACATAAATCATTATGTTGTCTTCCTTGTCCAACGTCAACAATTTTGGCATATAATATTTTGATGGGGGCTCACAATCACAAAAGATTTCTAAGATAGTATATTTGCATGTGAATCTTCTCTTCCCTTATTAATTCTTTCATGAATTGCATCATTGATCAATGCTATGTTTGTCATTCTCCAATAAAATTTTCTACTTATACTTTTCCTTATGTGGTGTCATTACTTACCATAAGATTAGCATATGAACCTTTTCATTTATTTCCTTTCTTTTTATTCAAACATGAAAGTAAGGAAAGTAAAACTCAAACTAAACTTTATTATATATCTCGCACACGATTACAAGGATAGATCACTAAGTAAACTCTCAAGAAAAAGGATCAAGCTAAACTTTTATTCATCTAAAGCAAAAGATAATTATGGATCGAACTAAGAAAAGTAAAGGCAAAAGATAGTGGAAGTGATACGATACCAGGGCACCTCCCCCAAGCTTGGCGTAAGCCAAGGGGAGTGCCCATACCCGATACTCAATTTTCTTTTGGTGGTGAATGAGGTGGTGGTGATGAAGTGGTAGCGATCTTGTCCTTCATGATCAAGAGGTTCTCCAATCTATGGATGACGCTCCGAAGGGCGATGATGTGCTCTTGCAAGAGAATATTTTCACGAGTGAGATATTTATTTTGTACACGAACCGTTTCGATGATCCGAAAGGCTTCGATCTCGGTGGGGGTGAGATGATCATAGTAAGGCTTAAGGATATCTTCTTCCTCTTCGATAGGCCAGGCCTGCTCAACCACCGGCGCTTGATCTCCGATGGCCTCCTTGTTCTTGTTCCCCTTGACGGCTTCTACGGGCTCTTCTCTCTTCAGCTCGATCTTCATCAACCAAGCATCCTCCTTCACGTTGTTGGAGGAGGAAGAAGACATGATGCCTGGCTCCACAGATCTGACCGAAAACAGCAAGAAAAGAAAACATGAGATTTCTCCGTGATACGGAGGTCAATAGGTTCAGGGGGTATATAAAGATTTTTTATCTTAGGAAACAAGTAAACGAAAGAAAAATGGAGTCCGGAAGGTACCCGAGGTGGGCACAACCCACCTGGGCGCGCCCGGCATGCCAGGCGCGCCCTGGTGTCTTGTGCCCATCAGGGGTGCCTTCCTGGTTGTTTCCGATTTTCCTAATTTTTGATATATTCCAAAACTGACAAAAAATATTTTTGCGGATTTTTCGGAGTCCGTTTACTTACCGTATCACGTACCTCCTCTTTTTTCACGATTCTGGAGTGTTCCGAAAGGTTTTCTTTATGTGTTCTTCCGGTGTCATAGTTTGGATAATATTGCTTTCAACATTAATGGGCGTACCTGAGATATAATGTTTTATTCTTTGCCCATTGACAACCTTCGGGTTAGTACCTTCAACATTATTTATTTTGATAGCTCTAGATCGATAAACCTCCTCGATAACATAGGGTCATTCCCATTTGGAGAGGAGTTTTCCTGCAAAGAATCTGAAACGAGAGTTGTACAACAGAACAAATTCTCCAACCTTGAACTCACACTTTTGGATTCTTTTATCATGCCATCTTTTAACTTTTTCTTTAAATAACTTGGCATTTTCATAGGCTTGGGTTCTCCATTCATCTAATGAGCTAATATCAAATAACCTCTCCTCACCAGCAAGTTTGAAATCATAGTTGAGTTCTTTAATTGCCCAATATGCTTTATGTTCTAACTTAAGAGGCAAATGACAAGCTATTCCATAAACCATTTTATAAGGAGACATACCCATAGGATTTTTAAATGTTGTTCTATAAGCCCAAAGTGCATCATCTAATTTCTTAGACCAATTCTTCCGAGACTTATTGACAGTGTTTTGTAAAATTAATTTTATTTCTCTATTGCTAAGTTCAACTTGACCACTAGACTGAGGGTGATAGGGTGATGCAATTCTATGGTTAACATCATACTTGGCAAGCATTTTATGGAAAGCACCATGAATAAAGTGTGAACCACCATCAGTCATTAAATATCTAGGGACTCCAAACCTTGGGAAAATGACTTCCTTAAGCATTTTAATAGAGGTGTTGTGATCAGCACTACTAGTTGGAATAGCTTCTAAACACTTAGTAACATAATCGACAGCAACGAAAATATGAGTATACCCATTAGAGGAAGGAAAAGGTCCCATGTAATCAAATCCCCAAACATCAAATGGTTCAATAGCAAGAGAATAATTCATAGGCATTTCTTGACGCTTACCGATATTACCTATTCTTTGACATTCATCACAAGATAAAACAAACTTACGGGCATCCTTGAAGAGAGTAGGCCAATAAAAACCAGATTGCAATACCTTGTGAGCAGTTCTGTCTCCCGCATGATGTCCTCCATAAGCTTCGGATTGACATTTCCGTAGGATTTGTCCCTGTTCATGCTCAGGTACAAAACGTCTAATAATACCATCTACTCCTTCTTTATAAAGATGTGGGTCATCCCAAAAGTAATGTCTTAAATCATAGAAGAATTTTTTCTTTTGTTGATAAGTGAAACTAGGTGGTAAATATTTAGCAACAATGTAATTAGCATAACCAGCATACCAAGGAGTGTTACGAGAAACATTTATTGTAGCTAACTGCTCATCAGGAAAGATATCATTAATAGGTTGTGGGTCATCAAGAATACTTTCAAGCCTAGACAAGTTATCAGCCACGGGGTTCTCAGCTCCCTTTCTATCAGTGATATGTAAATCAAATTCTTGTAGCAAGAGAACCCACCTAATGAGTCTAGGTTTAGCATCTTTCTTTTCCATAAGATATTTTATAGTAGCATGATCAGTGTGAACAATTACTTTAGAATCTACAATATATGATCTAAATTTATCACAAGCAAACACAACTGCTAAAAATTCTTTTTCAGTAGTACCATAATTTCGTTGGGCACTATCTAGAGTTTTACTAGCATAATGAATAACATTTAGTTTCTTATAAACTCTTTGTCCTAGAACATCACCAACAGCATAATCACTAGCATCACACATAATTTCAAAAGGCAAGTTCCAATCAGGAGGTTGAACAATAGGTGCAATAATTAAGGCTTTCTTGAGTGTTTCGAAGGCTTCCAAACAATCATCATCAAAAACAAAGGGAATATCCTTTTGCAAAGATTTGTAAGGGGCCTAGAAATTTTAGAAAAGTCTTTGATAAATCTCCTATAGAAACCAGCATGACCAAGGAAACTACGAATACCTTTGATATCTTTAGGACATGGCATTTTCTTGACTGCATCAACCTTTGCTTTGTCCACCGCAATGCCTCTTTCAGAAATTTTATGGCCCAAAACAATACCTTCGTTAACCATAAAGTGGCACTTCTCCCAATTCAAGACAAGATTTGTTTGCTCACATCTCTGCAAAACTCGATCAAGATTGCCTAAACAATCATCAAAAGACTTCCCATAAACAGAAAAGTCATCCATGAAAACCTCAACAATCTTTTCACAAAAGTTAGAGAATATAGCAGTCATACAACTTTGAAAGGTAGCAGGTGCATTGCATAAACCAAAAGGCATACGTCTATAAGCATAAGTTCCAAAAGGACAAGTAAAAGTGGTCTTTTCTTGTTCAGGTTGAGAAATCAGTATTTGTGAAAAACCAGAATATCCGTCAAGGAAGCAAAAATGTGTGTGCTTAGATAATCTTTCTAGCATTTGATCAATAAAAGGCAGAGGGTAATGATCTTTTCTAGTTGCTTTGTTTAATTTTCTAAAATCAATTACCATTCTATAGCCTGTAATAATTCTTTGTGGAATAAGTTCATTCTTATCATTAGGAACAACAGTAATACCTCCTTTCCTAGGGACACAATGAACGGGACTTACCCATCTACTATCAGCTATAGGATAGATTATAGCAGCTTCCAGAAGTTTTAATATTTCCATTCTTACCACTTCTTTCATCTTCGGATTTAACTAACGTTGGTGATCAACAACTGGTTTAGTGTGACGCCCCCGGCTCAATTGTGCACTAATCATACACGCAAATGCACACGATCAAGCCTAAGGACTCACGGGAAGATATCACAACACAACTCTAAAACATAAATAAATTCATACAAGCTTTATATTACAAGCCAGGGCCTCGAGGGCTCGAATACATAGCTCGATGGCATACAAGCGTCAGCGGAAGCATCAGATATCTGAGTACAGATATTAAAAGAGAAACAGAAAGGCCTTTAGAAAGGCGGAGCAAAAATAAAACACTACGATCGAAAGGCGCAGGCCTCCTGCCTGGGACCCTCCGATCCTACTCCTGGTCGTCAGCCAACTCGTAGTAGTATCCACCCTCGGGGTAGTAGTAGCGATCGTCGGCGGGGGCAGCTGTATCCGGGGCTCCGTCATCTAGTTGCATCAAAAAGGGGTATATGGGGAAAAAGAAAGCGAAGCAACCGTGAGTACTCATCCGAAGTACTCAGCAAGCAAGGATCTACACTACATATGCAACATTTTCAAAGAGAGGCTGTATATGTGGACTGGGCTGCAGAAATGCCAGAATAGAGAGGAAAGCCTAGTCCTATCGAAGACTAGCATCTTCAGCGGTCTTGCAGCAATAGAAGAGAGTAGAACAGTACAATATAAAGTAGTAGTATCATTAAGTCTCATCCTCACCCAGAGATCCTTTCTCGACTCCCTGCGAGAAAGCAATCCCAGAGCCATACAGTCATCAACCTCATCCTGAGATCCCTTCTCGACTCCCTGCGAGAAGCAATCCCAGAGCCATAGTATCCAATTCTAGCTGTATCGATCGGGATACAACTCCGAGTGTCCGTTACCGTAGGATAGGCTATCGATAGATGATTTCTTCCCTGCAGGGGTGCACCAACTTACCCACCACGCTCGCTTAACTCCGGCCGGACACACTTTTCCCGGTCATGCCCGACCTCAGCCAAACGACACACCGCAGCCCTACCTAGAGCTCAGCAGAGAGGTCCCCGCCGGTCTACATCCTAAGCGCAAGGGGGTCTTGGGCCATCGCCCCTCGCCCTCCGGGTCGTTGCGCACATGGCTCGGATCCAAGCACCACCTCTGTCCTGAATGGCGCCAATCACTCCATGTCGCACTGCTGAACTGGACGTCTGACAGAGCTTTCGGCTGATGCATACGATGCAGAAGACCCATACTATGCCCACGTGATGGTTAGTGCTATCGGGCCAGAGGCCCACTCGAATCAAATATCCAAATCATTAGTACCTTGGGGTTGCGGTAATGAGCAGAGACTCACGATCGATGTGACCCCGTCGCCCCGTCTCGAGGACTTGCGGCAAGGGCCAAGAATGCCCGGCCACGCCTCGTATTCATCACTCGGGCACCATCCAGGCAACCCGTCTTCACATCACACGCGGGTACCCCTCAGGGTCGACTCGCCTTTCCAAGTATCAACAGTACAGTCCAACTATCCGTGTGTCCATAACATCAGGGGGAATCCGAGGTATCACCCTCGTTGAATTCCCACTCGATGTATCCGACAAGGTGAACTCGGAGGCATCACCCTCGATGGGTTCACACTTGACGTGTTGTACGACGGCGTCGTTATTGGAAGTGAGGAAGGAGGAATCACCCTCGATGACCACAACCGAATAGCTACTCTACAGAGTTAACATCAGAAGTGCTACAAGAGGTTTCACCCTCGGCACTCAATAGTAACACTGCGGTGTTGTTACAACTAAGGGGGCTGATGTGCGGTGCCGGGGCCTGGTCTTCAATCCCGTTGATCGGGTCTTCTGAAATCCAGCGGGGCAGTCGGGACTAGTGGGGTCACTGATAGGTCTCTACCCAGCCTATACTAAGCAGTTTAGGATAAGCAGGTAAGGTTTCAACAGCAGGTTACAATAAACAGGCTATGCATCAGAATAGGTAAAGCAGTAGCAGCAGCAATTCTAATGCAAGCATGAGAGAGAAAGAATAGGCGATATCGGTATGCTCAAAAGGGGGGGTGCTTGCCTGGTTGCTCGGCGGCAAGGGCAAGGTCATCAGTGCTGTCTTCGGTCTCCGGAGCTGCGGCGGTACTGGGAACTGCGTCGAGGTCTAACGATAGAGAAAAGGCGCAGGAACAGTAAATACGAAGCAGACAAAGCATCACAAAAAAATAACAAGGCAATATGCGGTGCCAGGGGTGATCTAACGCAGGGATAGGTGATACCGGCGAAGGAGGAAAACATCCGGGAAAGTATTCCCGGAGTTTGGCATTTTCCGGACAAATGAAAGAGAGGGAAAAGTTCCACGTTCGCTATGCTAGAGGCGTGTGGCAGACGAACGGACTTCGTATTCGGATTCGTCTCATCGTCCTGAGCAACTTTCATGTATTAAACTTTTTCATCCGAGTTACGGATAATTTGTTATGATTTTTCAAAGTTTTTAATTGATTTTCTGAATTTATTTTAATTCGAAATTAAATAACAAATTGCTATGGGTACCCAGCTCTGTGTACACAGATTGTACACAGAGGCTAACAGTGGGTCCAGGGGGTTCCAGTTGACCAGTCAAAGTTTGACTGGTCAACAGGGGGTGGGGCCCCCCTGTCATACACAGTAGCTAAATAGATGATTAACTAGGCTAACTAAGTAATTAGTTTAATTAAACCAATTTAATTAAGTTAATTACCTAATTAATTAATTAATTAATTATATATTTTTAATCCCTTTTCTTTCTTTTGTTACAGAGGGTCGGGCCCCACGTGTAAGTGGCATAGAGGCCACCCGGGGCGGGCGCGGCTAATGGGCGAGCGCCCATGGAGGCCGAAGCCCGGCGCGACGGGGCAAGGCCGTGGCCTCGGCGAGGCTCGCCGGCCGGCCACGGCAGGCGGAGGCGGGCGCAGGGGCGGCGGCGCGCGGGCGCTAGGGCGGCGGCGCGCGGGCGCTAGGGCGGCGGCCGCGCGGGGCAGCAGGCGGCAGCGGCAGCAGCAAGTGGCAGAGCAGCGACAGCGGCAACAAGTAGCAGCAAGGAGCGGCAGCAGCATCAAGCAGCAGCAACACCAAAGAGCAGCAAGCAACAGCGATAGCAAGGCAGCAGCGGCAGCAACACGCACGCACGTACGTACGCGTACGCGCGAACTCGGATGAGCTCGGGGGCGGCAAACGACGACCGAATCGAGGCGAAGGAAAGGGGGATCCGGAGGAGATGCTCACCACGGAGCCGGGGACGTGGTCGGGGAGGCTGGGGATGAACCAAAGCGGCGGCAAATAGCGACAAATGACGGCGATGTACTCGACGGAAAAGAGGTCGATGGCGAACGTACGGGCCGCCCCGGCTCGATTCGGTGTTCAGGACGGACGAGGTCGACCGTGGCAGTCGTCCTGGACATCTTCTCACAGCGCAGGGAGCACCATGGCCGCGGCGACGACGACGTCCATGGGGAGCGCGAGCTTGGGCGCTTAGCGGAGAAGAAAACGGCGCGATGGAGGAGAAAGGAGAGAGCTAGGGTTGTCCATCGGGACGAGGATGGTCTTATCCATCCCAGAGACTCGGCGGATGGCCGGCGCGTGGCCATCCAAGGCGTGGACGGCGCGTGCGCGCGTGCACAACGCCATGGCCTCCCTGACTCTATACAGAGGTGGGGGGAAAAGGCCAGGTGGGCTTGGGCTGGCACTGTAGCACTGGGCTACAAGTGCACCGTAGTGCAGGCCTTCTCTTTCTATTTTATTTTATTTACTGTTTTGTAGTTTCTCCAATGTCTTGCATTTACCTTTTGTTGTTAGATGACTTTGTGTTATTTGTGAGACTTAACACATAAATACTAGGTTATCCTACAGGGCTGCACAAAAGGTTTGAGGTCAATTAGAACTGTTCAAATTTATATTTGAATTAAAATGTGTTTATTTAATCCTGCTGATCCACTAAAATATTTCTAGGGGTAATTTAAAAATACTTTTAATGTTGATTCCTCTTTGACAAATATGAGGGGATTATTTATAATGTTGTAAAAAAATTTGTTTGACCAATTGAAGAAATGTTTTCTCACTTGAAATTTAAATTGGATTCTCGAAGTTGATTTGAAATAAGTGGCAGTAAGCATAGTAATCATGATTACATGTCAACCATTAGGGGGAGATTGCTATAGCATGATTCTCAGGGTGTTACAAATCTCCTCCACTACAAGAAATCTCGTCCCGAGATTTAAGTGAGGGAGTAAAGGGTAACTTCGGGAGATCTGACCCTTATAGGGTCGATTATCTGGTAGACAATTCAGGGAATATGGTAGAAGTATCTCTCGAGTTGAAACTTAAGAAAACATCGAGAGCAACGTATGAAGTTACAATAGAAAGTTTCAAGCGAAAGGATAAATGATCGATATCTGAATAGAGTGTGAAAAGGGGTTCAGAGCATCGGGAATAGATCATCTCTCGGAGGGTGGCTCGTGATAACACACAAGGCCAAGAGCAAAGGATACTTCGGAGTTAAGGATGTACAGGAGAGTCAGGTTCCGATCCTGTGGAACTGTGGGTTATGGGCCCACCATGTGGTTCGAAAGTAGGAAGGACGTTGACGTATTGCACGGTCATGGTAGCAAGGCATGTCAGAGGATAGCCTGTCATCTATGTCGGCGACAACATCGGTACCAAGGGCGAGGGACGAAGAGAACCATTTTCCTGCTCGTTGAACAAGGCGGACCAATAGGCAAAGTTCTCGTCCATCGGTGGTTACCGAAATGTCATCAACAATAGTAACAGGGTTTTACTGATCGAGTGGTACAACGAGGTGCTTACCTAAGCAGGGAATTATCACTGCTTAGTTAAGTCAGATTACAAGAAAGGTTAAACAAAACAATGGAAAGGAAAAGTGATTAGTATACTAATCAGAACAATGGAAATGAAATGTGTTTACACACAAGAATTGGGGTATATCCTTCCCAAGGAAAAGCGGAGCATGATATACATGAAAGGACAGCAAGTCCAAAAGCAATTAGATAACAGGGGTGAGGAAAGAATTATGGTATTACCCATACATCGGTGTTTGGATAATCGATCAAGAAACAATTAGCATTGCGCTGCCAATGTTCTTGTTGATATTTGGAATACCCCTGTCATGCTTCGAGGTAGCATTAACATGGTGTTTCAAACAAAGATTGAATCTGAAGGTCACAAGAAGTATCAAGGAACAATTTCAAGAAAAGCAAGGGGCTCAAGGTATAGCCAAAACATGACCAAGTTTGTGTTGGGGGGGGGGGGGGGTATCAGGGCAATAACAAATGAGGGGGAAGGGGAAGGAAGGAAGAAAATAAAGTGGTCGATGATATCACAAATCATCGAGGCAAGGATGGTATTCCTCATCATGAATTCAATTGATATCCCGGAAGAGCTTAGAATGCTGATGATGATCATGACACATTAGTCGAGAGATTCCATGAAGATGTAATCAATCGGCGATGACATCAAGTCAAAGAAATGATGAAGCGAAAGGTTATTGGAACCATGGGTACGACACAAACTCGAAATCAAGTTTGTTGTTCAAGGAGAAATGATATGACGAGGAAATTCGACGTAAGATTAGCTCACCATCAAAATTTGTGCTCTGGGAAGAAGGACCAGGTAGCACTGTTAATAGTAGCACGCTAATGATGTAGCCATTCAGGCTAGGGTTAACATTATAGAGTATTAAACTTGTAAGCAATGAAGATTTTGAATACTTGTCGAATCGCAATGCGGGCTCGATTCCGTTATCGGTGTCCTTCGGTGTCTAACAACTCAGAACCCGGGGAAAGATTGGAATCGGTGAGAAATAATAGTAGATGAAGAACTCATGAGGAGTTATGTAGCTCTGTGATAATCTCGAGATACCAGGGGGTAATACTCGACGACAGATCAAAGCAGAGGTTGGACTGGGGTATTGCTCTACAGAAGACAAGTGCTCAACTTGCTCGAGAAATGGTAATTAAAAGGTGGACATGGTCGGAACCACGATTGCAAAGGATCAATTCATAGATACAAGATAAACTTGTACCAAGGAAATAATTATTTTTACGAGCAGCTTCCATGATAAGTTCTACATCGGGTCCATGGGCATGAACACAAAGGTTCAAGGTGGACTCCCACTTCTTCGATGCATAACCTTTCATTCACTTCTCGCCTTTAAAGAAGTTGTAGAGTTGAAAATTTATCTGACGGAACGCGAGTAGGTATAACCCGCATAACTTTCGATTCACACGGATTAGGGAGGGCATATGTTCAACCCATCGGGGCATCTTAGGAGCATATACCTCAAACTGCAGGAGTAAGGAATTCAAGCTCGGAATCAGAGCAAGGTTGACAAAGCAGAGGATACCATTTACCAAAGGCATTATGTATCCGAGGAAAGACTCGCAAGGTTATTGAATATGAAGGATACTGTCCGATATTAATCCAACAAAAGACCAGGTAGACGACAAAGGATCTGACGTGAGTAGCGATACTCAACAAGAAGAAGAAGAAATGCAGAGGCATCGGTTTATGCAAACATCTGAATAATTCGATGCTTAAATGCGAAGGGTTTATGATTCCAAAATCGGGGAATCAGAGGCAGAGGCTCTGATAAAAAGATGAGTATGTTGAATAGAATTATATGGCCAAGCAATCAAGGATTGATTTACCGAGATCCAGCTCATATACATAATGACGTCTGAGCCGGAAGGATGAATTAGTAGGACACAACTGATGATTGCGAGTATTCGCACACATGTTGAATCAATAGGATCAGAATGATAGTGACAAGGGGTATCAACAATGTTTACTTGACATATGGAACTAACCATAATGCAAGCAGAACAGAAAAATAACAAAAGCAGTAGGCTGCAGAGGATTTTTGGAAGGTCGTATAGTAATACGAGGTATTTCGTGAAACACAAGAACAACAGGGGATGAATGGATCCCCAGTAATGTGAGGAATTATTCGTAAGTGTATTCATACGGTAGGGAACTGCAAGGCAGTAGGGATGAAGGACTTTTGGGAACATCGGAAGGTAATTTGATAAGTCAGATGGAACAAAAGAATAGCTGGAATGAGTATATGAACGACAAGTGTATGCAGTTATCCATCAGGATTTATCGGTGGTAGGGAATTGCAAAGACGGCGAGTACAAGAGTCTCGGGAATCAACGTAGAGCATCGTCGGAATCTTCGGATGAAGTAGGCGATCATCTGGAATGACGGGGCTCTCCGGGAGGAAGTGGTTACGAGAACCTAGTGTTAGAGTTGGCAAAATTATTTAACCCGAATAGAAGAGAGATCAGAGTCCCAGAGTAAAGGTCGAGGAGTAAAAGATCCTAATACCACCCAATTGGCGACGTGGGCCCGTAAGCCACACAGCCAAGTTAGTAAAACAATTTTCGGTTACTAGACTCAACTTCGGCCAAGGAATTGGAAAGGGGGGTTCCTACAGTCAGTCGGCTCTGATACCAACTTGTGACGCCCCCGGCTCAATCGTGCACTAATCATACACGCAAATGCACACGATCAAGCCTAAGGACTCACGGGAAGATATCACAACACAACTCTAAAACATAAATAAATTCATAAAAGCTTTATATTACAAGCCAGGGCCTCGAGGGCTCGAATACATAGCTCGATGGCATACAAGCGTCAGCGGAAGCATCAGATATCTGAGTACAGATATTAAAAGAGAAACAGAAAGGCCTTTAGAAAGGCGGACCAAAAATAAAACACTACGATCGAAAGGCGCAGGCATCCTGCCTGGGACCCTCCGATCCTACTCCTGGTCCTCAGCCAACTCGTAGTAGTATCCACCCTCGGGGTAGTAGTAGCGATCGTCGGCGGGGGCAGCTGTACCCGGGGCTCCGTCATCTGGTTGCATCAAAAAGGGGTATATGGGGAAAAAGAAAGCGAAGCAACCGTGAGTACTCATCCGAAGTACTCAGCAAGCAAGGATCTACACTACATATGCAACCTTTTCAAAGAGAGGATGTATATGTGGACTGGGCTGCAGAAATGCCAGAATAGAGAGGAAAGCCTAGTCCTATCGAAGACTAGCATCTTCAGCGGTCTTGCAGCAATAGAAGAGAGTAGAACAGTACAATATAAAGTAGTAGTATCATTAAGTCTCATCCTCACCCAGAGATCCTTTCTCGACTCCCTGTGAGAAAGCAATCCCAGAGCCATACAGTCATCAACCTCGTCCTGAGATCCCTTCTCGACTCCCTGCGAGAAGCAATCCCAGAGCCATAGTATCCAATTCTAGCTGTATCGATCGGGATACTACTCCAAGTGTCCGTTACCGTAGGACAGGCTATCGATAGATGTTTTCTTCCCTGCAGGGGTGCACCAACTTACCCACCACGCTCGCTTAACTCCGGCCAGACACACTTTTCCCGGTCATGCCCGACCTCGGCCAAATGACACACCGCAGCCCTACCTAGAGCTCAGCAGAGAGGTCCCCGCCGGTCTACATCCTAAGCGCAAGGGGGTCTTGGGCCATAGCCCCTCGCCCTCCGGGTCGTTGCGCACATGGCTCAGATCCAAGCACCACCTCTGTCGTGAATGGCGCCAATCACTCCATGCCGCACTGCTGAACTGGACGTCTGACTGAGCTTTCGGCTGATGCATATGATGCAGAACGCCCATACTATGCCCACGTGATGGTTAGTGCTATCGGGCCAGAGGCCCACTCGAATCAAATATCCAAATCGTTAGTACCTTGGGGTTGCGGTAACGAGCAGAGACTCACGATCGATGTGACCCCGTCGCCCCGTCTCGAGGACTTGTGGCAAGGGCCAAGAATGCCCGGCCACGCCTCGTATTCATCACTCGGGCACCATCCAGGCAACCCGTCTTCACATCACACGCGGGTACCCCTCAGGGTCGACCCGCCTTTCCAAGTATCAACAGTACAGTCCAAGTATCCGTGTGTCCATAACATCAGAGGGAATCTGAGGTATCACCATCGTTGAATTCCCACTCGATGTATCCGTCAAGGTGAACTCGGAGGCATCACCCTCGATGGGTTCACACTTGATGTGTTGTACGACGGCGTCGTTATCGGAAGTGGGGAAGGATGAATCACCCTCGATGACCACAACCGAATAGCTACTCTACGGAGTTAACATCAGAAGTGCTACTAGAGGTTTCACCCTCGGCACTCGATAGTAACGTTGCGGTGTTGTTACAACTAAGGGGGTTCATGTGCGGTGCCGGGGCCTGGTCTTCAATCCCATTGATCGGGTCTTCTGAAAATCCAGCGGGGCAGTCGGGACTAGTGGGGTCACTGATAGGTCTCTACCCAGCCTATACTAAGCAGTTTAGGATAAGCAGGTAAGGTTTCAACAGCAGGTTACAATAAACAGGCTATGCATCAGAATAGGTAAAGCAGTAGCAGCAGCAATTCTAATGCAAGCATGAGAGAGAAAGAATAGGCGATATCGGTATGCTCAAAAGGGGGGGTGCTTGCCTGGTTGCTCGGCGGCAAGGGCAAGGTCGTCAGTGGTGTCTTCGGTCTCCGGAGCTGCGGCGGTACCGGGAACTGCGTCGAGGTCTAACAAGAGAGAAGAGGGGGAGGAACAGTAAATACGGAGCAGACAAAGCATCACAAAAAAATAACAAGGCAATACGTGGTGCCAGGGGTGATCTAACGCAGGGATAGGTGATACCGGCGAAGGGGGAAAACATCCGGGAAAGTATTCCCGGTGTTTGGCATTTTCCAGACAAATGAAAGAGAGGGAAAAGTTCCACGTTCGCTATGCTAGAGGCGTGTGGCAGATGAACGGACTGCGTATTCGGATTTGTCTCATCGTCCTGGGCAACTTTCATGTATTAGACTTTTTCATCCGAGTTACGGATAATTTGCTATGATTTTTCAAAGTTTTTAATTGATTTTCTGAATTTATTTTAATTCGAAATTAAATAAAAAATTGCTATGGGTACCCAGCTCTGTGTACACAAATTGTACACAGAGGCTAACAGTGGGTCCAGGGGGTTCCAGTTGACCAGTCAAAGTTTGACTGGTCAACAGGGGGTGGGGCCCCCCGGTTATACACATAGTAGCTAAATAGATGATTAACTAGGCTAACTAAGTAATTAGTTTAATTAAACCAATTTAATTAAGTTAATTACCTAATTAATTAATTGTTTTTAATCCCTTTTCTTTCTTTCTTTTTTTTTACAATGGGTCGGGCCCCATGTGTAAGTGGCCTAGAGGCCACCCGGGGCGGGCGCGGCTAATGGGCGAGCGCCCATGGAGGCCGAAGCCCGGCGCGACGGGGCAAGGCCGTGGCCTCAGCGAGGCTCACCGACCGGCCGCGGCAGGCGGAGGCGGGCGCAGGGGCGGCGGCGACGCGGGGCAGCAGGCAACAGCGGTGCCGCAGGCGGCAGCGGCAGCAGCAAGTGGCAGAGCAGCGACAGCGGCAACAAGTAGTAGCAAGGAGCGGCAACAGCATCAAGTAGTTGCAACACCAAAGAGCAGCAAGCAGGAGCAGCAAGCAACAGCGATAGCAAGGCAGCAGCGGCAGCAACACGCACGCACGTACGTATGTGTACGCGCGAACTCGGATGATCTCGGGGGCGGCAAACGACGGCCGAATCGAGGCGAAGGAAAGGGGGATCCGGAGGAGATGCTCACCACGGAGTCGGGGACGTGGTCAGGGAGGCTGGGGATGAACCAGAGTGGTGGCAAATGGTGACAAACGACGGTGATGTACTCGATGGAAAAGAGGTCGATGGCGAACGTACGCGCCGCCCCGGCTCGATTCGGTGTTCAGGATGGACGAGGTCGACCGTGGCAGTCGTCGTGGACATCTTCTCACGGCGCAGGGAGCACCGTGGCCGTGGCGACGAAGACGTCCATGGGGAGCGCGAGCTCGGGCGCTTAGCGGAGAAGAAAACGGCGCAATGGAGGAGAAAGGAGAGAGCTAGGGTTGTCCATCGGGACGAGGATGGTCTTATCCATCCCAGGGACTCGGCGGATGGCCGGCGCGTGGCCATACGAGGCATGGACGGCGCGTGCACGCGTGCACAACGCCATGGCCTCCCTGACTCTATACAGAGGTGGGGGGAAAAGGCCAGGTGGGCTTGGGCTGGCACTGTAGCACTGGGCTACAAGTGCACCGTAGTGCAGGCCTTCTCTTTCTATTTTATTTTATTTACTGTTTTGTAGTTTCTCCAATGTCTTGCATTTACCTTTTGTTGTTAGATGACTTTGTGTTATTTGTGAGACTTAACACATAAATACTAGGTTATCCTACAGGGCTGCACAAAAGGTTTGAGGTCAATTAGAACTGTTCAAATTTATATTTGAATTAAAATGTGTTTATTTAATCCCGCTGATCCACTAAAATATTTCTAGGGGTAATTTAAAAATACTTTTAATGTTGATTCCTCTTTGACAAATATGAGGGGATTATTTATAATGTTGTAAACATTTTTGTTTGACCAATTGAAGAAATGTTTTCTCACTTGAAATTTAAATTAGATTCTCGGAGTTGATTTGAAATAAGTGGCAGTAAGCATAGTAATCATGATGACATGTCAACCATTAGGGTGAGATTACTATAGCATGATTCTCGGGGTGTTACATTTAGCATCAGGTTCCATATTAATCTTGTGCTGACATAGAGTGGGACTAATGCCCTTAAGATCATTAAGAGTATATCCAATAGCAGCTCGGTGCTTCCTTAGAACTTTCAATAATCTTTCTTCTTCATGTTCTGAAAGGTTAGCACTAATAATAACAGGATATATCTTCTTCTCATCAAGATAAGCATATTTCAAAGTGTCTGGCAATCATTTTAATTCAAACACAGGATCACCTTTGGGTGGAGGAGGACCTCCTAGAGTTTCAATAGGCAAATTGTGCTTAAGCAGAGGACGTTGTTCAAAGAAAATCGTATCTATTTCATTTCTTTCATGCATAAGTAAATCATTTTCATGGTCTAGCAGATATTGTTCTAAAGGATCAGTAGGGGGTACAGCAATAGAATCAAGACCAATAATTTCATCCTTACTAGGCAATTCTTTTTTATGAGGTTTTCTACTAAACTTGGAAAAATTAAACTCATGAGACTCATCACCAAAACTAACACCGATAGTTTGTTTCTCACAATCTATTTTAGCATTAACGGTGTTCAAGAAAGGTCTACCAAAGATAATGGGACAAAAGTCATCTTGTGGGGAACCAAGAACAAGAAAATCAGTAGGGTATTTTATTTTCCCACACAAGACTTCAACATCTCTAACAATCCCAAGAGGTGTAATGGTGTCTCTATTAGCAAGTTTAATAGTAACATCTATGTCTTCTATTTCAGCGGGTGCTATGTCATTCATGATTTCTTGATATAAGGTAAAAGGAATGGCACTCACGCTAGCACCTATGTCACATAAACCATGATAACAGTGATCTCCTATTTTAACTGAGACAACAGGCATGCCAACAATAGGTCTATGTTTATCTTTTTCATCGGGTTTGGCAATTCTAGCAGCTTCATCACAGAAGTAAATAACATGCCCATCTATATTATCGACCAGGAGATCCTTAACCATAGCAACACTAGGTTCTACCTTGATTTGTTCAGCTAGTTTAGGTGTTCTAATATAACTTTTATTGACCACAGTTGAAACTTTAGCATGTTCCTTTATCCTAACAGAGAAAGGTGGTTTTTCAATATAAGCAGTATGAACAACTGGATCAACATTGTAGATGATAGTTTCTTTTTTAGCTATTACTAGTTCTTTAATTTCTTATTTAATAGGTGGGTGATATTTAAACCACTTCTCCTTAGGGAGATCAACATGAGTAGCAAAAGATTCACAAAAGGAGGCTACTATCTCAGAATCAAGTCCATATTTAGTGCTAAACTTTTGAAAAGCATCGGTATTCATAAAAGATTTAACACAATCAAACTTAAGCTTAATACCTGACTCTTTACCTGCGTCGAGTTCCCAATCTTCAGAGTTGCGTTTAATTCTTTCTAAAAGATCCCACCGGAATTCAATGGTCTTCTTCATAAAGGAACCAGTACAAGAAGTATCGAGCATGGATTGATCATTACGAGAAAGCCGAGCATACAAGTTCTGGATAATAATTTCTCTTGAGAGCTCATGATTGGGGCATGAATATAAAATTGACTTAAGCCTCCCCCAAGCTAGAGTGATAATTTCTCCTTCACGAGCCAAAAATTATATATATAATTCCGATCACGATGAACTATATGCATAGGATAAATTTTTTGATGGAACTCCAATTTCAATCGGTTCCAATTCCAAGATCCAATATCATCGCATAGCCTATACCATGTCAATGCCTTTCCCTTCAAAGATAAAGGTAAAACCTTCTTCTTAGCTTCATCTCTGGGTAAACCTACAAGCTTAAACAATCCACAAATTTCATCCACATATATCAAGTGCATAACAGGATGTTCGGTTCCATCTCCTGCATAAGGATTAGCCAGCAGTTGTTCTATCATACCCGAAGGAATTTCATATTCAATATTTTCAGTAGGTGTAGTAGGTTGAGGGGCATCTAATTGTGGTTTCGGTCGAGGTGAAGATACCCCGAACAAACCCCTCAAAGGATTGTTTTCCATAATAACAAGTGACAATAAATTTCAGCACGTAGTAATAATTTTTCCTTACTGAATTCCACTTACCAAGAGCGCTTCACTCCCCGGCAATGGCGCCAGAAAAGAGCCTTGATGACCCACAAGTATAGGGGATCAATCATAGTCCTTTCGATAAGTAAGAGTGTCAAACCCAACGAGGAGCAGAAGGAAATGACAAGCGGTTTTCAGCAAGGTAATGTCTGCAAGCACTGAAATTATAAGTAACAGATAGTTTTATAGCAAGATAATTTGTAACGAGCAAGTAATGGTAATGGTTACAAAAGTGCAGCAAGGTAGCCCAATCCTTTTGAGGCAAAGGACAGGCCAAAACGGTCTCTTATGATAAGCAAAGTGTTCTTGAGGGTACACGGGAATTTCATCTAGTCACTTTCATCATGTTGGTTTGATTTGTGTTCACTACCTTGATAATTTGATATGTGGGTGGATCGGTGCTTAGGTGCTGTTCTTACTTGAACAAACCTCCTACTTATGATTAACCCCCTCGCAAGCATCCGCAACTACGAGAAAAGTATTAAGAATAAATTCTAACCATAGCATTAAACTTTTGGATCCAATCGGTCCCTTACGGAATAGCGCATAAACTAGGGTTTAAGCTTCTGTCACTATCGCAACCCATCATCTAATAACTACTCCACAATGCATTCCCTTAGGCCCAAATATGGTGAAGTGTCATGTAGTCGACGTTCACATGACACCACTAAGGGAATCCCAACATACACATCATCAAAATATCGAACACATATCAAGTTCACATGACTACTTGCAACATGATTTCTCCCGTGACCTCAAGAACAAAAGTAACTACTCACAAATAATAATCATGCTCAAGATCAGAGGGGTATTAAATAGCATAATGGATCTGAACATATAATCTTCCACCAAATAAACCATATAGTGATCAACTACGAGAAGCAATCACCACTACTAGTCACCCACAAGTACCAATCTATAGTTCCGCTACACAGATTGAATACGGGAGATGAACTAGGGTTTGAGAGGAGATGGTGCTGTTGAAGATGTTGATGCAAATTGCCCTCCCCAAGATGGGAGAGTTGTTGGTGATGATGATGACAATGATTTCCCCCTCCGAGAGGGAAGTTCCCCCGGCGAAATTGCTCCGCCGGAGGGCAAAAGTGCTCCTGCCCAAGTTCCGCCTCGAGATGGCAGCGCTCTGTCCCGAAAGTCCTCTCCTTATTTTTTCTAGGTCAAAATGACTTATATACCAGAAGATGGGCACCGGAGGTGGGCTGGGCTGAGCACAACCCACCAAGGCGCGTCTGGGGGGCCTGGCGTGCCCTAGTGTCTTGTGCTCACCAGGTGGCCCCCCTCCGGTAGTTATTTGCTCCAGTATTTCTTATTTATTCCATAAAAATTCTCCATGAAGTTTCAGCTCATTTGAAGTTGTGCAGAATAGGTAGCCTGACGTAGCCTTTTCAGGTCCAGATTTCCAGCTGCCGGAATTCTCCCTCTTTGTGTGAACCTTGCAAATTATGAGATAAAAGGCATTAGAAGTACTCCAAAAAGCATTATTATGCATAAAAAACATTATAAATAACAGTAGGAAAACATGATGCAAAATGGACGTGTTACGCGTTTTACGATATGGAGCCGCCGCCGCCTCCTGTTCTTCATCGGGAGGACTGATCTGGAGTCCGTTCGGGGCTCCGGAGAGGGGGATTCATCGCCATCATCATCACCAACCTTCCTCCATCACTAATTTCATGATGCTCACCACCGTGCGTGAGTAATTCCATCATAGGCTTGCTGGACGGTGATGGGTTGGATGAGATTTATCATGTAATCGAGTTAGTTTTATTAGGGTTTGATCCCTAGTATCCACTATGTTCTGAGATTGATGTTGCTATGACTTTGCTATGCTTAATGCTTGTCACTAGGGCCCGAGTGCCATGATTTCAGATCTGAACCTATTATGTTTTCATGAATATATATGTGTTCTTGATCCTATCTTGCAAGTTGTAGACACCTATTACGTGTTATCATCCGCATACCCCAAGGTGACAATAATTGGGATTCTTTCCGGTGATTACCATAGTTTGAGGAGTTCATGTATTCACTAAGTGCTAATGCTTTGGTTCGGTTCTCTATTAAAAGGAGGACTTAATATCCCTTAGTTTCCATTAGGACCCCGCGGCCACGGGAGGGTAGGACAAAAGATGCTATGCAAGCTCTTTTCCATAAGCACGTATGACTATATTCGGAATACATGCCTACATTATATTGATGAATTGGAGCTAGTTCTGTGTCACCCTAAGTTATAATTGTTGCATGATGAATGCCATCCGACATAATTATCCATCACTGATCCATTGCTTACGAGCTTTTCACAAATTGATCTTTGCTACGTTACTTTGCCGTTGCCACTATTACAACTGCTACAAAACTGCTACTGTTACTTTTGCCACCGTTACTGTTACTTCCATACTACTTTGCTACTAAAAACTTTGCTGCAGATATTAAGTCTTTCAGGTGTGGTTGAATTGACAACTCAGCTGCTAATACTTGGGAATATTCTTTGGCTCCCCTTGTGTCGAATCAATAAATTTGGGTTGAATACTCTACCCTCGAAAACTGTTGCGATCCCCTATACTTGTGGGTTATCAAGACCTTTTTCTGGCGCCGTTGCCGGGGAGCATAGCTCTATTCTCTGAGTCACTTGGGATTTATATCTGTTGATCACTATGAAGAATTTGAAAGAAACCAAAACCAAGATCTATCCCTCTACTATGAGGGGAGGTAAGGAACTGCCATCTACCTCTGCACTTGATTCACCTTCTGTTTTGAGTAAGCTTGCGACACCACCACCCGCTAGTAATTTTGATATGTCACAAGTAATCGATGATGCCACTTCTGCTATGCATGATGCTTATGATGATACTATTGCTATGCTTGATAATACTGTGCCACTAGGTGAATTTCTTGATGAACAACTTGCTAGGGTTAGAGAGAATGAGATTACTGAAACTGATGAAATTGTTGAAACTGATGAGTATGATTCTCCTCCTAGATATGAATTACCTAAGGTACCTGAGGGTTATATTATGGATGAAGAAACTGCTAGAGACTTTTTTGCTTGCAATGATAGAGATGATCTTAAGAAATTGTTAGCCAAGCTGAAAGAAAGATCTTTGAATGCTAGAATGCAATATGACCCTAAGTTTGCTACTTCACCTATCTTTGTTACTGATAAGGATTATGAATTATTTGTTGATCCTGAGTTAATTACTCTGGTTGAATCTGATCCTTTCCATGGTTATGAATCTGAAATTGTTGTGGCACATCTTACTAAATTAAATGATATAGCCACCATGTTTGCCAATGAGGAGAAAATTCACTATTACTATATTCTTAAGTTGTTTCCTTTCTCGTTAAAGGGTGATGCTAAGATATGGTTTAATTCTCTTGCTCCTCGTTGTGTGCATAGCCCCCAGGATATGATTTATTACTTCTCTGAAAAATATTTTCCTACTCACAAGAAACAAGCTGCTTTATAGGAAATATTTAACTTTGTGCAAATTGAAGAAGAGAGTCTCCCACAAGCTTAGGGGAGGCTTCTCCAATTACTTAATGCTTTGCCTGATCATCCTCTCAAGAAAAATGAAATACTTGATATCTTTTAAAATGGACTAACCGATGCTTCTAGGGACCACCTAGATAGTTGTGCTGGTTGTGTTTTCAGGGAACGAACTGTTGAACAAGCTGAAGTGCTATTGAAAAATATATTGAGTAATGATAATGATTGGACTCTTCCCGAACCACCTCCTAAGCCAACTCCGAAGAAAAGAGGTATTCTATTTCTCAGTCCTGAAGATATGCGAGAGGCAAAGAAATCTATGAAAGAAAAAGGTATTAAAGCTGAAGATGTTAAGAATTCACCACCTATTGAAGAAATACATGGTCTTGATAACCCGACATGGGTAATAGAGGTAAATTCTCTCTATAGATTTGACGAAGGTGATATTCCTCATAATAAGTCTGCTAGTCAATGCTTGGATGAATTTGATAACTTTATTGTTAAACAAGAAAACTTCAATGCTTATGTTAGTAGACAATTGAAGCGTAATGCGTATATGCTTGAACGCTTGGGTGATTATATGTGTAGAACTGTTAATGATCTTAAGCTTATCAATAAACATGCTTCCATGGTACAAACTCAAGTGGAAAAAGTACTTAAAGCTCAGAATGACTTGCTTAATGAGATGAGCAATAAAAACAATGATCATGTTGTTAGAGTTATGACTAGAGGTGGTAAAATGACTCAGGAACCTTTGTATCCTGAGGGCCATCCTAAGAGAGTTGAGCATGACTCTCAGAGAATTAATACTGATGCACCTAGTCCTTGTAATAAAAAGAAAAAGAAAACTGATAGGACTTTGCATGCTTCTAGTGAACCTGTTGCAGCCACACCTGAGAATCCAAATGATATTTCTATTTCTGATGCTGAGACACAATCTGGTGATGAACATGAAACTATTGATAATGTTAATGATGATGTTAATGTTGCTGCTCAACCTAGTAATGATAATGATGTGGAGATTGAACCTGCTGTTGATCTTGATAACCCACAATCTAAGAATAAAAGATATGATAAGAGAGACTTCATTGCTAGGAAACATGGTAAAGAAAGAGAACCATGGGTTCAGAAACCCATCCCTTTCCTCCTAAACCATCCAAGAAAAAGGATGATGAGGATTTTGAGCGCTTTTGTTGAAATGCTTAGACCTGTCTTTCTACGTATGTGTTTGACTGATATCCTGAAAATGTCTCCTTATGCTAAGTATATGAAAGAAATTTTTACAAATAAAAGAAAGGTACCGGAAGCTGAAATTTCTACTATGCTTGCTAATTATACTTTTAAGGGTGGAATACCAAAGAAACTAGGAGATCCAGGAATACCAACTATACCATGCTCCATCAAAAGAAACTATGTTAAAACTGCCTTATGTGGTTTGGGAGCCGGTGTTAGTGTTATGCCTTTCTCTTTGTATCGTAGACTTGATTTGAATAAGGTGACACCTACTGAAATCTCCTTGCAAATGGCTGATAAATCAATTGCTATACCCATCAGTATTTGTGAGGATGTGCCTGTTGTGGTTTGCAAACGTTACTATCTTAACGGACTTTGTTATTCTTGATATTCCCGAGGATGACAGTATGTCGATCATCCTTGGTAGACCCTTTTTGAATACTGCAGGGGCTGTTATTGATTGCAACAAAGGCAATGTCACTTTTCATGTTAATGGTAATGAGCATATGGTACACTTTCCGAAGAAACAACCTCAAGTGAATAGTATCAATTCTATTGGAAAAACTTCAACAATTACTATTGGGGGTTTTGAATTCCCTCTTCCTACTGTCAAAAAGAAATATGATATTCTTATTGTGGGGGACATGCATATCCCCGTTGAGGTAACCTAGTGTTATTCGAAAATTCTCCGGTTTCAAGTTATTCGAAAGAAGTTTGTTAATAAGACTTGATCAACCTTGTTAATGGATTCCTTTTGATGACCATGAGATGGATGAATTTAGAAAGCACAACTTTCTGTACCCACCTTTTACTTTCTGTTATTTAGAATAAATAAAGCAAAAATACTGTTACTCGTCTGTTTTCTGAATTATCCGTGCAATAAAAAATGTCCCAAAAATAAAAGTTCTCCAAATGCCCCGAAAATTTAGTATGATTTTTTTTAGATTATTTGAGAATTTCTGGCACTGAGAACACACCAGGGGGATGCACCAGTGGGCCACAAGCCCTGGGGGCGCACCCACCCCCCTGGGCGCACCCTAGAGGCTTGTGGGTCCCACGTGGGTCCTCCTCACTTATTCCAGCACCCATCCACTTAGTCTTCCTCCAGAAAAAATCATCCTGTTGCTCAAACCCGTGTTCTTGCTCATCTTGCTGCCATTTTCGATCTCCTTGTGCAAAGCTCCATCTGCAAAACTATTTTGGGGGATTGTTCTTCGGTATGTGACTCCTCCAATGGTCCAATTAGTTTTTGTTCTAGTGCTTTATATATTGCAAATTTTTGCTGCTGTAGTGACCTTGTTCTTGAGATTGCATGTCAAATTTATATGGTCTCAAGTAGTTTTGATGCATGATATAGCCTCTAGGCACTTGTAGGAGTAGTTGCTATCAATTTTGTTGAGTTTGGTTCACTTTTATCTTGAGTCACTAAAAAATTCAGAAATTTTTCAGAGGAAGAAAAAAAATGTTTAGGAAAATGTACCAAGGTGGTTCCTTGAGGAAGCAAGCCCCAAGGATCGTGATATGTGAGCCTGACCTTGAACCACCGAGGGAAGCTCAAGTACGGCCTTGCGAATGGCCGTCGGGTCAATTCATGATTCATGCAGGTTTCAAGGATGAATTCGATGCATACGTACAAAATGCTGGCCTTGAGGACTTCGTGTGAGATAAGTGTCGGCAGTACTATCACCTCACTGATTCATTTGTGCAAAGATTTAAATTTACATCCCAGCGCAATACTCATTCTGTCCTGTTTGATCTTTATGATAAATCGTTTACCATGGACCTAGAAGATTTTATTGAAGCATGTAAATGTAACACCCCCAGTGGTTAGCTACAGTAATCCCCCTTTTGATGATGCCATGTCATCATGATCAACAGTGCATAAACATCATTTGGATCATATCTCTTTTCAAATTCAAATCCAAATGGAAATTCAAACTAAAAGTGAAAATAAAAGTTGTTCAAAGTTGAAAACTAAAATGTTCATAATAGTGTAAATAATCCAAAGACAATTCTAAAATTGTAATCAACATTTACTAAATTAATTAAGTGACTCTAACAGCAACAAAACAGAAATAATTAACACATATTCATTTAATTAAAATCCAAATGAAAAGATCTGGACTCCAAACCTTTTGTAGCAGTGCTAGAAATTGCACTGAATTTATTGGGGCAAGACTCATGTTTTACAAAATTGGAAAAGTGTGAAAAGAAAATACAAAACAGAAACTAAAAAGGAAAAAACAGAAAAGAAAAGTAGAAAAAGAAAAAGGCCCATGAGCCTGGGCCTAAGTCAAACAGGGAGGCCCAGCCCGTCTGGCGCTCTTCCCCTACATCCTGCTCACTTCCCCCCCTCTCTGTCGTCTCCAGCCGCACGCGCGCGCGCGCCCGCCCGGGGCCCCCATCCTCGCGCGCATGACAGCAGCTCTACTGCTCGCCGTGGGTGGTTAAGGGCCACACCCCGCACTCCCCCTGACCTCTCTGGCCTCTCCCTCGTCGCTCGCTCTCCCCTTTGTTCTCCACCTCACCGAACGCAGCCGCCTCCGTGCCGCTACGGTCACGCGGCCACCGGCGTTCCCGCGCCTCCTCTTGGTGTCTAGAAGCTCCGCCGTCGACCGCTACTCCCTCTCCGAGCACGAGCTCGAGCTCGGCGCCACCTCACTGACCGGATCGACGCTGCCTTCCCCCTTCGGTCGCCGCCGTATACCTCCACTCCGGCCAACTCTGCTGCTCCTAATCCACTCGCCGGCCTCCATGAGCCGCTCGGTGAGCCTCCGCATTGCTCCCTTCCCTCTCTTTCACGCTTTAGCGCGCACGGTCGCCGTCCCCGCGAAGGTGGGCTCCGCCGTCCGCCATGGCCGGCGAGCTCGTCGCTGCTGTGCCCCGTAGGTTTTTCTGCTGATGCGTGTGTGCTCGTGGCGTTGCGTAGATGCCACCTGGGGCTATGCCTTGTTCGAACTCGTCGTGCGACCCCGTTTCCATCGTGCCCGAACCACGGCCGCCGCCCAGCTCAACGTGGCCGCTGACTCTAGCCTCCTCAGCTCCGGCTACTGCCACCGGACGATGCGCCGCATCGCCCGCGTCCGAAGGAGACCGACCGCGCTTGATTTGGCCCCCTGTAGGGCACTTTTCGACGAGGTCCCGCGAGCGCCGCCGTGCGTTTTGGTCGCCGGCGCGATTCCGATCGCCATGCTGACGTGGGCGCCTCTGGGCCCCACCCCGGTGTCACTGCCACTGGGCCCCACGGCCCTGTTGACCCAGTCAGCGGCTGACTGGGCATCGCCCAGTCACTGCTATTGGGCCCCTCGTGGGCCCTGTTGACTGGTCAGCTGGTCAGTTGACCGCTGACGCGTTGATGACGCCATGCTGATGTCATATTCCTTTTTCTGAACTAATTTAAGTATTAATAATTGCAGAAAATCATTAAAACTTCTAAAATTAATGTAAAATAAATCGTAGCTCGGATCAAAAAACTTTATACATGAAAGTTGCTCAGAACGACAAGACGAATTCGGATACGCAGTCCGTTCGTCCGCCACACGTCCCTAACATAGCGAACATGCAACCGTCCCCCTCCGTTTCATCTGTCCGAAAATGCCTAACACCGGGAATACTTTCCCGGATGTTTCCCCCTTCACCAGTATCGCGTAGTACCGCGTTAGATCACACCTAGCACCGTTTATTACCATGTCATGCTCTTGTTTGTTGTGTATTTACTGTTTCTTCCCCCTCTTCTCTCCGGTAGATCTTGAGACCGCTGCTGATGCCGCTGTGATCGACTACGTCACCGACGACTCTTCTTCCTTTCAGCAGAGCTTCCAGGCAAGCACCCCCCTTGAGCATACCTATATCGCCTATTCTCCTCTCTCTTGTGCTTGCATTAGAATTGCTGCTGTTACTGCTTTACCTATTCTGATGCATGACCTGATCTTGTAACGTGCTTTTGATAATTACCTGCTTATCCTAAACTGCTTAGTATAGGCTGGATAGAAACCCCAGTGACCCCACTTGTCCCGATTGCCCCGCTGGATCATCGGAAGACTCGACGGCCAGGCCCCAGCACCGCACATCACACCCCCTTTATCTATACGACACTGTAGCATTACTATCGAGTGCCGAGGGTGATACCTCATAAGCACTTCCGATGATAACTCTGTGGAGTAGCTCCTCGGTCATGGTCATCGAGGGTGATTCCTCCTTCACCACTTCCGGTAACGACGCTGTCGTGCAACACCTCAAGTGTGAACCCATCGAGGGTGATTCCTCCGAGTTCACCTTGACGGATACATCGAGTAGGAATCCCACGAGGGTGATACCTCGGATTCCCCTGATGTTATGGACACACAGATACTTGGACTGTACTACTGTTACTTGGAAAGGCGGGTCGACCCTGAGGGGTACCCGCGAGTGATGTGGAGACAGGTTGACCTGGATGGTGCCCGAGTGATGAATACGAGGCGTGGCCGGGCATTCCTAGCCCTTGCCGCAAGTCCTCGAGACGGGGCGACGGGATCACATCGATCGTGAGTCTCTGCTCGTTACCACACCCCCAATGTACTAACGTTTTGGATATGTGATCTAAGTGGGCCTCTGGCCCAATAGCACTAACCATCACGCGGGAATAAATATGGGTACTCTGCATCGTATGCATCAGCCGAAAGCTTTGTCAGACATCCAGTTCAGCATCGCGGCCGGGACGGACCGGCGCCCCCCTGGTGCCTGGCTTCCCCCTGCACGCAACGACTCAGAGTGCACAGGGCGATGGCCCAAGACCCCTGAGCGCTTAGGATCTAGACCGACGGGGACCTCTCTGCTGAGCTCTAGGTAGGGTTGCGGTGTGTCGTTTGGCCGAGGCCGGGCATGACCCAGAAAAGTGTGTCCGGCCGGAGTTAAGCGAGCGTGATGGGTAAGTTGGTGCACCCCTGCAGGGAAGAACTAATCTATGCATAGCCGGATCCTCGGTAATGGACGCCCGGAGTTGTATCCCGATCGATACAACTAGAACTGGATACTTGTGATGAGTATGGCTCTGGGATTACTTTCTCGCAGGGAGTCGAGAAAGGATCTCTGGGTGAGGTTGAGACTTAATGATACTACTACCTTATGATGTACTAATCTACACTCTTCTAATGTTGCAAGACCGCAGAAGATGCTAGTCTTCGATAGGACTAGGCTTTCCCCTCTATTCTAGCATTTCTGCAGCCCAGTCCACATATACAGCCTCCCTTTGATAATGTTGCATATGTTGTGTAGATCCTTGCTTGCTGAGTACTTCGGATGAGTACTCATGGTTGCTTTGCTTTCTTTTTCCCCCATATCCTTTTGGTGCAACCAGATGACGAAGCCCTGGATACAGCTGCCCCCGCCGACGATCGCAACTACTACCCCGAGGGTGGATACTTCTACGAGTTGGCCAATGACCAGGAGTAGGATCGAAGGGTCCCAGGCAGGAGGCCTGCGCCTTTCGATCGTAGTGTTTTCTTTTACCCCGCCTTTTAAGGGCCTATCTGTGTTTTCTTTTATATCTGTACTCAGGTATCTGATGCTTCCGCTGACGCTTGTATGCGAGCTTATGTATTCGAGCCCTCGAGGCCCCTGGCTTGTAATATAAACCTTGTATGACTTTATTTATGTTTTAGAGTTGTGTTGTGATATCTTCCCGTGAGTCCTTAGGCTTGATCGTGTGCATTTGCATGTATGATTAGTGCATGATTGAGCCGGGAGCGTCACAGTAAAGTTCCACAGTGGGGCATTCTTAGTGAACCTCATAAAACTAAATATAATGATTTCCTTGCTAGCATCACGGTGGGAGAAACTAGAAATATTACACAAGCCACTGTAGGGAGCATTCACTTTCCTGCCATACACTATTTTGCTCTCTTTATAGGAAGATGCATTAATGGTAAACATGATCATAGCCACCTTTGTGCTTCAGATCTTAGTGTCCTCAAGTGTGCGGTAATGGGTGATAAACGATATAACTTGGGGGCTATTATTGCGAGGAGGTTACATCTTAATGCTAAAGATGGAGATTTCTTTGGTGGGATTTATGCCACCCGTTTAGCTAATTATCTTGAGGTACCCATAAGGGAGAATGACATTGAGTTACCACCTGCTTTTCTTGATTATACTGCTATGGTATGCTACCAGTTTCTTAAGAGAAACGAACAGTCTCTCCTGTACCGACTAATCTTTGACTGACAGCGTGCTGTCCATATTACTCTTCCTGCTTCTGCCTTCTTCAACTTTCAGGTAAAATGGAGATACTTCATAACAAGAGAGGAGGCAGACGAGTATGAGAGAGAGGTGGAGGTCGCTCGCCTCCACGCTGCAGCCCTTCAGGCAGTAGCAGCCGCAGCTCAGTACAACCCCAACTACGATTTTGGATATCCACCAGGCTAGCCGTGGCCCTAGACCAACTTAGGCCTAAAGCCTAAGCTTGGGGGAGTACGTATTTCTCACCGACATTACATTCATGTTCACACATTCATTCCAGTTGTCGGTGTTCATACTTTTTCATTGTATTATCCATGCTAGTTTATTTCTTTTTCTCGCTTTCTTCTTTTGTGTTCAAAAAACTTTGAGAAAATAAAAAAAAATTAGTTGTAGTATTAAAAGAAAACCCAAAAAGATTTCTCGTTCTTCTTTTTATTTGTTGGGAGCTTTCCCGTGCAAATAGTTTTTCTCGTTCTTGTTTTTGCCTTCTTCAGAAAAACAAAAACTCCAAAAACATTTCAGTGTGTTTCTTTGAAGTTCTTTTCTTTTCTTTGGGTCGAGAGGAGAATACCACGATGAAAATGTTGAGTGGTTCTCATATGCATTATTGTTGATCTAACGAAGAGCATTACCTTGTCTTCTCGTTTGAATAAATGTTTGCAGATTCTAGCATAGTCCAATGCATGTGCACTCTTGTTATTATTCACACCGTTCGGTCGTGCAAGTGACAAGGCAATAATGACGATATATGATGAAATGATGGAGATGGAGGAAAGCTGGTACGAACTCGACCTATTTTGTTTTTGTAAATATGATTAGTTCATCGTTCCTGATTCAGCCCATTATGAATGAAACATGTTTGCAATGACAATTAGAGATTATAGTTACTCATGACATGCTTAATTAGCTAGGAGTTGATAATGGTTTGTCTTGAGTGCCAACATGCAAATTAAAATGGTTATGATGTAGTATGATAGGATGGTATCCTCCTTTGAATGATTTAAGTGGCTTGACTTGGCACATGTTCACGCATGTAGTTGAATCAAAATCAACATAGCCTCCATGATATTTATGTTCATGGTGATTTATATCCTACCCATGCTTGCATTCAATGTTGGTTAATCTCAATACATGTTTATGACTGTTGTCGCTCTCTAGTTGGTCGCTCCTCAATCTTTTGCTAGCCTTCACTTGTACTAAGCGGGAATATTGCCTGTGCATCCACTTCCATAAACCCAAAGTTGTTCCATATGAGTCCACCATACCTACCTATATGCGGTATTTATCTGCCGTTCCAAGTAAATTTGCATGTGCCAAACTCTAAACCTTCAAATAATATTCTGTTTTGTATGCCCGAATCGCTCATGTAGCAACTAGGGGCTGTCAGTATCTTCCATGCTAGGTGGGTTATTCTCACGATGAGTGTTTATTCACTTGTCATTCACGAGAAAGTGGCTGGTAATTGGGATGCCCAGTTCCATGCTCTAAATCAAATAAAAATATAATATCAAACAAAACTCCCCCAGGACTGTTGTTGGTATGGATGGTACCCGTTGTTTCGGACCAGCCGTGGAGTGTGCTTGTTGGTGGAGGGGGAGTAAAAACTTTACCATTCTGTTTGGGAACCGCCTATAATGTATTTAGCATGGAAGATACCGAGATCTCTTGGTCGTTATGTTGACAATGAAAGCATGCCGCTCAAAATTACATTCATCTCTGTTTTATAAGCTCGAGCTCTGGCACCTCTGCAAATCCCTGCTTCCCTCTACGAAGGGCCTATCTATTTACTTTTATGCTGAGTCATCATCCTCTTATAAAAAGCACTAGTTAGAGAGCACCACTGTCATTTGTATGCATTGTTGTTAATTGATATTGGGTATGACTGTGACTGGATCTCTTTTATCATGAATTACAATGTCTAGTCAGTCCTTGATCTTCAGGGGTGCTCTGCATTTATGTTTTGTGGTCTCAGAAAGGGCTAGCGAGATACCATTTTGTTAAATCATATCATGATTGTTTTGAAAAAGTGTTGTCATCCGAGATTCCTTATTATTGCTCGCTAGTTGATTGTGCCATTGATATGAGTAAATGTGAGACCTAAATGTTATTGTGAATATGGTTAGTTCATAATTCTTGCTAAAAACCTGAAAGCTGGCTTTGCATATTTGCAACAACAAGATCAAACAGAGTTTGTAAAAGTTTTTCTTTGTCACTTTCAGTTTGTCAACTGAATTGCTTGAGGACAAGCAATGGGTTAAGCTTGGGGGAGTTGATACGTCTTCGTCGTATCTACTTTTCCAAACTCTTTTGCCCTTGTTGTGGACTCTAATTTGCATGATTTGAATGAAACTAACCCGGACTGATGTTGTTTTCAGCAGAATTGCCTTGGTGTTATTTTTGTGCAGAAATAAAAGTTCTCGGAATGACCTGGAAATTTACGGAGAATATTTTTGGAATAAATAAAAAATACTGGCGAAAGAATCAACCAGAGGGGGTCCACCCATTGGCCACAAGCCAGGGGGCACGCCCTGGCGGCTTGTGGGCCCCTTGGAGCTCCTCCAACCCTAATTCCAACTCTATATATTCACATCCGGAGAGAAAAAAATCAGAGAGAAGAGTTCATCGCGTTTTACTATACGGAGCCGCCGCCGCCTCCTGTTCTTCATCGGGAGGGCTGATCTGGAGTCCGTTCGGGGCTCTGGAGAGGGGGATTCGTCGCCATCATCATCACCAACCTTCCTCCATCACTAATTTCATGATGCTCACCACCGTGTGTGAGTAATTCCATCGTAGGCTTGCTGGACGGTGATGGGTTGGATGAGATTTATCATGTAATCGAGTTAGTTTTGTTAGGGTTTGATCCCTAGTATCCATTATGTTCTGAGATTGATGTTGCTATGACTTTGCTATGCTTAATGCTTGTCACTAGGGCCCGAGTGCCATGATTTCAGATCTGAACCTATTATGTTTTCATGAATATATATGTGTTCTTGATCCTATCTTGCAAGTTGTAGGCACCTATTACGTGTTATGATCCGCATACCCCAAGGTGACAATAATTGGGATTCTTTTCGGTGATTACCGTAGTTTGAGGAGTTCATGTATTCACTAAGTGCTAATGCTTTGGTCCGGTTCTCAATTAAAAGGAGGCATTAATATCCCTTAGTTTCCATTAGGACCCCGCTACCACGGGAGGGTAGGACAAAAGATGTCATGCAAGTTCTTTTCCATAAGCACGTATGACTATATTCAGAATACATGCCTACATTATATTGATGAATTGGAGCTTGTTCTGTGTCACCCTAGGTTATAATTGTTGCATGATGAATGCCATCCGACATAATTATCCATCACTGATCCATTTCATATGAGCTTTTCACATATTGATATTTGCTACGTTACTTTGCCATTGCCACTATTACAATTGCTACAAAACTGCTACTGTTACTTTTGCCACCATTACCGTTACTTCCATACTACTTTGCTACTAAAAACTTTGCTGCAGATATTAAGTCTTTCAGGTGTGGTTGAATTGACAACTCAGCTGCTAATACTAGGGAATATTCTTTGGCTCCCCTTGTGTCGAATCAATAAATTTGGGTTGAATACTCTACCCTCGAAAACTGTTGCGATCCCCTATACTTGTGGGTTATCAAGACCTTTTTCTGGCGCCGTTGCCGGGGAGCATAGCTCTATTCTCTGAGTCCCTTGGGATTTATATCTGTTGATCACTATAAAGAATTTGAAAGATATCAAAACCAAGATCTATCCCTCTACTATGAGGGGAGGTAAGGAACTGCCATCTAGCTCTGCACTTGATTCACCTTCTGATTTGAGTAAGCTTGCGACACCACCACTTGCTAGTAATTTTGATATGTCACAAGTAATCGATGATGCCACTTCTTCTATGCATGATGCTTATGATGATACTATTGCTTTGCTTGATAATACTGTGCCACTAGGTGAATTTCTTGATGAACAACTTGCTAGGGTTAGAGAGAATGAGATTACTGAAACTGATGAAATTATTGAAACTGATGAGTATGATTCTCCTCCTAGATATGAATTGCCTAAGGTACCTGAGGTTTATATTATGGATGAAGAAACTGCTAGAGACTTTTTTGCTTGCAATGATAGAGATGATCTTAAGAAATTGTTAGCCAAGCTGAAAGAAAGATCTTTGAATGCTAGAATGCAATATGACCATAAGTTTGCTACTTCACCTATCTTTGTTACTGATAAGGATTATGAATTCTCTGTTGATCCTGAGTTAATTACTTTGGTTGAATCTGATCCTTTCCATGGTTATGAATCTGAAACTGTTGTGGCACATCTTACTAAATTAAATGATATAGCCACCCTGTTTGCCAATGAGGAGAAAATTCACTATTACTATATTCTTAAGTTGTTTCCTTTCTCGTTAAAGGGTGATGCTAAGATATGGTTTAATTCTCTTGCACCTCGTTGTCTGCGTAGCCCCCAGGATATGATCTATTACTTCTCTTAAAAATATTTTCCTGCTCACAAGAAACAAGCTGCTTTATAGGAAATATTTAACTTTGTGCAAATTGAAGAAGAGAGTCTCTCACAAGCTTGGGGGAGGCTTCTCCAATTACTTAATGCTTTGCCTGATCATCCTCTCAAGAAAAATGAAATACTTCATATCTTTTATAATGGACTAACCAATGCTTCTAGGGACCACCTAGATAGTTGTGCTGGTTGTGTTTTCAGGGAACGAACTGTTGAACAAGCTGAAGTGCTATTGAATAATATATTGAGTAATGATAATGATTGGAATCTTCCCGAACCACCTCCTAAGCCAACTCCGAAGAAAAGAGGTATTCTATTTCTCAGTCCTGAAGATATGCAAGAGGCAAAGAAATCTATGAAAGAAAAAGGTATTAAAGCTAAAGATGTTAAGAATTTACCACCTATTGAAGAAATACATGGTCTTGATAACCCGACACGGGTAATAGTGGTAAATTCTCTCTATAGATTTGATGAAGGTGATATTCCTCATAATAAGTCTGCTAGTCAATGCTTGGATGAATTTGATAACTTTATTGTTAAACAAGAAAACTTCAATGCTTATGTTAGTAGACAATTGATGTGTAATGCCTATATGCTTGAACGCTTGGGTGATTATATGTGTAGAACTATTAATGATCTTAAGCTTATCAGTAAACATGCTTCCATGGTAAAAACTAAGGTGGAACAAGTACTTAAAGCTCAGAATGACTTGCTTAATGAGATGAGCAATAAAAACAATGATCATGCTATTAGAGTTATGACTAGAGGTGGTAAAATGACTCAGGAACCTTTGTATCCTGAGGGCCATCCTAAGAGAGTTGAGCATGACTCTCAGAGAATTAATACTAATGCACCTAGTCCTAGTAATAAAAAGAAAAAGAAAACTGATAGGACTTTGCATGCTTCTAGTGAACCTGTTGCAGCCACACCTGAGAATCCAAATGATATTTCTATTTCTGATGCTGAGACACAATCTGGTGATGAACATGAAACTATTGATAATGTTAATGATGATGTTAATGTTGGTGCTCAACCTAGTAATGATAATGATGTGGAGATTGAACCTGCTGTTGATCTTGATAACCCACAATCTAAGAATAAAAGATATGATAAGAGAGACTTCATTGCTAGAAAACATGGTAAAGAAAGAGAACCATGGGTTCAGAAACCCATGCCCTTTCCTCCTAAACCATCCAAGAAAAAGGATGATGAGGATTTTGAGCGCTTTGTTGAAATGCTTAGACCTGTCTTTCTACTATGCTTGCTAATTGTACTTTTAAGGGTGGAATACCAAAGAAACTGGGAGATCCAGGAATACCAACTATACCATGCTCCATCAAAAGAAACTATGTTAAAACTGTCGTATGTGATTTGGGAGCCGGTGTTAGTGTTATGCCTTTCTCTTTGTATCGTAGACTTGATTTGAATAAGTTGACACCTACTGAAATCTCCTTGCAAATGGTTGATAAATCAACTGCTATACCCATCACTATTTGTGAGGATGTGCCTGTTGTGGTTGCAAACGTTACTATCTTAACGGACTTTGTTATTCTTGATATTCCCGAGGACGACAGTATGTCAATCATCCTTGGTAGACCCTTTTTGAATACTGCAGGGGCTGTTATTGATTGCAACAAAGGCAATGTCACTTTTCATGTTAATGGTAATGAGCATACGGTACACTTTCCGAAGAAACAATCTCAAGTGAATAGTATCAATTCTATTGGAAAAAATTCAAGAATTACTATTGCGGGTTTTGAATTCCCTCTTCCTACTGTCAAAAAGAAATATGATATTCTTATTGTGGGGGACATGCATATCCCCGTTGAGGTAACCTAGTGTTATTCAAAAATTCTCCGGTTTCATGTTATTCGAAAGAAGTTTGTTAATAAGACTTGATCAACCTTGTTAATGGATTCCTTTTGATGACCATGAGATGGATGAATTTAGAAAGCACAACTTTTTGTACCCACCTTTTACTTTCTGTTATTTAGAATAAATAAAGCAAAAATACTATTACTCATTTGTTTTCTGAATTATCCTTGCAATAAAAAAATGTCCCGAAAATAAAAGTTCTCCGAATGCCCTGAAAATTTAGTATGATTTTTTTTAGATTATTTGAGAATTTCTAGCACTGAGAACACACCAGGGGGATGCACCAGTGGGCCAAAAGCCCTGGGGGCGCGCCCTGGTGGCTTGTGGGTCCCACGTGGGTCCCCCTCACTTATTCCAGCACCCATCCACTTAGTCTTCCTCCAGAAAAAATCATCCCGTTGCTCAAACCCGTGTTCTTGCTCATCTTGCTGCCATTTTTTATCTCCTTTTGCAAAGCTCCATTTCTTCGGTATGTGACTCCTCCAATGGTCCAATTAGTTTTTGTTCTAGTGCTTTATATATTGCAAATTTTTGCTGCTGTGGTGACCTTGTTCTTGAGCTTGCATGTCAAATTTATATGGTCTCAAGTAGTTTTGATGCATGATATAGCCTCTAGGCACTTGTAGGAGTAGTTGCTATCAATTTTGTTGAGTTTGGTTCACTTTTATTTTGAGTCACTAAAAATTTCAGAAATTTTTCAGAGGAAGAAAAAAAATGTTTAGGAAAATGTACCAAGGTGGTTCCTCGAGGAAGCAATCCCCAAGGCTCACGATATGTGAGCCTGACCTTGAACCACCGAGGGAAGCTCAAGTACGGCCTTGCGAATGGCCGTCGGATCAATTCATGATTCATGCAGGTTTCAAGGATGAATTCGATGCATACGTACAAAATGCTGGCCCCACCTGTGAGCCCCTTAGTACACTACTGTGTACACTATGGGTGCACTTAGCAATTTCACCTTTATTTTCAAATTAATAATAATTTCAAAAAATGTTTAAAACTTTGAAAAATCATATAAAATAATCTATAAGTCAGATGGAAATAATTTATATATGAAAGTTGCTCAGAAAAATATAACGAATCCGAATATGCTATCCACTCATCTGTCACATGCCTATAACATGATGAACATGGATCATTCCCCTCCGATTCATCTGTCCGAAAACTGCCAAACGCCGGGAAAACATTCCCAGATATTTTCCCGCTTCATCTGTGGCGTGTAGCACTGCGTTAGGTCACCCCTAGCACTGCATATTGCCATGTCATGCATCGTGCATTTGGTTGCTTTATATTTATTGTTTCTCCCCCCTCTTCTCTCCGGTAGACCCCGAGACTGACGCTGCTCCAGAGTACGACTACGCCCCTGACGTTCAGCCCCTTGCAGCAGAGCTTCCAGGCAAGCAAACCCCCCTTGATCATCCCTATATCGCCCATTCCTTCTCTCTCATGCTTGCATTAGAATTTGCTACTGTATTTGATTGATCCTATTCTGATGCATAGCCTGATTTTGTAACCTGTTGTTGTTACCTACCTGCTTATCCTATATGCATAGTATAGGTTGGTTAGTGATCCATCAGTGACCCCTCACCTTGTCCCTGTTGCCCCAGCTGCATCACCGATGACTCGATCATTACTCGATCAACGTGATCGACGTCCAGAGTCCGACACATCACCTCACACCCCCTTAGTTGTATGACTCTGCAGAGCTACTATCGAGTGCCGAGGGTGATACCTCGTATAGCACTTTTGATGAGATTTCTGTAGTGTAGCTAATCAGTCATGGATTACAAAGGGTGATTCCTTCTTCACCACTCCCGATGACGACTCTGTCGTGCAACACCTCAAGTGTGAACCCTTCGAGGGTGATTCCTCCAAGGTCACCTTGACGGTTACATCGAGTAGGAATCCTTCGAGGATGATTCCTCAGATTTCCCCATTGATGTTATGGACCATCAAGTGGAAATCCATCATGGGTGATTCCTCGGATTTCCCCCTTGATGTTATAAACATACGGTTACTTTGACTTTACCCCAGAACCATGTTGAAGTCGGGTCGGCCCCGAGGGGCACCGCGAGAGAAATGTGAAGTCGGGTTGACTGTGAGGGTACCCGCGAGTGATGTGGAGTCAGGTTGACCTGGAGGGTACCCATGAGATAACTATGCGGCACGATCGGGCAATCTTAGCCCTTGTCGTAAGTCCGTGAGACGGGGCGACGGGACCGCAGATCGTGGATCATTGATCGTCTCCGCGCGCTCCCAAGACACTAACGGTTTGGATACATGATCTGAGTAGGCCTCTGGCCTTTTCGCATTGACCACCACGCGGGAATAAGTATGGGCACTCTGCGTCATACGATTCTTCCGAAAGCTCTACAGACGTCACACTTGAGTGGCACACACCCGGGTGGTCCGCATAAGCACCTGCTTTGTATAAAAAGGTAGCCAGGACTGATCCCGACCATTCTCGCAACGCGCAGCATTGCAAAGGACGATTGGCCCATGAACCCTTCGCATTTAGGATGTAGACCAGCGTGTGACCTCTCTAGAGAGCCTAGGTAGGACAATGTCGTGTTGATCAACCGAGGCTGGGCATGACCCGGAAAAGTGTGTCCGACCAAAGCTAATCGAGCGTGTTGAGTAAGTTGGTACACCCTTGCAAGGAAGTATATCTATTCGAATAGCCGTGTCCACGGTAACGAATGCTCAGAGTTGTATCCCGATCTATACAACTAGAACTGGATACTGGAGACACTAAATGGATATGATGGCTCCGGGATTGCTTTCTCGCAGGGAGTCGAGGAAGGACCTCTGGGCGTTGATGCTACAACATACTTACTACTATTATGTTATGTTACTCTACTCTCTTCTGTTGCTACAAGATGCTAGTCTTCGATAGGCTAGGCCTTCCCTCTATTCTGGCATTTATGCAGTACAGCCCAAAGATACAACCCCATTCCTTTGATACTGATGCATACTTAGCATAGATCTGATGTAAGTATTGCGAGTACTTCGGATGAAAACTCACGGTTGCTTTGCTACCTCTTTTCCCCTCTACCCGATTGTTGCGATTAGATGACGGAGCCCAGGAGCCAGCTGATCCCGCCGACGACTACTACTACCACGACGGAGCCTACTACTACTTCTTGAGCTTGCATTGATTTTCCCTTGAAAAGGAAAGGGTGATGCAGCAAAGTAGAGATAAGTATTTTCCTCAGTTAAGAACCAAGGTATCAATCCAGTAGGAGGCACAAGCAAGTCCCCAATCTATGCACCTGCACAAACTAACAAACACTTGCACTCACGCGAAAAAGGGGTTGTCAATCCCTTCACGTTCTCGAACAAGAGTGAGATCTAATAGAGATAGGTAAAAAAGAGTACCAAAACGTAAAACAAAGTAAAAACAAATAAATTGCAGCAAAGTATTTTTGGGTTTTTTGTTTATAGATCTGAAAATATATGATGGAAAATAGACCCAGGGGCCATAGGTTTCACTAGAGGCTTCTCTCTTGAAGATAGCATATGGTGGGTGAACAAATTACTGTTGAGCAATTGATAGAAAAGCGCAAAGTTATGACGATATCTAAGGCAATGATCATGAATATAGGCATCACATCCGTGACAAGTAGACCGAAATGATTCTGCATCTACTACTATTACTCCACACATCGACCGACTCATGCCTGCATCCAGAGTATTAAGTTCATAAGAACAGAGCAATGCTTTAAGTAAGATGACATGATGTAGAGGGATAAACTCAAGCAATATGATGAAAACCCCATCTTTTTATTCTCGATGGCAACAATACAATACATGCCTCGCTACCCCTTCTGTCACTAGGTGAGGACACCGCAAGATTGAACCCAAAACTAAGCACCTCTCCCATTGCAAGAAAAACCAATCTAGTTGGCCAAACCAAACCGATAGTTCGAAGAGAAATACAAAGATATCTTAATCATGCATAAAAGAGTTCAGAGAAGACTCAAATAATATTCATAGATAATCTGATCATAAATCCACAATTCATCGGATCTCAACAAACACACCACAAAAAAGTATTACATCGAATAGATCTCCAAGAACATCAAGGAGAACATTGTATTGAAGATCAAAGAGAGAGAAGAAGCCATCTAGCTACTAGCTATGGGCCCGTAGGTCTGTGGTAAACTACTCACGCATCTTCGGAAGGGTAACAAGGTTGATGTAGAGGCCCTCCGTGATCGAATCCCCCTCCGGCAAGGTGCCGGAAAAGGCCCCAAGATGGGATCTCACGGGAACAGAGGCTTGCAGCGGCAGAAAAGTATTTTGGTGGACGCTTCTGGTGGTTTGGGAATATTTTGGAATTTATAGAGCAAGAATTAGGGTTAGGAGACCCCTGAGGGGCCCACAAGCCCTCAGGGCGCGCGCCCCCAGGTGCGCGCCTAGCAGGCTTGTGGCCTCCTCAGCCATCATCTGACCCCCTCTCCAAGCTCCGTGGATGTCTTCTAGTCCAAGAAAAATCATCGTAAAGTTTTATTCTGTTTGGACTCCGTTTGATATTCCTTTTCTGTAAAACTCAAAAACAAGGAAAAAACAGAAACTGGCACTAGGCTCTAGGTTAATAGGTTGGTCCCAAAAATAATATAAAATAGCATATTAATGCATATAAAACATCCAAAACAGATAATATAATAGCATGGAACAATAAAAAAATATAGATACATTGGAGACGTATCAAGCATCCCCAAGCTTAATTCATGCTCGTCCTCGAGTAGGTAAATGATAAAAACAGAATTTTTGATGTGGAATGCTACCTAACATATTTATCAATGTAATCTTCTTTATTGTGGCATGAATATTCAGATCCATAAGATTCAAAACAAAAGTTTAATATTGACATAAAAACAATAATACTTCAAGCATACTAATAAAGCAATCATGTCTTCTCAAAATAACATCGCCAAAGAAAGTTATCCCTACAAAATCATATAGTCTGGCTATGCTCCATCTTCATCACACAAAGTATTTCATCATGCACAACCCCGATAACAAGCCAAGCAATTGTTTCATACTTTTGATGTTCTCAAACTTTTTCAACTTTCACGCAATACATGAGCATGAGCCATGGATATAGCACTATAGGTGGAATAGAATATGGTGGTTGTGGAAAAGATAAAAAGGAGAAAGTCTCACATCAACTAGACAAATCAATGGGCTATGGAGATGACCATCAATCGATATCGATGCAAGTGAGTAGGGATTGCCATGCAACGGATGCACTAGAGCTATAAGTGTATGAAAGCTCAAAAAGAAACTAAGTGGGTGTGCATCCAACTTGCTTGCTCACGAAGACCTAGGGCAATTTTGAGGAAGCCCATCATTGGAATATACAAGCCAAGTTCTATAATGAAAAAAATTCCCACTAGTATATGAAAGTGACAAAATAGGAGACTCTCTATCATGAAGATCATGGTGCTACTTTGAAGCACAAGTGTGGAAAAAGGATAGTAACATTGTCCCTTCTCTCTTTTCTCTCAATTTTTTTCTTTTCTCTCCTTTTTTTATTTGGGCTTCTTTGTCCTCTTTTATTTTTTTGTAAAGTCCAGAGACTCATCCCAAATTGTGAGGGAATCATAGCTTCCATCATCCTTTCCTCACATGGGACAATGCTCTAATAATGGTGATCATCACACTTTTATTTAGTTACAACTCGATACTAGAACAAGATATGACTCTATATGAATGCCTCCGGCGGTGTACCGAGATGTGCTATGATCAAGAGTAACATGTATAAAAAATACGAACGGTGGCCTTGCCACAAATACTATGCCAACTACATGATCATGCAAAGCAATATGACAATGATGGTGCGTGTCATAATAAACGAAACGGTGGAAGTTGCATGGCAATATATCTCGGAATGGCTATGGAAATGCCATAATAGGTAGGTATGGTGGCTGTTTTGAGGAAAATATATGGTGGGTTTAATGCACCGGCGAAAGTTGCGTGGTACTAGAGAGGCTAGCAATGGTGGAAGGGTGAGAGTGCGTATAATCCATGGACTCAACATTAGTCATAAAGAACTCACATACTTATTGCAAAAAATTATTAGCTATCGAAACAAAGTACTACACGCATGCTCCTAGGGGGGTAGATTGGTAGGGAAAGACCATCGCTCGTCCCCGACCGCCACTCATAAGGAAGACAATCAAAAAATAAATCATGCTCCGACTTCATCACATAACGGTTCACCATACGTGCATGCTACGACAATCACAAACTTTAACACAAGTATTTCTACCAATCCACAATTACTCACTAGCATGACTCTAATATCACCATCTTCATATCTCAAAACAAATGCAAGGAATCAAACTTCTCATCTTATTCAATGCTCTTTATATGAAAGTTTTTATTATATCCCTCTTGGATGCCCATCATATTAGGACTAAATTCATAACCTAAGTAAATTACCATGCTGTTTAAAGACTCTCAAAATAATATAAGTGAAGCATGAGAGTTCAACAATTTCTATAAAATAAAGCCACTGTCGTGCTCTAAAAAGATATAAGTGAAGCACTAGAGCAAACTGCCTAGCTCAAAAGATATAAGTGAAGCACATAGAGGATTCTAATAAATTCACGATTAATGTGTGTCCCTCTCAAAAGGTGTGTACAGCAAGGATGATTGTGGAAAACTAAAAAGCAAAGACTCATATCATACAAGACGCTCCAAGCAAAACACATATCATGTGGTGAATAAAAATATAGCCTCAAGTAAATTTACCGATGGATTGAAGACAAAAGAGGGGACGCCATCCGGGGCATCCCCAAGCTTAGATGCTTGGTTGTCCTTAAACATTACCTTGGGGTGCCTTGGGCATCCATAAGCTTAGGCTCTTGCCACTCCTTATTCCATTGTCCATCAAATCTTTACCCAAAACTTGAAAACTTCACAACAGAAAACTCATAAGATCCGTTAGTATAATAAAATAAATCACCACTTTAGGTACTGTTGTGAACTCATTATTTATTTATATTGGTGTAATATCTACTTTATTCCAACTTCTCCATGGTTCATACCCCCCGATACTACCCATAGATTCATCAAAATAAGCAAACAACACATAGAAAATAGAATCTGTCAAAAACAGAATAGTCTGTAGTAATCTGGAAATTTCGTATACTTCTGTAACTCCAAAAATTCTAAAAATTTAGGAAAACCTGGGAAATTTGTATATCAATCTTGGTTAAAAAATTCAGATCAAAATCACGTTTCTGTGATTTATTGAATTTCTTGCAATGAGCGCAAAAGTTTCTGTTTTTCAGCAAGATCAAATCAACTATCACCGTAGACCATCCCAAAGGTCTTACTTGGCTCAAACACTAATTAAAACACCAAAACACAATTACTACAGAGGTAATAATGTGTATTTTCATAAAAAACATAAAATAAAAATATTGGGTTGTCTCCCAACAAACGCTTTACTTTAAAGCCTTTTAGCTAGGCATTGATAATTTTAATGATGCTCACATGAAAGATAGCAATTGAAACACGAAGAGAGCATCATGTAGCATGTGAAAAACAAGTTTAAGTCTAACATACTTCCTATGAATAGGAATTTTATAAGAAAAAAAAATTATCAAGACAAGCAAAAACTAGCATATGCAAGGAAGAAGAAAGAAACAATAGCAATCTCAACGTAACGAGAGGTAATTTAGTAACATGAAAATTTCTACAACCATATTTCCCTCTATCATGATAATTACATGTAGGATCATAATCAAATTCAACAATATATCTATCACATAAAATTTTCTCTTCATGATCCACATGCATGCAAAGTTGACACTCTTCCAAAATAGTGGGATTAACATAAAATAAAGTCATGACTTCTCCAAGCCCACTTTTATCAAAAATTTCATAAGATTGATCATACTCCAAAGTAGTGGGATCATTATTACCTAGAGTTGACACTCTTCCAAACCCACTTTCAATATTGTTGCAAACATTATTATCATGAGGCTTAAATAAATTTTCAAGATCATAAGAAGCATTATCACAAGTAGTGGACATAGCAAAATCATGATCATTGCAACAAGTAGTGGACATAGCAAAATTAGCATCCCCAAGCTTGGGGTTTTGCATATTATTAGCACAATTGACATTAATAGAATTTATAATAACATCATTGCAATCATGCTTTTCATTCAAGAAGCTATCGTGAATCACTTCATAAATTTCATCACAATTTTCAGATTCACGAATTTCAAGCAAAACTTCATAAAGATAATCTAGTGCACGCAACTCACTAGCAATTGGTTCATCATAATTGGATCTCTTAAAAATATTAGCAAGTGGATGAGGATCCATAAACTTTTTGCTTTCTGGTTTTCAATAAATACACAATTATTCCAAGCGAACAAGCAAACAAGCCAAGTAAGACATAAAAGGCAAATGAAAAAAAGGCAAATATTTTTGTGTTTTTCTGAAAATGTTTTAGAAGTGGGGGAGAGGAAAACAAGAGGAAAATGGCAAATAATGTAATGCAAGAAATGAGAGTTTATGATGGGTACTTGGTAGGCTTGATGTAGAACCTCCCCGACAACGGCGCCAGAAATTCTTCCTACTACTTCTTGAGCTTGCGTTGATTTTTCCCTTGAAGAGGAAAGGGTGATGCAGCAAAGTAGCGATAAGTATTTCCCTTAGTTAAGAACCAAGCTATCAATCCATTAGGAGGCACAAGCAAGTCCCCAATCTATGCACCTGCACAAACTAACAAACATTGCCCTCAACGCGAAAAAGGGGTTGTCAATCCCTTCACGGTCTCGAACAAGAGTGAGATCTAATAGAGATAGGTATAAAAGATTACTAAAACGTAAAACAAAGTAAAAACAAATAAATTGCAGCAAAGTATTTTTGGGTTTTTTGGTTTATAGATCTGAAAATATATGATGGAGAATAGACCCGGGGGCCATAGGTTTCACTAGAGGCTTCTCTCTTGAAGATAGCATACGGTGGGTGAACAAATTACTGTTGAGCAACTGATAGAAAAGCGCAAAGTTATGATGATATCTAAGGCAATGATCATGAATATAGGCATCACGTCCGTGACAAGTAGACCGAAACGATTCTGCATCTACTACTATTACTCCACACATCGATTGACTCCTGCCTGCATCTGGAGTATTAAGTTCATAAGAACATAGCAACGCTTTAAGTAAGATGACATGATGTAGAAGGATAAACTCAAGCAATATGATGAAAACCCCATCTTTTTATCCTCGATGGCAACAATACAATACGTGCCTCGCTACCCCTTCTGTCACTGGGTGAGGACACCGCAAGATTGAACCAAAAACTAAGCACCTCTCCCATTGCAAGAAAAACCAATCTAGTTGGCCAAACCAAACCGATAGTTCAAAGAGAAATACAAAGATATCTTAATCATGCATAAAAGAGTTTAGAGAAGACTCAAATAATATTCATAGATATTATGATCATAAATCAACAATTCATCGGATCTCAACAAACACACCGCAAAAAAAGTATTACATCGAATAGATCTCCAAGAACATCGAGGAGAACATTGTATTGAAGATCAAAGAGAGACAAGAAGCCATCTAGCTACTAGCTATGGACCCGTAGGTCTGTGGTAAACTACTCACGCATCATCGGAAGGGCAGCAAGGTTGATGTAGAGGCCCTCCGTGATCGAATCCCCCTCCGGCAGGGTGCCGGAAAAGGCCCCAAGATGGGATCTCACGGGAACAGAGGCTTGCGGCGGCGGAAAAGTATTTTGCTGGACGCTTCTGGTGGTTTGGGAATATTTTGGAATTTATAGAGCAAGAATTAGGGTTAGAAGACCCCCGAGGGGCCCACAAGCCCTCAGGGCGCCCCCCCAGGGGCTCGCCTAGCGGGCTTGTGGCCTCCTCGACCATCATCTGACCCCCTCTCCAAGGTTCGTGGATGTCTTCTAGTCCAAGAAAAATCATCGTAAAGTTTTATTCCGTTTGGACTCCATTTGATATTCCTTTTTTGTAAAACTCAAAAACAAGGAAAAAACAGAAACTGGCACTAGGCTCTAGGTTAATAGGTTAGTCCCAAAAATAATATAAAATAGCATATTAATGCATATAAAACATCCAAAACAGATAATATAATAGCATGGAGCAATCAAAAATTATAGATATGTTGGAGACATATCACCTACTACTACGTGGAGACCGCCGACGACTAGGAGTAGTTAGGAGGCTCCCAGGCAAGAGGCATGCGCCTTTTTGGTCCAGTTATCTTTGTTTTGCTAGCCTTCTCAAGGCAGACTTGTTTACTTATGTTTGTACTCAGATATTGTTGCTTTCGTTGACTCTTGTGTATTCGAGCCCTCGAGGCCCTGGCTTGTAATATAAAGCTTGTGTTATTTTATTTGTGTCTAGAGTTGTCTTGTGGTATCTTCCCGTGAGTCTCTGATCTTGATCATGCACATTTGTGTGTATGATTAGTGCACGATTAAGTCAGGGGTGTCACATAAGCCAAAGTGATTACACCACTCATTGGGAGTGATATTGAAGTCCTGGTCCAAGAGACGACAAGTGATACGCTCCTCCTCGTATGCATTTGGCATGAGCCCAACATTATGTGAGAGAGTACTAAGAAACTCAAGCCTCATGCGTTCATATGTCTCATATCCCTGATAAACGAAATGGTGCAACCCGGAATTATCACAAAGCAAATTGAAATCATTAGTAATACCTAGCTTAGCGAGTGTTTACTCGCAAGCCCACTTGGTTGCTTTGATCTTTCTTGCACTAAGCTTCTGAAATTTCTTCCTTGCTTCACGGTCGGTGAAGACGATCTCCTGAGTGAAAACTTGTTGTGGTTGTGCGGTGGATGAACTCGAAGCACCACGTATGCGAGTGGACCTCCTCGTAGACATCTACAAAACAATTTTTTAGTCCAATAAAATTAAACAATATTGATCCTAGGGTAGTCACAACATCATACTGCTCTAAAAACATCAACAAATCCAAGCCAAACTCAAATTTGGATCAAAAATATGCATTTCCTAGACATGGCAATGCTAGGCATGTAGAACATGGATTCGCAAAAAATAAGTTGGGGATCATAGGAGAAGCATATCTTAGATCGATCACACGAAAGGATTTGAACTGAAATATAACGAGTAGGGAGATCGGGTAAAGTTTTTTCTAAGGTTTGGAGAGGTTTGGAGGAAGAAGAAGAAGAAAAGAGAGAGATGGGGCGTTTTACCACCTTCCTCGGGCTCTTTGTGGCCGCCAGGGCTTCATACGACCGGCCATATGAGCGGGAGCGCTCGTATATGAAAGACCATCGTTCACCCTGATAACTTACTTGCGTCTGTGCATACCTCATGCGACCGTTGAAACGACTGACAGCGCCCGTATGGAACGCTGTCAAACGCTCTAATCTTTTTCTTCTCTGGTCGAGGATGTCATACGATCGCTTATACGGGTGCGGGCGCCCGTATGAAACATCGTCAAATGCTCTGGACTCCTTCTCATTTCCGCGAAGATTTCAAACGACCGGCCATGCGAGCGTGTGCGCCCGTATGGAACATCGTTGTTCATTCTGTTGCCTCTAGTTGTTTTGTGCTGGAACCACCAGGAAGTCATGCGGCCACCCAAACGACCACGGTGGTCGCCTAATAGGCCGTCTTTCGATCTATTTCTTTCGAAACTTCTCTTTTTCTTTGTTTTCCCGTGGAGTTAGTTACAACATAATACATAGGCATATTTCCAGGCATCCGAACGTCAATACAACATATAATTTAATTGCACATAGCAAAGCCTTCATTAGAACAACTCTTCCAAACTCAACTTCTTTATCTAGAACTTCAATCACTCTTTTCATTGAAACAAAAAAAATTACTTGTCTACTTTATTCACGTGGGTTGCCTCCCATGAAGCGCTTGTTTTCGGTTGGTTAGCTCGACCGTAGTGGTGATCAAGGTGGCGCAAAGCCGCAAACACACTGAGACCATAGTTTCTGGCATTCACAACAATGCCTTCTCCTGTATAGGTCTTCATTTTCTTTTTCCTAGGGAAATGGCTCACAAAAGGGTCTTTAGTGGGTAAGTCAAATCTCACATTCCCCTCAAACACATTTATCACAGCTTTGATAGTCCTTAGAAAAGGTCTACCAAGGATTATTGGAGCAATAGGATCATCAGGCATAACAACTATCACAAGATCTATCATGACAGGGCAATCATTTATTTGAACTATAACTCCATGCTTGATTCCTACTGCCCGAGTAAAAGTAGAATTAGTCATATTCAATCTAATCTCAGTAGTATCATAAGGACCTCGATTGAGGCTATCATAAACAGACTTTGGGATAGTGGAAACACTAGCCCCTAGATCACATAAAGCATTGAATTTATTCAAACCAATCTCAATCTCTATAGTAGGCTCAAAAGCATCTACTTGCTTAGTTGGTAACTTACTGTAAAGCTTCTTTCTTTCATCATCTAGCCCATGTACCTTGGCTGCAACTAGGTCAACAAAGACATTATATGCCTCTTTATTAGATACCTCAGGTAGTGGGTACTTCATTGATATCATCATTACGAAATCTGCAGTGGTATAATTATATTCTGGCACATGGCTTGTGTCTAGTTCTTCGGTCTTATCTTTGTTACTTCTTACCATCTTGACATCTTCAACCGGGTTAGGTTCCGGTTTACCTGCAAACTTAGCTAGGATCAATGTTTGCCTCTCTGCATCTTTAGCCACTTGTGCATCCATATTCTTGGATCTTCCATCAAGCATATGCACATCATTTGTTAGTCCAACAACCATACTGGTCAACTGATCGAGTAAGTTATCATGATTCTTCAAAATATTTTTGAAGTTTTCATTCTGCTCAGTTTGACTAGTAATAAAACTTTTCAAAGTATCTTCAAAAGTATTTCTATTGCTACTACTAGCTCCATTAAAATTATTTGATGCTCCACTATTATTAGGATAAGGAGGTCTAGGAGCATACCCATTATTTTACCAGTTGGGATTATATCTATTGCGAGCAATAAAATTCACATCACTAACTTCTTCATTAGTGATGGCCTTCACGTTTACCTCTTCTTTACCTTTCATGACAGAGATGAGTTCATCAAGCTTGACTGTCAACTCCACATTATTTTCTTCAATTGCACTCACCCTCTTGGTGGTAGTTCCTTCAGCATGCCATTGGGCATGCTTCTCTTGCATATCATCAGGTAGTTTCTTGACATCATCTATGGGCTTTCCCATGATTGTTCCTCCTGCAGCTGTATCAAGCATAGTTATTGACATATGATTTAGACCATTATTAAACATATGAAGGATTAACCATTCCTCCATTCCATGGTTAGGGCAGTTTCTCATGGCTTCCTTCAATCTATCCCACACAAGCACTAGTGACTCACATTCTTCCTGCTTGAAACCTCTGATCTGAGAATGAAGTTGTATAATTTTTGCAGGTGGACCAAACTTGGATAAAAATTTGCTACAACAATCAGCCCAAGAAGTTACATTGCCTCTAGGTAAAGCTAGAAGCCATTCTTTTGCTTTTCCTCTCAGAGAGAAAGGAAATAGATGCAACTTCAAAGCGTCTGGGTCATAATCTCTAACGTGTGTCATATTGCACAATTCATTGAAATTATGCAAATGCATACCGGCATCTTCAGAAGCAGAGCCTCCAAATTGGTCCTACTAAACCATGTAAACCAAGTTCGGTTTGATCTTATACTATGCGGCTGCAACCTCAGGTTGTGCTATGGGTTCACGCATGAAGTTATTGCTGGGAGTAGCAAAAGTTCCAAGATTACGAGTCATGGTAATCTTTTTGGGGGTTTTCAACTGACAAGACTTGCAACAAAAATAAACTTAAACTAATACAAAAAATGGAACTAAACTTTAACAAAAACTCTAAACACAAAGACTAGGAACACTCAACTCCTCCCCGACAACGGCGCCAGAAAAAAGGCTTGGTACTTCCTTTTTAGTGATTTGGTAAAGGAACAGAAAGTACCCCACACCTATTTCCCCAAGAGGTGACCCTGGGTCATCGAACCCACGAGAGGAAGGTTCCCTTGAAGCGATGGTCTCTAGCAAACTTCTGGCAAAGAAATAATTCCAGCTTTTGACCGGATCAATGAAGCTAATTGTAACAAAACACTTATAATAAAAAGAGATACGGGTATGAGCTCTTAATGCTTACAACCATGTATTTGTGTTGGGACCAGATATGATCTTAATTTGTGTGCTGCAAGTCACCCATCGAGATGTGCTTGTTATGAACGAAGTGGGGGATGTGTCCAAATAACATCTTGACCGGCACGTGTCCTGCATCAAGAATCAGTTGTCCAACCGAATGCCCTATCTGTCATGCGGGGTTGCCTCGATAATTAAGATTATAATAATCAGACAAGAGCTTTGGGTATTTAATGACTACACCTCATGAATCCCCAAGGATTGGATCCGTGTTACCATAGTAAACCCTTTTGTCACTACTGTTCAGAATAACACTTCACGTTCTCCCTGCCTTTAGCCTCTCTGTGACTCGCTCTCCATGATCCTGGGTACCTGTAGGGATGAAGAACATGGACAAGACAAGATACATCTACGGAACAATTTTATTTCACACATAAGGGACGTTAATTCAAAGAACTTCCATTGATCCCCACAACAAATACAAAGGGTCGCATGGCCTATGTCTCAACCCATACCTTACCGAACTACACACACATGAAGAACACATCTTGAAGATTGATTGATTGATAATATGTCTTACAATGAATGCCTTGTGCGATGCACGACTACAAGTATGATCTAGAGGAAGATGAGCTATGGTGGTGATGGTGGCTATGGAGCTGGAAAATGGCGGCGGCTAGGGTTGATGAAAGGGGATGAAGATGACTCTGTTCTGGCTTCGCTCGCGGACATTCTGCTCACATTTCAACCTAGACCCCTTTATAAAAGTTGTTCGGGTGGACGAGACACCTCGGTTTCCATGCCATATGACTGCTCATACGAGCGGTCGCGATCGTATTAAATGGCGTCTTTTGCGCTGTTTCATCTGGTGCGCCTCTTGCTTTCTTCTATCTCCTTCACTCCTTTCCATGTTCGCACGTGATTTCTTCCCTTTTTAGCCCATTTCTTGTGGAAACACATCAAAGAGAGGATTTGTGGAATCCTTTACATGCATTAGTCATTAATAGCAATATTGTAGCGAATATCTCGGTTTAGACAAAGGGTTAATGAGTGTAAAAATATCACTCATCAACTCCCCCAAGTTTAAACTTGATCGTCCTCGAGAAACATAGAGAGAAATCCGAATCATAAGTTACTCAGTTGTTTAAACCGAAATAACGAGAAGGTTTTGGTTCACTTACAATCGGTACGCCTAGATAGCCCTCCGCTTCTTGACCTGAAAAGTTAGTATAGTTGTAGCAATGGAATGGTCATTATGAAAGTGTTAGTGAAATAAAGATAATCAACACAAAGTTTTTGATCTACTAGATAAAACAACTTTGTAACACTCAGTTCTATTTATTCTAGACAACACTTGCTTGCCGGGAATGCACGGAAGAGTTTTCTTTGATGGAGCCAAAAAAACATAGGTTAGGGAGTGAAAGGCGTGTAGAAAAACATGATGCTAGAGTGCTCATAAACATGCCCATAATTATCTCATCCTCAAGGCTCTCAAGCACTTCATTTCAATCATTGTTTGATGAAACTTTGGTTGTCACGTGAAGGGATTATGCCAAATAAGTGATCTTGCATAGAGTTTTGATGCGGCTTAATTTTCGAGAACTATGGACCTTTCATACATGTCTCTTTCGAGCTCTTTATCAGTCCCCTTTATTTACCACATACACACCCATTCAAGAGAAAGCCGAATAATATTCATTTGTAGTGTTGCCACTGGGTACAGTAAAAAACTCATAGCCGAAATCCGAGATGTAGCTCTGGTGGATCACTCATTGGCCAATAGAGTCCTCGGCATAACATCAAGAAAGGTGACGAAGCCACAGTTACACATGTACACGTGCATATAGTAGCAGGACCATGGCATCAACGAGAAGCTGAAGCACCATGTAAGTGATACAACACATATTTTTGGCATAATCTCATTCACCCTTCAACTAAGTTCCTCTAGAAAATTTAATCCGTAAGTGTCAAGTCTACTAAATTTAACAATCTAGGGTTGAGCATTTCAAACATCATCTTCTCTACAATTTTTCTCAACGCCCAAGTCTTTGAAGACTTTCTCTTGTGCACGGTTATTCTTAGTTAAGATCATTTCATTTAAAAACAGTCCCACGACAAGTCTTGGTTATCTAAACTAAACAGAACAAAGGCTAAGAAATTACTTTTCATTTAATTATCAAGACTTACTCCCTCTTGCACAAATCACACATACTACTACTGCATCTACTCTAAGTATTTCAAGTGGAAAAGACCGGAGTCGTAGGACATACCTTCACGGTTGTGAATTTACACACTTCTCTTTCTTATTCTTGCATTCCAGATTGTCCGGCGTATATCAACTCCTCGGAAAACAAAAATACAAATGAACTCCAAGGGGCAAAAAGAACAAGAACAAAGCAAAGTTTACTCTATTTTGGTTTTTAGGTTTTTGAAAACTAACTTGCAAATGAAAAATCACAAAGGCAAAAAGAAAAATGAAAGCAAATAAAAAGCAAAGAGTTGGAACAGACCAACACAAGTGTTTTGAAGCTCCACGAGCTCAAGTACAAGGTCATTACAATTTATTCAAATAATACCGTCACATCTTGATGTAGACGTGGTAGTGACCTCCTTCAAGCTTAAGCTTTTGCAAGCTCAAACCGGCGGGATCATTGTGGCGGCTGGTCAGGAGCCCATCCTTGGCTCCAGTTGGAGGAGCTTGAACTCATGTAGGCGGACGTGCCTCGAAGGGACTCGGCGTGGCTGCTCATATCGTTAATGGAGCCCTGGAGACTGTAGAGGTCTATTTAGGTGGTGTAGGCTTCTTGTTGTGGCTGCTCTTGGGGTGGCTCCTCTTCTTCGTCGATGGCGAGTTCTTCTTCATCTACTTGTTCAGGTTTCGGGCCTTCTTGGTCAAAAGCTGCATCTCCTTCCTGCGGCACATAATGCAATTGTCCATTTTCTATGGATAAATGGTTAGGCATAGGAGTACGCAAAAAGTATGCCACTCTAGGAATTTTGATGCAATGATGACCACGGCTAACTACTACCATTCCAGCACTAGTAAGAACACGATATTAACAAGGTTATTACCGACAATGGGGCAAAGGTGATTGTAGTTGAGACCAAGGGTGTTTGCCAACATGGTGATCACTCCTCCACACACGATATCTCTTTGTGCATGATTTGCTTGATGCGGGAGGTGTAGCAAAAGTATTGCCCCTAAGTTGGGCAATTAACTGACGTCAAGGTTTACTGCTTTCCCGAGAACTAGCATGTTCTCATCATTCACCTTGGAAACTTCTGATTCAGGTCCTATGTCAGTGGACATACTACGGTGAGTGATGGATGAGGCCTTCTCGTCTGATCCAGGTCATAGAGCCAGATGGGCCAACTAGATGCTTGTTAGGGCTCCTCGTGACCAATCGGCCATCATGCTAGCGCCGACTACGATCGTTCTGAAGGACGAAGAAGAAGAGGTGATGGATGCTGCCAATGACGAGCCGGTCGAGCCTCAGGACCCTGGCAATGCCGAAACAATGGAGATGGTGGTCAGGGCGCGTGAGCCAGGCGACCGTACACTGCTTAGTGATCGACGATTATAAGGGGCTGTTTGGTTTCTGCCAGAGTCCGCCTCGCCAAAGGAGGGCACGCCAAATAATTGGCGAGCGATTTGGCCGCCGACACCTCGCCAAAAAGTTGGCGCAAATATAGACTAGAAGAGCTACGGTGGGCAGGGCGAGCCAAAAAATTGGGGCTCATCCAAACGAACTCACCAGCCTGGTCAACTACCAATATTTTGGACGGGCGGCTGCGGGCAGCAAACAGCCCCTAAGCCTCAAGGCTACCATTGCTCCCATTGCCTCCAAGCTCACCACTCGGCGCGTCGTCCACGGCAAGCGGCCGGGAGTTCTTTTGGAAAAGAGAGGGAAGTGGGGGTGGCTGTGCCACCGACTGCGGGCCAGGAGGAGGACTAGGCGGACGTCTGTTTCGTGTTCGCGCTGACGCAAACGCGGCCCAAATTTAGGTCTGAAATGGGTCACATGACCGACAAAAAGCGGAGACGCGTCTATTTGGGTCGCCGCGTTGAGCCGATTTTTGTGTCCGTAGAAACGGACACGCGCGGACAGTTTTTAGGTCAGCGCGTTGGAGTTGCACACGAGCGGACAGTTTAGGTCAGCGCGTTGGAGTTGCGCAGACAGTTTGGATCGGCGCGTTGGAGTTGCTATAATGAAGCTAATGTAAAGACATGCCAGTACGCATCTGTTATCACGCGTTGGAGTTGCCCTAATGAAGCTGATGTAAAGACATGCCGGTACGCATCTGTTATCACACATCAGTGCAATTTATGCTGCGCAAGCTCTTGAATATTGTTACAGCCCAAAAAGTTAAATATTCTCATGAAAAGAGTTTGATGAAAAAAAAAATATGTACAAGTATCAACTGAAATAAGGGGAGAGGAAAAACAATTTAAATGTTTTCAAAAAATTCTGAAAAAATTTGTAGATGATCATGTTGGTGTAGCAAACATGCTTGACAAATTTCATGCGGAACGGAGCAGCGGTGTTTCGTCGGTGAAAAAAACAAATTTTGGGTGACATTTTGGGATGACATTTGGTCTTTGATTTGTTTTTTTTTTTTGCGCAGGCCAAAATGCTTAACTTTTTTGTATCAAAATTTACAGGTAGCATTTGTATGTGACAAAGATCACAAAAAAAAATTGTCTCAATTTTTTTGACATTTGAAAAAATCAAAAATGGCCCCGGGTACAAATGCACCCGGGAGCCAAATTGACTTTCCGCTGAAATAAGATGCTTTTCAGATTGAAAAGCATCGAAGCATTCCTCTTAAATAGTCACACTCAGACCGAGCAGACGGTATAATAACTCTCAGGCCATCTTGGTTGTTTATAGCTACAGTTTGCTATCCTGCGAGCGTACCTTCGAGCCAATCTCCCCAGGTGAACCAACAGCATAGATTTCTAGACCTAAAAAATATATATATTATATGGCCGCAATAACCATCTTACGTACTAACGGGCACTACCAGATTTGGAGCAAATATATATGCATTGTCATCTTGCAGATTGATTCTCAATCTGCCGCTGTAGAGGGCTCGACACAATGTGGCCGTAAATGAACTCATTCCATGTGTCTGGCAAGCCAGGGAGGCACCAGTGGATGCAGTCGGCGAACTTGCGTGGGTTGGCCTGCTGCTCTTTTGTCAGGAGCTTACCCTGCCGCAGTGTGTGCACAGATGTGTGTGCGTCCTTGCGGATCTCCGACAATGCGGTTATGTTGATGAAGTGCACGGGCACCTTCTTCATCGCCTTCGTCACTTCATGAGATTCCGTGAAAAGATCCCAGTCAGTGCCGACATCCAGTGGTTTTGTGTAATTCAGCACTGGTTGTGTCTCAGAGAAGCATTTTATGTTGTCAGGGCTGCCCCAGCCTTCACTCCTGTAACAAGTCAACGATTGTTCATCAGCCCGGTATCCTTAATACTAAGAAATCGTGCCGAAACAATAGCACAAGGTCTAAAAGTTAACACAGTATCACATCATGTGCACTACCAACATCTTCGCTTTCATCCTAATAACACTGTTGGGGAATATTTGCAGCAAGAAACAGTCAAAGAGTTTTAATTAAATACAGTCAGTTTCATGATGTTCTAGGATTAGCCGAAGAATCTTCATGTATGCAGATAACATGGAATTTTAATTAAAGGTAGCCAGCTTCATGATGCTCTAGGATCACCAAAGAATCTTGATATATGCAGCAGATATGAATTATGTGTGCATTTGCAGGGGCAAAGAGAGCTTACTGCATATGTACTGGTGACACACTCATGAATAAGACCATTGTTCTTTTGGGATCTACATTCTCTTCTACCCATCCAGACCATGTCTCAAGGATCTGTCGGTATGCAACCACACGATCCAATTCATCGTACTTAACCGGTTTCCTTGTGAAGGATCCGTCAGGCCTGTAGTCAAATAACATGTGTAAGAATACCATGATGTTGCACATTACTCTCAAGGTTGGGTAGGCAAACTGGTTTCATGTTCATAAGGATTGAGACTTGATTATAACAGTTACTCACACAATTTTCATCTTCGGGGTGTTCATCCACCAAATGTAAGTGTTGAAGATCAAATAGTCCACCCCTATCCAATTTGCTGCATGCTTGGCGATCGATGTTGGCGTGATCATTCGGTCGGTGATGCTATGGATGTCTGGATCATCTGAGTTCGACTCAACTAGGAAAGGAGCCCAATAGAACTCAATTGTTGCATTGTACTCCTGAAATATTCCATGTAATTCACGTGTTAAGACATAACATAGAATATTCGAGAGTCAATAGTCATCACACCACGGTTAGGGGAAATAAAGATCACAGAAGACAAAATTTTGAGGTGCAACCCTTCAATACGGTTCATTAATTAATCATGATCTATGAAGGACTAAATGATTCAGACAATCCAACAGAATGTTCCGGTGCATCCTCTTTGAAACACTATGCAAATCATAATGAACTTTTTTCAAATAGGCTCACAGTTTTGAAATAACCGGATGGCTCTAGTTCTAGGAAAACATACACAAAGAAAATAGCAGAACGGTACCCAGACTGGGTCAGGACAGTCTCAATCATGTGCCCCGAGGGACCTATCATGGCCCTGTTTGTTTCAGCTTTGGGAGCAGTTTTTGGACCAGAAAAAGCTGAAACTGAAACAAACAGCTATTTTAGAACAGTTGTGGAACCACAACCCAAAACTATTTCGGCCTATTTTCAGTGTAACAGCCCAAAGCACGTCTCGGGGTACTTCACAGCCAAAGCTGTTTCCCTAGCCCCTCTGCTTTTGGCGTTTGGTCGTAATTATGTCATAAATGTCGCCGCAGACACGACCTATCTCTCCCTTCGCCCCTCCTCCTGAAACATAGCGTTTTCACCAGCCCACAGTCGTTTCCACAGCTATGTTGCCAAACAGCTAACCTTCACTACAGCTGTTTCCTCAGCACAACAGTTTTGTCAGCACAACAAGTTCACAGCTGAATCTGTCGAAACTGAAGCCCAAACAAACACAGCCCATATAGCAGCCACTATACCCCATAACCCTATTCACATAACCTCCCATAATCCCATCGATTATTTTATATCCTCTACAGTACCAGGCTACACCTTGATTGCAAGAAGTGAAGAAACACACACATCGGTGCACTATGCATCATCATCTAGTCTGCCACCACCTACAAGCTGCTGCACTCGGTTCAAGCAAACTCCTGCATCTCCCACATGCACAAGAACATTTTTCTACTAGATCCTAGTTCAAAAACTCATGTTTGTAAGGGTCAAGTATGAATGGATGGAACTGCTAACAGTTTTAGGCATTACTATTCTTTTTGCAATACGAAAGAACAACTAACAAAATAATAATATGCAACCACAAAAATATTGACCCAGTGGCTTGGCTGGTTTGGTCACTGGCCCAACTTTAAAAATTATGCTTGTACAATCACCATCATACCAAGCTGCTGCTAGTCAAATCATTAGTACTACTGTTCCCTCAGACCTCTATTGGAAGAAAAACAAAGTGAGGTCAGAGAGAAGTAGATATTGCGCGAAATACTTACATTAAGGCGGAACACATTTAGAGATCCATTCTTGACAAGCTTTTTCTTATCCCATGGAGCCACAGACTGGACCAGGCACACCATGGACTCCCACTGGTTCCTGTTCAGTGAATCCCCCACAAACATCATTCTTTTGTTCCTTAGCTTCTCAAGAAGCAACTTAGCATCGAACCTGATAGAAAAAAAAAGATCAATTCAGCACCAAAAACCATCAAATTCTATGAAAAATGAAGGATCGCATGTAAACCTGCTCTGATGTTTTTCTTAGCTATGTTCATTCAACAAGATTGTACAAGACAGACTTGGTTGAGCTAACTTTCTATAATTTTTTTGCAGAAGGCAGTGCCTTTAGTACAATGACACGTCGATACAATTCACTTAAATCGATAGGGCAATACGTTCCGAAAGTGCTACATTAACTCTAAACTGCTCCAGTTATGTACACAAAATGGTTACAAGCTTTGTAAAGCTTAGAAGCTGATGTCATGTTAGACAACAACTCCCATTTGTTTTCAGATTCCAAACCACTCTGCACCATACCCCTCTCCACCCAACTTGTTGTAACAAAGGGAACTTCTCTACCAACCATTAAATAGCTTAATCTATTTAAAGAAAGACCATATGGCTTATCAATGAGTGCAGCCTCTTCTCTTCTTCCATTATGTCACCTAACCAATTAAAGAACCCCTTATACCAATCTTAGTTAACAAGAAACACAGGTAATGAATCAGGTGCACCAAACGTTTTCTCCGTAATTAAAAAATGTGCAAAGCCACTTGCCTTGATGAAACTTTGGACAAGGACAAAAACCATGGTTTGGTAGTAGCACATAATCTTTTCATCGTCATGAACACCCAATGTACCATTAGTGTATTTTCGGTAGACTTGGATTAGAAAGGAAGAGAAACATGCCAGAAATGATCTGGCCGCTTCCAGCCGGACAATACGATTATAGGAAGCACGCGTAAACTCTCACTTTCCAGTTAACGAAAGCACACTACCCACCTTTTTCTTCAGAACCAACCAGTGGCCATTGCGTAGTGCGTACACATATGCGCATGAACACGTTTTGAATGTATCTAGAAAAAATGGAGAAGGCGCAGGGAATACAAAAACAAATAAGCGTACCTTGGGAGGTCGCAGGCATCAGGCTGCCACCGCCACTTCTGGTACTCGTCGCTGCGGCGGCCGTTGCGCATGCAGGTGACCTGCTCCGTCAGGAACTCGCAGTCGGACTCCTTGTACATGGGCGCGTTCTCCTCGTCGTACACCCACCTCCCCTTGTACATGTCGCAGGTAGCCTCTCCCCCTTCCGCCACCACTACCTTCAGGACCCCCGTCTCCGGCGAGGACCCATCCGCGGCCGTCCCGGGGCTAGACTTAGACACCTCCTTCGCCCCAAGCCGCGGGGGCGGGTCGGTCCGATCCGTGGCCGCCTTCGCTGATTCCACTGCCTGCGCCGGTGTAGCGCGCGGGCCAGGCCCCGCCGGCGCCTCCTGCAGGGTTTATTATTCCCGATTAGGCCGAGCCCGCGACCAAGACGCACACAGAGCGGCCGCCGCCCAGCTGGTTACTAGAGTACTGCTTACCCTGGTGGCGGAGAGCCTGTTGTAGCCGCTGTGGCGGCGCAGCGAGGCGGCGATGTGGGCGCTGTCGTAGAGGACGGAGACGCCGAGCAGCGTGGCGAGCGCGAAGACCGCGGCGATCTGCGCCCGCCGGCTGGGCACGCCGAGCGGCACCCCGGCCTTCCGCCGCGGGATCCGCATGGCCGCCGCCGCCGCCGTGGTGGTAGAGACCGCCAAGCCGACCACTAGCTCCTCGCCCCGCACCGACTCCCCCCAATCAGCCCGGCGCCCGGGCTCGCAGCAACCGAATCAGGCGAGGAAGGACGGCAGGCGAGCAGAGCAGAGCAGCGCAGAGCGGGCGGGGAATCTGAAGAGAGCGAGCGAACTCTGCTTTCCTCTCCTCTTCCCCCTTCTGAGAGCGGCAGAGCAGAGGGGTACAGAGACAGGAGGAGATAGAAAGGGAGGAGAACAGGCGGCTGGGCACGCTCTTCTATGGAGCGAGGGGAGGGGAAGATGACAAGCAGGGGACGGGGACGGGGACGGGTGGGTGGGCCCGGTCCTCCGTGTGGGCCTTGACTAGTAGTAGTCCTGGCTTAGTTAAGGAAAGAGCCGAAGAAGCAATGGAGATGGCCCCAAACGCACGGCAGCCTCGAATCTTCCCCCTTTCTCCAGCGTGGTTAACCTCGATTCTAATCTTTGGTTTTTTTCTCTCGTCGGTTGAGTCGGTTGAGTTAGACCGGCCAAGGCTAACCGACGGACGGTCAAACCACGACGGCACGGCGGGTGACGGCGAGCTTGTTTTTAGGGAGCTTTGGACGAGCCTGCTTCTGCCTGCGCCTCCCCCTCCTTCACGCGCCGTTCCTTTGCGCCTTGTTATCCACCAGCCATTAGTGGGACGTGCGCTCCGGTCGGTCTTCATCGATAAACAAAATCCATTCTCGCTCGCACTGGGATAATTTTCCAATTATCCATGGTGGTAATTTCTGAAGTGATTAGGGGTGATAGGGTAGAGTGGTTGGACGGGCTACGGCCATGTTAATGCATGGGCACACGAGTCGGGAGGCGCCTTCTTTCTCGTACCGTCTCGCTCGCTCACGTGGCCGCCGGTGCGCGCGTCGCCGCTAATGGCGATGATCCGCGTTCACGACACGCGCAAAACCGTGAGGAAAGCGTAGCCTGCACGCCTCCCGACGGCCGAAAAGGAATGGCCGGGTCGCTCTTTGTCTTTGGAGCAGGACAGGTTGCCCTTGCCCCCACCGCTGTGCCTTCATGCTTTGCTCGGTCATTATCTCTCGGATGAGATTTGGGCGGTTGCTAATGCCGGCCAAGCTTGCCAGTACGCGATCATTAACTCGGCCGGGCGGGTACAGTACTGCTGCTAGTAGTACTCTAATAGTAGCAGTAAAGGTCAGAGCTAGGGTTTTATACGGTGGAATCTGACGGAGGGCCATGTGGTAATAATACGCGATCACGTCGTCGCTTTAAGTAGTACTCCCTCCGTTCCAAAAAAATTGTCTTAGATTTGTCTAGATAAGTACTTCCTCTGTCCCAAAATTATTGTCTTAGATTTGTCTAGATACGGATGTATTAGGCGGGACCTTTTTTTTTTTTTGAGAAAAGGCGGGACCCTTGTCTGATTCTACTTTTATTACTACTCCCCTCGTAGCCGTGGAAAGACATACGGTCCCGGTGCACAGCGGCGCCCTGAATCATGGGAGTAATGCTGCGGGGCGCCTACCTACCAGTGACTCTGCTAAACTAGGCCACTGATTGATCATACATAGCCATGGGGGGCACGCTGCTGCTCCCTCTGCTCCGCTCAATTGTTTCGCCGATCTGGGGCGCACAAGCAGGGGCGTGCCCATGCCAAATTGCCAATGCAACCCCGTGCCCGTGTTACGGTTGGATGCACGCCACGGCGAGGGTACACCGTACACGATGTGGGTGGGGAGGATCTACGGACGCGTGCAACCAGATAAAGGGTTTTTACTCCTACGAGCATTATTGGTGCCATAATTTTGATGATATCTTGTTAGGGCACCTTCAACACCTCTTCCTAAAATGGACGCACTATTTGTTTGTGGACTGGTTGATGAAATCTTAGGGCATCTTCAACGCCGTCCTCTAAAACAGATACACTATTTGTCTGCAGACTGGTCTGGACCAGTTGACGGACAGGGATACGGGAGCCGGCCATCCAACCACATCCACTACACATCTGCCAGGTCCGGCAATCCTTCATTTTAAATGTATACCAATATGAGCAAATTAAAACACGTTATTCATAGTGCCCAATCACAACAAAAAATAGGCAGATTTCCATAGTTTTTACATGCGTCCGGTCACAAAATCCCAGTCCGGTGATCCATGAAAAAAAATAGCCTTCTGCCCACCCAGACCGGCTGCCCGAGCCTCCTCGCTCAATCTGCCGCTAAGCTGCTTGCCCGCATAGAAGTAGGGCAGCTGATATTGCTCGTGTGCATGAATGACGATGGCGGCGCCCCGTGTCCCCACCCCCGCCTGGCACCTACACCCTGCCCAATGCCCTCTTGAAGCTTTTCCTTCCTTTTGATGCAACGGGCTTTGTCATGTCGCCGAGTTGATCTTGCAGGCGGCCACCTTCTTTGGATCGTCCACTTTCATCGGCTCCAGTTGGTCTTCGCACGGGTCCATGTGGCAGCGGAAGACAAAAAGCGCGGGAACTAGGGTGGAGGGAGGCGGCGATCGAAGCGGAGAGGGTGGGGAGAGCGTGGGTTTTCGCGTGGAAATAGTGCGGACCGTTCCAAATGTGCGGGCTCCGCTTCTGTTTTGGGTGGGTTGGGGGTGTCGAAGAAGTAAATGGCGGAGGTCTGGACCGCCACAATGCCCCCTGATTTGCTTCTGGTATGCGGGAAAATGGACAAGCAGATGCGTCCGCGGACAAATACGGTCCGATTGGTTGACAAAGTGCGCCCCGATGGCTATATCCGGACATTTGCGGGCCTTTTGAGGGTCCGTGTTGGAGATGCCCTTACATATACTATTGGCTTACACGGTTAGGGCATCACCCGTGTATATGGTCAAAAAAATCACGAATACGTGAAGCTTGCGTATCTTTCATTGATTTAAGGGTAGAAAAATGTTACAAGTTCCCTAGCACAGGTCCATGATGAGGAGCTGGGAAGAGAGGGGGCTAGGTGAGCTACGCTAGAGCTACCGCATCCAAACTAGTCAGAAAGGATGTTGGCCAAGTCAAAAGCACCAACCTAGCCCATAGGCGAGTCTCGTCCTTGATGAGCTGAAGAAGTTGATGCACGGAGGGTTGCAGACCGTCGTAAATGCAACCATTGACATTCAAATGAGAGGGGACGAGATTCCTTTTCTTCATGGAGAGGGAGTAGCCGAACAGGTCTCGATCCACCATGCCTGGAGGAGGGCGTGGTGGTGCAATAGTGGATCGGCACCATGAGAGCACCTCGTGCCAGAGCTGACGGGATAAGGAACATCTGACAAGGAGGTTCACACGCTCTCCGGCTCCTGATCGCAAAGAAGACAGCGAGGTGCGAGAGGAAGCCCACAGCGCGCGATCCTATCAGCAGTCCAACATCGGTCCCGAAGAGCCGGCCATAGAAAAATCTTGAAGCGGGGCGGTGCCCACGTCCTCCTAGTAAGCCATTAGCTCGGATCGGGTAGCAAGCCAATGAACATGGCGAAGTAGCACGAGGCGGCAGAGTAGGCTCTAGAGTTTGTCAAGTGTCGGGCCAGTTAGGCAGGCGTTGGAGCAAGAATGGTGTGGTGCACCAAGCGACAGGGGGCCACATATTGGATCATGGTGGTAGGTCTTAGGGCATTGTGGATGTCTTGACCCAGAATCGGAGTTGCAACCCGTCAAGGACTGTCCAGAGCTTGCATGTTGCCAAGGAACAAGCATGAATATAAGCGGCGTGAGATCCACAATGCAGTGGCCATCAAACTTGCCCTTAAGATGAGACCCACATAACAGACCACAAAAAAAAAAAGACCACAATAACGCGACGACTTCCCTTGAGAAGGTCGTCCGAGCGAACGAGCGTTTTCTACGATAGGCTCTTTTGAGTGAGCGACGCGATCAGGGAGTATTCCCTAAAAAAGCATTTCCAACGAACGCTCAGCAATTACCATGCTATTGTATAAACATTTGCCATATTAAAAAGAGAAAATTGTTATGTTGGCGGAAAGATGGTCAGGAATTCGCCATGCCGCAGGGGAGTAAATTATCATGCGTATTAAAGATTCGCACATGCCTATAAATGGAACTTGCCATCCTAAGATAGGAGAAAGTTGCCACAAACCCATGATTTGCCATGCTGCAAAGAGGAGAACTTTCATGCTATAGCATGGAGAATTGTCGTGTTGTAAAATAGGAAGTTTCCACACATGTCTTTAGAAATTTGCCATGTGCATCAAAAATAAACTACCATGCTACACATAGAAATTTTCATGATGTAAAATATAGGGGTTTTTTTTCCTCGCGAAGGTCATTCCCCATGTAGCATCAAACAAATGGACGGTAGTGTTCTGTCTGGGCGTTCCCTCCGAATGGCCATCCCAACGAATGCACTGAGATTTGTGTGCAACAGTCCAATGTCCCGCAGAGCATTCACTCGAAAAAACCCTTAGAACTAACGTCAATTCTATAGCATTTATGAAATACCACAATGCATATAGTCAAACTAGTCCATAAGCTCAGTCCCATGTGTAAGAACAACTAAGCCCTTAAGCTGTGTGATTGAATTTATGTTTTATTGCTATACCGGATAATATTATTCTTGTGCTTGTGGACTATTTGTAAGCTTAAGGGCTGCCCTTATCCTTTTTTTTTTCTTGTGGACAACTCCTACACTGTATATGGACAATCCATGAGATCATTATTTTCTCTTGTGGACAGGTTTTCCCATACACGGTGGATGCCCTTGCACCTCTAGTGACTCTAGTCCAAATCCTCTTCACATCACTTCGCACTTGCATGTCACTCCATCACGAGAAAATACTATAATTCATATTGTTAACATTAAGATGCGAAAAGTGGAGTTTGAAATGTTGGATTAAAAAAAAATCATTGTAGGTTTTGAATTTGTTGGTGATATTTATTTACTTTTCGGTTGTGTTCTCTTTACGAGTAAACGTAGCTACACACATACATTGTTGTTCTACAAAATAAAAATAAGTATAATATCAAACTAATGCCAAGCACATACATGCAATGGATTAACTTCAAGAGCGAATTAAGACATTGATGATGCACCCACAACTACATTAGTGCAAACTAAAAGGAAAAAGGAAAGGATATGTCACACAAATGTCATGCCACAACAATAAACGGTTCCATAACAATCATCAACATCAACACCCTCTTTAACAACAACTGAACAATGAGAAATGTTATCTAACAACAACGCTTCCAAGAAAAAGATGACGGCCGTGTGATGTTGTCGTCTGGTCCAACCATTGAAGGCCATATGGGTGTTCATCGTTCAGAATATGTCACAAACAATCTCTAAACAATACACAAATAATAAATGGTACATAATGAGCATCGGATTTAGAGTTCTCATCCGAAGTTCAAGACCCAATGCTTGAAAAACACTGTTGTGCCACCCTCACATCCTTATCAGAGCTGGCATCGCCAACCATTGAAGGTGCTCATAGGGGAAGGGTGTGCGTGATTGCCTTCATAGAGATGAGTCTACTTGCGTGTATATGAGCATCCGCGATTATACTGTGTTAAAAAAAATAACATCCCCGAAAAAAAAAAACCTAACATATGAGATCCTGCGTCCAAAGAGGTGCTGGAATGAGAAATGCAAATCCTGGAATCCATGCCTATTTCCCGCCCTCAAATCACGTACGTACTTACGTGCGTGTAACCCCAAGACCTAACCATGTCGATTAATGGTTACCTCAGCACACATGGGAACTTTTAAAATGAAAATATAATAAAATAGATCAGGAGGAAAACGCCATGGAATGGAAGATGAGGGTAGCAGCCTAGCAGTAGCAGGTGCTTTCCTACTACCAACCGCACTGCCTCACAGGGGCGAATTCCCAAAGCATCCACCATCCGAGGCCACGCAAGTAGCAGCAGCACGTACCAGCCCATCGATTTTCCATGGATAGTTAAATAACCAACAAACTAAAGCGAGCGAAAAGGATTAGCGACCGAACGGCCTTTCCGTTGGTCACACGTCCAATTATTTGTTTTCCATTATTCATTCATCCAGGCTATGGAGGACAGAGAGATGGATTCTTCTTCTTTTTCTTCTTCTTCTTGGGAATGGAGAGCGATGTTTCACAGCTTCGCAGAGCAGACAGAGCAAACTACTACTTATAGTATAAGTCGACATTAAAGAGCTCTGTCTCTTACTAGTTTTTTATGTCAATGGGCAAGTTCTTTTTTTTTCTTCTCTTAAGTGCAGTCAACGAGTGAGATAGAGCAGCATATTTAGTCGGTCACCTACTGGCTAGCTAGAGCCCAGTGGGTAGCTAGGGTTCTTATTCAAAAGGTAATTGGTATTTCTGACATTTTTTCTGAATTTTCTTTTTTATTTTGTTTTTCATCCAAGAAAGGTCTCAAATAGATCATAAAACTCTCCAATGTGTAGATGAATAGATTGTGGGAGATGATCTTCGACCATTCATCATAGGACGAGGAAGAAGATAATACATTCGAGTTATTGGCTGCGGTGGTCACTACGAAGGATTTTAGGAGACTGAGGCGTGGTTCCCGGACCACTCGAAGGATGTTTCTTCGAGATAGGATCATGGGTCATGATGATCTAGTAAAGGATTACTTTACGATATCCCTCTTAGTATTTTTTACGTCGATTTCGGATGCACCGGGATCTCTTCAACACTATTGCAAAAGTTGTGGAGAAATATGACCATCAGTTTCTACTGGGAAGGAATGCAGCGGGAATATCAAGTGCAAGTCCATTACTGAAGAATGCATCGGTCATGCGAGTCCTTGTTTATGGATGTCAGCTGATGACATCAATGACTATGTTTGCATCGGGGAAGATCTCATCCTCGAGCGTTGAGACAATTCTACGTAGCTGAGATCGAGATCAAGTTTATTTGGGTTCTTAGTTCATTTTGGACCATATGTTGTGTTTGAGTTTGAATGGTTAAGTTTGAAAACATTAAATTTGATACATACCTGACTTGTGTGTACTTGAAATCCCAACTTTTGTATTAATATGTTGTGATAAGAGCATCTATAGCCGGAATTGGCAAATTCGGCCCCTCAAACGCCCGCGGACGCGTCCAGATGTGTCCGTGGGCACTGACTGAGCACGCCTCAAATTTCAACAGTTGCATCCGGACATCTCATACTAGATTCTCAAATCCATACAAAGACATGCAAACTAAAATTAACCTATGTACTACGTCGATCACCTAGCTACTCGTCATCAGAGATGTCGACGATCTCCATGCCCGGCTCGGCAGCATGGGCGGTAGCTGTAGCTCCGGCTCCTCCGGTGCCTCCGGTTGCTCCGCTCCGGCCTCCTCCACCTCTATCTCCGCATCAAGTTCGGCAAAGAGCACGTCGGACGCCGCCTGCTCCTGGTGGAGGAACGCCCGGTTGGCCTCCACATAGCCCTCATCCTGGATGGACTCCAGGATGGCCTGCTGCTCCGCCATCTCCTCCAGCTGGGCGATGGCGAACTCCGCCTCCGCCTGCTCCATGTTGAAGCCCGGCAGCTCCGGCTCCCGCTGCTCCACCTCCGTCGGAGCCATCTGCTCCTCCTCTTCCCCCGGCTGCTGCTCCTCCTCCTCCGGCTCCAGCGAGTCCGGAGGCAGCCCGACAGCGATGTGGGCGGCACGCGCGGCTTGTCTCACCCAGATCTCCTGCTGGATCTCGTAGCGGCGCTCCGCGCCAGCATTGCGTAGTAGGTGATCTTGCTCCGGACCATGGCGGAGCGCCGGACCATGGGCAGAGCGCCAGAGCGAGAGAGGGAAAAAGGTGGATGGGCTCAGACTGGCAGCGCGGAGAGGGGGGAGGTGGATGGGTGTCGCGCCCCCGCTGCTCGATCGTACACTAATCATGCACGCAAACGTGTACGATCAAGATCAGGGACTCACGGGAAGATATCACAACACAACTCTAAAACATAAATAAGTCATACAAGCATCATAATACAAGCCAGGGGCCACGAGGGCTCGAATACAAATGCTCGATCATAGACGAGTCAGCGGAAGCAACAATATCTGAGTACAGACATAAGTTAAACAAGGAGCCATAAGATGGCTAGCACAAACAGGGATACAACAGATCGAATAGGCGCAGGGCCTCCTGCCTGGGATCCTCCTAACTACTCCTGGTCGTCGGCGTCCTGGACGTAGTAGTAGGCTCCGTCCTGGTGGTAGTAGTCGTCGAAGGTGGCGTCTGGCTCCTGGGCTCCAACCTCTGGTTGCGACAACCAGCAAGAAGGGAAAGGGGGAAAGGAGGGGGAAAGCAACCGTGAGTACTCATCCAAAGTACTCGCAAGCAAGGATCTATACTACATATGCATGGTATATGTGTAAAGAGGCAATATCGGTGGACTGAACTGCAGAATGCCAGAATAAGAGGGGGATAGCTAGTCCTGTCGAAGACTACGCTTCTGGCAGCCTTCGTCTTGAAGCAATAGAAGAGATTAGTTGGAAGTTAACCAAACAACAACGTATAGCATAATCCTACCCGTCGATCCTCTCGTCGCCACCATGCGAGAGAGCGACCACCGGGTTATATCTGTCACTTGTAAGGGTGTGTTTTATTAAGTATCCATTTCTAGTTGTCATGAGGTCGGAATACAACTCCGGGTCGTCCTTTTACCGAGGGACACGGCTATTCGAATAGATAAACTTCCCTGCAGGGGTGCACCACATATTCCCCAACACGCTCGATCCCCTTTGGCCGGACACACTTTCCTGGGTCATGCCCGGCCTCGGAAGATCCACACGTCGCAGCCCCACCTAGGCTCAACAGAGAGGTCAGCACGCCGGACTAATCCTAGGCACTCTGGGGTCTGGGCCCATCGCCCAGTGCGCTCCTGCACGTTGCGTACGCGGCCGCGAGCAGACCTAGCAACCCACACGATCACGGCGGTTACGTTAGCGCGGTCCAACACGGTGCGCGCCGCTCAGCCGCTGACGTCAAGAAGGCTTCAGCTGATACCACGACGCCGGGATACCCATAACTACTCCCGCGTAGTTGGTTAGTGCGTATAGGCCAGTGGCCAGACTCAGATCAAATATCCAATCTCGTTAAGCGTGTTATTATGAAGTAAACGCGAACGCCGACCAGGGCTTGGCCCACCTGTCTCCTAGGTGGTCTCAACCTGCCCTGTCGCTCCGCCACAAAGATCCACTCAAAGGGCCGTGGGGACAAAGGTCCTTTCAGCCCCCAATCCGTGAATCACTCGCGGGTACTCTTCGAGCCGACCCGACTTTAGTCACCATCTGTATAGTATGCATATATGTATAGTATAACCCGTGATCACCTCCCGAGTGATCACGGCCCGATAGTATAGCAAGGCAGACTGACAAGAATGCAGGGCCAATGATGATAAACTAGCATCCTACACTAGGCATTTAGGATTGCAGGTAAGGTATCAACAACAGTAGCAACAATGACCGGCTATGCAGCAGAATATGATTAACCGAAAGCAGTATCATGCTACACTACTCTAATGCAAGCAGTATAGAGGAGAATAGGCGATATCTGGTGATCAAGGGGGGGGGCTTGCCTGGTTGCTCTGGCAAGTAGGGGTCGTCAACAACGTAGTCGGTCGGGGCACCAGCAGCTGCGTCGGTCTCGTAGTCTACCGAAGAGAAGAGGGGGAAGAAACAGTAAACACACGGCAATAATGCAACAGGGATGCATGACATGTCTAAATGATATGCCGGGGTGATATACAGCCTAACTAAGCGATTTAGTTAATTTAGGAATTTATTTGGATTTATTTAATTAAAGTTGGACACTATTCATTTATCGAAATCGGTCTAATTGTTCAACGTTCTCATAGCTGCGGGCGTCTGACGGAGATACCGAGGGCGTATCCGGGTTCGTATCGTCGTTCTGAGCAAGTTTCATGTATAAAATATTTTCATCGGAGTTACGGTTTAAAAGATATGATTTTCTAAAGTTTTTATTAATTTCTGAAATTTTAATTAATTATTTAATTCAACATTATCCGAAACAGTAATTGATGACGTCAGCATGACATCATGCTGACGTCAGCAGTCACCTGACAGGGTGGGTCCCACCTGTCATAGGCTGTTAGGTTAATTAGGTTTAATTAATTTAATTACTGATTACTGTTTAATTAACACTAATTAGTTAATTAGATTAACCTAATCAGGATTAATTAACTAATTAATTAATTAATTATTTTTAATATTTTAATTATTTATTTTTATTTCTATTTTCTTAAAACTGTTTCTGGGCCGTGGGCCCCATTCGTCAGCGTCACAGGGGTTCGGGCCCACTGGGCAGTGGCCCAGGGGCGGACACTCCGGCGTGCCCCTTTCGGGACCGGACATGTCCGGTGCCCAAAAGGGGGCGCACGGCGGTCGGCGGGCGCGGGCGCCGGCGAGGCCACGGCAGGGCCGGAGGCGGGACGGCGCCGCGGTGGCTGGAGCGGCCGCGGGCGCAGCGCGGTGGCTGGAGCGCAGCGGGCGGCGGTCGCGCGGAGGCGAAGCGGGGGGGGGGGGCGGAGCGGGCGGTTGGCGCGAGGAGCGACCGGGCGCGCGAGCAAGGCATGTGGCGGCGCGCGCGCGCGTGCGACAGGCGCGGCGAGTCTGCTTGCGCGCGGCGCGTGCGCGAGCGGGGGGAAGAGGGGGGGAGAGGCCCGAGCCTCACCGGGATCCGTAGGGACGGGGCAGCGGGGGTCGGGTGGTCGACAGGACGACGGCGACGGGGAGGCAGGCCGGCGGGGACAAGGGCGGCGACGTAGACGAGGCAGACCGGCGAGGGAGCGGAGCGGCTCCGGGCGGTGGCGTCGTGCGGCGGGCGAGCAGCCGTCGGGCGCGTCGGGGCGAGCGGCGTCGAGGGAGCCGGCCGGCGAGGGAGAGCGGGATCCGGGCGGCGGCGTCCAACGGCGACGGCGAGGCGGCGCGGTCGTCGCCGCGACCGAGGACGGGGTCGTTCCCGCATCCCGATCTGGATCGGGAGGTGGGGGCTGACAGGGGGAGGCGGCGACGGGGCGGCGTCGGCGAGCGGCGTCGACGACGAGGCGGACGGGATCGGGCCTGCGCCCGATCCAGATGGGGGGGGAGAGGAGAGATCGAGGGGGAGGGGGGGGATCGGGGTGTAGGGTTAGGGTTTGGCCGGGGGGGGGGTTGGCCGGCTAAGTAGGTGCCGGCTGGGCCGCCTGGCGGCCCGGTGGCTTGCTGGGCCGAGGCAGTCGGGGGGGGGGGGGTGTTTGCTCTTTTTTTCTTTTCTTTATTCTCTTTTCTCTACTGTTAAATGTTTAGGCCCCAAATGGTTTTTGTAAAAAGTATGACCTATTTCATAAATACCATTGCATTATTCCTTAACACCTAAAATTAGTTTGGACAAAACATAATTCCATATTTATTTCAGATTTAATAAATGGTTATTAAATATTATCTTCATCCACTGTTTGAGGTTGTTCGAGTCACTTATCCAATCCCAATGATGTTGGTTTCAATTTTAGAATAGCCTCTGGAATATTTGTTATTTATCTGACATTTTAGTTTCCATGTTGGACAACTTTTATATTCCACTTTCATTTAAATTTGAATTTGACTTAGGAGTTGAAATGCAATATGATGCTAATGATGATTATGCACTATTAATCATGATGACATGGCCTCATCAAAAGGGTGATCTCTGTAGCTTAATACAGGGGGTGTTACAATGGGTTAGGGTTGTGGGACGCCGACCGGCTTAAATAGCCGGATTTGGTCTTGGGCGGCGAGCCGAAGCGGCGCCACGTGACATTCACACCGCGGTGACGGACGCGGCGTCCGTTGGACCGCCGGGTTTCCGGGCGTTTTCGCGTGACCCCACCGTCAGACCGACGTGACGGGCGTGCCCGGGCGCGGCGGATATGTGGGCGTCCGGGCGCCCCCATATCCGCCTCATATTTGGGCTGGATATGAGGGGTGCCGGTCTACCCGGGCGTCTGAGGCCTGTTTGAGAGGCCCGTCTGGATCAAAAAATCGTGACCGATCAGTGACCGGGCGGGCCGCCCGGGCGTTTGAGGCCGGTTTGGGGCGCCCGGCTATAGATGCTCTAAGTTTGAAAATGGTTGGATGAATTTGCAGCACAAGGGGATTAAGTTTTAGAGAATCAGCTAGATGAAGAAAAAATTAATCACTAAAAATTAGCTATTTTCGGGGATAGGGAATATGCTAGAGATGCTCTTATATATGTGTGTGTGATTGTTGTTTTCTGAAACAGCAGTAACTATATATATCATATTGTATTTGTATAGAAACCTAAGCTTAGTGCGGGAGTATCCAATTTATCCGATGAGAGATAGATCGATCATAGGGCCATCGTTGAACCAATAAAAGTTTGTTATGAGGGTCGATGTTTGACCTCTGGACCAAAGTATCAGAGACATGCCTGAGTGCTATTTTTATGAGGTCACCATTCACCAAACACACATGAGCTACTCGAACTTAAACACCTATGGAGAAAAAAATATCTCATCGGTAACAGCAAGCACCTACTTCTAACAAACTCGATTTCAATATGAGTTGCTAGCTTGACTTGCTTCTTCGTTACAATTATGGTGCTTTCAAGGACAAATATTACTTCCCTTAGAAAAACTTTAGGGGGGAAATAGACAAATACTATTACAGACGTAAGACTAAATGATGCAAAACCATCACATTGAGAACCAGGTTTCAGGAAATACCTTTCTTAAAGCATCACGTCTAAGGTAATGTTTTTGCAGAAGACATTGATTGATGGTTTTTCATATGCTAATAGCATTTCTGACAAGAAGGGCCCGCTGGACTGGGTGACATGGCAAAAAATGACCACTTACACGAGTGACATTCGAGTGGACCTTTGATTATTATGTGATATTCTCTTTGCTTCGCGATACTTTACAAAATCCAGGGTACATCGGTATCCTCCCGAGTCATGCACATGCTCACTATACCGTTGATCCCGTTGCCGGTTTTGTTCTTCTTTTTCGTTGAAGTGTTCCGGCATCCCCCTGACATAGTCACCTGTCTGGCCAGACGATGATGGATGCCGTCACCCCGAGATGGTCCTAAGAATATCTCTCCATCGTCGGAGGAGCAAATCCCACTCTCGAGCTATTTAGTCCCTTGTCAAACTTTCCGATGAAGCAGTAAGTTGTCGTTATGATCACCATGTTATTAATGACGTCTGAGCGACCCAAAAGTCCACCGTACGGTAGGAAGTGCCTATGATACTCTCATGGTCTAAGGAACTAAAACACATGCTAACACTTCGTGTTATAACAATTGATTTCAGACGATATTATCTCAAAGTATAACAAACAAGATTGTGTCGATTCAATATGATCGTTCTTTTAACGTCATACTCTCAATGTTGTTTCAGGACTATCATTATACTTAACGATATCCTGAGATCCGGAAAACATGATCACTAGTCAACACTTGAGCCAGTTTTAGAGGCATGACCAACAACCTATACTTTACCGTTTATCATTTCGAGTTTTTCACTGAATCACATATTTCAGTATCATAGCAGTTATAGCATTAAATATAAACTCTTAATTATGAAAATAAAAAAATAAAAAAAAATTATATTATTGCCTCTAGGGCATATTTCCACCCGCAACAGTCATCACTGCCACACTCCAAGAACAACCCATCTCGTCCGCCACGCCAAAACGCAATGCCAGATCGAAGCCTTTCCAACAACTTGAACTCGAAAAACCTCTCGTCAGCTCCAGTAACACCTTCGATGAGCAGGAGCACAGACTGGGAGACCATTATTCCTACTAGCACCATCGACAGCCGTCCACCATGACGCCGACAGAGGAAACTCGAAAACCTGGGACTAAAATATACGCACAAACGAGAACCGGTGCTCCCCTCCCCCTCGCGACGCCAAGACAGCGATCGGAGGGGAAGGGGGCGGCGATCGACCCTGGATCTGGAACCGCCTCCTGATCTAGATGGGATCACACTTTTTTTTTGCATGGTAATACGTGTCTTGTTCATATCATAAAGATCAACGTACAAGTCATGTAAGGACCGACATGACAAAACTGAAAAGATAGCAGAACATCCTGATCTAGATGGGATCACGCTTGAAAGAACAGGAAAGGATCAAAACCGACAGCTAGCTCTCCTGCCTCTAACTGAACAACCGTAGTATACGTTATTTATTCCATGTTGGAATTGAATAATAGGGAAAATGGCACGTGGACGAACAACCGTCTCCTTGCACGCTTTTGCTGAATTGGACAATTGGGTCGCCTCATCATTCGCATTTTTGCTTGATCATTAAGCCTGGCATGTTCTGCTCTGCTCTTGGGGCGGCTAACAGTATTTTATAGACAGCGATCGGCGAGCTAGCGATTATTCAGAAACAAAGCTAGCGATCTAGTATATAACTGACTGAACACGTCGCTCTAAAGAAAGAAAAGGCTTTCTACATACGAGCGAACATTAGTTCGTTGGTCCTTTCTGCCAAAGCCGTGAGCGTCCGATCATATCGTATGGACGCCGCCGCGCCGGAACGGCACGGGCGAGGGTCAACGGGGTGGAAGTAGTGAAAACTGCGGTGCTAGTAGTAGCGGAAGCTGGTAGCTGGGGCCGGGAAGAAACGTCGCGCGCGTCGGTCCAGGCGAGGAGGAGGGCGACAGGGTACCTGGATTCGTTGCGGGTGTTGACGCGTGACGCGCCACCTGTTTGTGTGTGTGTGTGTGCGCGCGCGCCAAACTGCGCACTGACCGAGCAAGTGGGAGCTAGAGCTGAAAGGTGCGCGGGTCGGTATCATGTGACATCACTCGCGTCCGTCGACCTGTTCGGGCAGGGTTTCTGGCCTCTGCTCTGCGCCGCATACCCTGGGCCTGGTGGCTGCCAGTCGCGTGCGATCAACGCTTTGCTGCCGAACGTTCTACCCCAGTTGCTAGCGCCGACATGTTCTTGCTTTACTCCCAAAAGAAAAAAAACGGTGCAAAGTTCAAAAATAAAAAAAAGGGTGCATCCTCGGTGGCCCTCGGCAATAAAAAAAGGAAAACCATCAGTTGATGGTTCAGGAAAAAACTGACACCCGATTTTTTGTATCAATTGATGGTTCAGGAAACTATTCATATTTTTAAAATAATAGATTTAATATTTTCATATATTTTTAAAATGGTCATGAATTTAGAAAAGTATTCACTCCTTTAAAAACACTTTTTGAGTTAGATAAAAAAATATTTTTAAAAAGTGAAAAAAAAAACAAAGGGAAAAGGAGAAAACGAAAACCAAACAAAATCAAGGAAAAGCGACTTAAACTAGCAAGAGAAAAAAGATCCGAAAGCTTTAAAATAGCATGGAAGTTTTTTTAGGATGCACAGAAGCTTCCTAAAAACGGACCTGGTAGCACCTACATGGCCCTACCTGTAAAGGAAACTAAGCACTCGCAAGGTGTGTGCCATGCAGCGTTAGGGTGTTATGCGGTGCTATAAGCGCCAAATAGGAATGTCCAAATTGTTGTCATATAGGACAATAAGGGCCGAGCCCATTGGTAGTAGGTATAAGGGATTTCTTATTTGATGCACTCTGCGTCAAATTGTCGGGGAGCGTGAGAGCTATATCTTGCATGACGCGAGATGGAAGCTGCTCACGCGTCAGGCGCGGTGTGAGCGGGCCGACCCATTAGCCTAGGACTCGCTCGCTGTAGGTTTTCTTCGTGTTTTTTGTTCTTTTTTTTGTTTTTCTTTCTTCTCTTTTTTCAACACATGTCTACATTTTTCTTACACGTTGCACATTTTTCGTACACGTCAAGAACATTTTAATAGACATTTAAATTTTTTAAATAAATGATTAACAAATTTTCTCAAATAAATGTCTCGATGTCTATTGTTTTCGAACACATTGTACCTTTTTAATACATCTAATTTTAATACATGTTTAAAATTTATCATATATATAATAAAACATTTTTTAAAATATATGTTTTGATGTCTAATTTATTCGTGCACATCGTGCATTTTTATTGTACATCTGATATATTTTTCTATACATGTTTAACATTTTCTATATACACATTTAACATTTTGCAAATGCATGATTAATATTTTTTAAATATATATTTTAGGTTGTCTACTTTTTTTTCATACACATTATATATTTTTTGTATACACCAGGAACATTTGTTATATACAAGTTTACCATATTTCAACAATATGGTTAACATTTTTAAAAACTTATATTTCTTATGTCTACCTTTTTCCATGCACATTGTACTTTTTTTGTATGCATTTTTCTTGTACATCAGATTTATTTTGTATACACATTTAATATTTTTCAAATGCATGATTAACACTTTTCAAAATTTATGTAAGTATTTTCTATGATATATATATATATATTTAGAATATTTGAGAGTATAAACAAAAAGTAAAAAATAAATAAATCATAAAACGAAAAGGAAAAAGGTACAAAACAAGGCAGTGGCCTCCCGCACGCTGGGTTGCGCAGTTTAGGCAAGCGGAAAAAATATTTTTGAATTTTAAAAACAACCGACCTTGACTAAAGAACCAAACCGACCTAAGATTGCCAACCATTCGCCGATCCACGACTAGCAGACCAACAAACCCAATATAGCTAGACTAGCAAAAGCTTCGGGGGCAAGAAAGTAGGAAAACATGCACTGTGATGGCCTGAACAACAGTCGACAATGATCCAAACACGACACGAGGGAGGAGGATTAGGGCGCAGCACGGCAAGACCTACATGCGTATGTAGTGCAGTCCTATTTCGTTCTATATATATGAATTATGATGTATGTGTGCATGGAAGGGACATGGAGTATGTGAGCTCGAGCTCATATGGTCTCGCATGAACAGTAAAATTCAAAAATATAGTAAAAAATATGAAATTTTTTGGCAAGAAATATTGATGTTTTTTCTACATGCATGCAAATTTTCATGATGGAATTACATTTTGGGAGGTGTGGGCAAAAAAACCGATGCTTCAAAAAGGGTGTTTTTGGAAGCATTTCGGAGCATTGCTTTGAATTTTTTTTGTACACACCTCCAAAAATGTGATTTCATCGCAAAAAATTGCATGCGTGTAGAAAAAAACATCAATGTTTTTTGCCAAAAAATATCAGAATTCTTTAAATTTGTTACTTCTTTTTAGAATTTACTGTTCATCTGACATCACGTGAGCCCGAGCTCAGGGCTCACGGTAGCATTTTCGGCATGGAAGCCTATAAATAGGCCCTCTCCAATTCCAGACGGCGGCGAAAGCCTTGCTCGGAGACATGCGACAGCTCACGACCACTGAGGAGAGGGCATGCTTGGAAGGAAGTAGGGCGATGGATGGGTTGGGAATAACTGGATCAGCGCGCGGTGCGCGTATGGATGGCCATGGATCGATTAGAAGAGGCGATCCCTTCCAGTCCAGTAGGAAGAGGAACAACTTTTCCTTTTCTTGTTCCACATCTTTTCCTCCCCCTTCTCTCCGTCTTTGTTCCTCTCGTCGGGATTAGGATCGGAGTCGCTCCGTCCGCCCGCATTGTCCGATCGAGCCAAGCAAAGGAGGGGGAGGCGGAGGGGGAGGACGAGATCGAGCGAGGATGCAGCAGCAGATGGCGGCGACGGTGGAGGAGCAGATGATGGTGAAGGCCATCAGGGACGAGTGCCCTTGGGAGACCCTCCCCAAGCGCATCCAGGCCGCCGTCGTCTCCAAGGACGAGTGGCACCGCAGGTACGTACGTACGCACGCCGATTAACGCGGATCAATCTAATGGCCGCCGATCCTCCGGGGCCGCGTTAATGGCCGTCTCGCGCAGTCGATCGCTCCTACTCCATTCATCAGCCTTTTTAATCTGCCTGTTCCAGAACAGAAATCGTTGTTTGTTAAGGCAAGCACGCACGCGCGCACGCATGTTGGAATGCTGGTTTGGGCAAACACAAACTGTCAATGCCCATCCAAACTCTAGCCATTCATGTCGATGGTTTGGGAAATTTCAAGGAAGTATTCACTCAGTATAACACCGCAGAGTTCATAATCTGTAAAAAATGGCATCTATTCTAATGTGAGCCTGTGAGCCTGGCAAATAGTACTATCACACATCTTACACGCGGCCGGTTACAATAACAGTATAACACACACACACGTGTCTGACTTATGTCGATTCTACAGGTTTCCAACTGCATCTGTCCATGTAGTAGAATGATTACCTTGTGCTTTCTACATCTATGAACAATTTATGTTGATAACTAAGGCTATCTATATATGTAACACTTTTTTTTTGCGGGGAACTATCTAACACTTGTAACGTACTTGCGGACTAGGTGACGCAGAACTTGCTTTTTCTTTTAGCAAATGGTGAATGATTCTTCAGATGCCTGATGTTCCGCTTCCTGAATAATTTAATGGCAGGATTGTAGATTATTGTATACGAAAACGACTGCCATGGAATAACTGCTTTGCCCGTAAAGTATGCAAAGAGGGGGAATATTACGAGGATTTGTTGCGCTATCTCCGCAGAAATCTAGCAGTATGTTGTTTAGATTTTTCTCATTTCCGTAATTACTTACAATAAGATACTGGTTTGTAGAAATCTTGTTAGAACCAGTTTTCAGTGGTTTATTATCATCTTCCACACTTTTGCATTGTCATACCTGCAAGTGAAACACTATGCTTTGGCTGACTGAAAATCAAATCTAAATTCATCGGCCTAATTCTTTTTAAACTTCTCTTGGGTTGCTTTCTCGATCAATAGCTCTTGCAGTTGCATCATGGTTTTATTTTATTTTCCTTGGTTTGTTCAACTGATTCTAGATTTCTGGCATTCTCTAGACTGTATTTTTTTAAAGCTTTCATGACTGCTACTTTGACAAAAATAATTGCAGTTATACCCATACCATCTCGCAGACTACATCTGTCGAGTAATGAGGATACCAGCATTCAAATATTACTGTGACGTCCTTTTTGAAGCTATGAAGAATGGTAACCACTTGTGTCAATAAAAGGCAAAGCATTTCCTGTCATCAGATTCTTCGAGTTGTTTTGCTTGCCAGTTGACCTGAATTCATGTCCAGCAGCCTTTATGTGTTCATTTAAATATTTCTACCAGGAGCAGAAAGTTCCATACCTAAAATGCAACACAGAACTGCCATTTCTTCACAAATCTATATGAATCATTTATCCAGTTAGTACTGCATAGTTTTGGTTTATCGCATCGGATATGACCCATACTAATTATTACCTGTCCAGCTTGGGCAATAGTGAAGCCCGGGGGCTGTATTATATGTTTCTACTAGACCGTCAAATCTGATCATTTCTAAGTATATTAAAACTTCTACCAATGAAAAGAGTTTGCTCATTTGGTTCAAATATTTTATTTAATTACTAAGATTTATGCATCCCTTTGGGCTGTTCGCATACGTACTTGGACTAATATTGTGGAATGTAGGGTATATTTGTTTAATTCCATAACTGAGACTATAATTTGGTTGATTCTGGGATGTTATATGAAAATCTTTTCAACTGGTGTATTGCATATCTTTGATGTGTGTTTACTGTATACCCCAGTTTTATTATCCTTGCTACTAACATAGATTATTCTATAACTCATATTTAAATACTGTTCCCCAGTTGCAGAAACTGGTTTATTAAATATGCTAATTGTCTTGCAGAGCAACCATATGACAGTATTCCGAACTTCAGTGCTGCTGATGCCCTGAGGATTACTGGTGTTGGAAGAAACGAATTTATCGAAATCATGAATAAATGCAGATCAAAGGTATATTGGCATATTGTGTCCTTCCTGTGTCCCCAAACAAAGATTCCAATTGGCATAATTATTTGGATTTTACTGATGAGAAATGACTGTAACTGAGGTTAAGTTAAGACTTATTAAGGGTTTCCAGAGTACCTTGAACACAATTCATCAAGATTAAGTTTCAGAAAAATAAAAAATATTGTAGATAGTTAAGTTGTAGTTTCTTTTAGGAACAACTATCACTCAACTTAAGAGTTAAAATGAGTGAGATATGATTTTATCAATATTTTTAAGTTATTACTGTAATGAGTTTCTAATATTTTGTGACAAGTCATCCACATGCATGGCCTCTCGCCCGGCAGCCACATGGGCCTGAAACATGGGGCCGCTTTTCTGAGGGGGTTCAATGCAAATTATGAAAATGTCGAATAAACCTCTTAAATTGTCTAGCTCAAGGAAATTTTCTTAAATGGGGTAACTGCTGTCACTCGAGCACAAACAGAGGGTAAAAAGTGAATTTTACTCGAGTATTATTGCTGAGATATATGATTAGATGTAAGGTTATCAATTTAACACATTGATGATTTTCATATGTTCAGAAAAGTGAACATACCCCAACTAGTGTCCTCTTTTCCTCTTGTTATATAATCCCTTTTTTTCACTTTTCGGTATTTCAGAAGATAATGTGGAAGCTGAACAAATCAATTGCGAAAGAGTTGCTGCCTGCACAGCCTGCAGATTTAGCAATAGAACCTTGGTGGGGAGTCCGTTTCGTCAACTTTACATTGGAAGAGTTTAAGGTAAGATTCATGAGGGGTGAATGTTCTTTTTTACTGTGTGATGACATAGGTTTTACTAGAACTTGTTTCATAAGATAAACCATCATAAAGAAAACTTTTTCTTTGCGGGAATTGATGTTGTAGTATTACCGCAGAAGCTTTCTGAGGAAGAGACAATAGCAATAGACAAAATATGTAAGGAGGAAGTCAATTCATATGTTCTGTTTGATCCAGAAGTTATAAATTGTCTTTACAGAAGAGGAGGGGTATACTTCGATGTGCCAGTTTATCCAGAGGACCGTTTCAGAGGTATGGAATCAAACCAATTTGTCTATTGTTTATCTAGAGGACAGTTTCATAATAATATATAGGATTTCTGTTATTGGGCAGCCCAGCATTAAAGTTTTTGCCGGAATTGGCCCATATCTCATGTCAGCTTGTTTGTGCTGACACTGGCACTGATGTGTTGCCAATGTCATTTATCGCATCAAGTTACAACCTAATTTACCCAAAAGTTAAGATTTATACATGTAAACCTACTATTTGATGATGCTTTAGTTCTAAACTTGTGCCATTGATTCAGTTTCAAGACTTGAAGGTTTTGTTTCAAATAAGGATCAGTCGTATGAAGATCCAATTGAAGAGTGAGTAGTTGCCTTCACTAGTCTTGTGCATAATGAGCATGACTGTTTCTTATTCAATTTAATGAGCATGGTTGCTTATTCAACTGATCTGCATTGCTATCATTCCCTGTTGCTGTTAAATTCATTTCATATTTTCTTGACTGCAGGCTACTATATGCTGTATTTGTTGTATCAAGTGAAAATGCCACAGTTGCTGAATTGGCTAAAACTTTACAGGCTGACCTTTATCAACTCCAGGCAGCTGCATCATTTGCCTGCAGACTGGGATGGGCCGTAAAACTTTTGGATACAGACTCTGCTCTTAGAGATTCAAGTGCTACTGCATTGCCCAGTAACGTTCTTTGTGACGACGACGAAGGTTCGCGCATGAGCATTAACTCAGAAAGATCCTGTCCAGAATTGCTCAGCAGTGATTGTGATGGACCCAGGAAAATCTCTGGAACTGCCTATGTGGGCTTCATTGTGGATGCTAATGTAACTTCATACTTGATGATGGGCTCTCTATCTCCAGGCAAGATCCCCTTGCTACTCCAATCCCTACACTTTTTAAACTTCTAAGCGAAAAAATATGTTCAACATCTTTGATCTTGAAGGAGCTATAGTCCCAAAGATTCCTATTGATGGTTGTAAAGTTTGTTCTTGAACTGGCACTATAACTTTATGATGCAACCTTCCATTGAATTAGCATAGTGTACTGATCTTTCTTCACTAACCTATTGCAGGATTGAAGTCTCACGCTGTTACGCTATATGAGGCTGGAAAACTGGGCTATTCTTGCATTGCTGATCTATGCAATGATCTCGCCAGTTTAGAAGGAAAGAAGTTTGAGGGTGTACTCCAGGAATTCGCAAACCATGCGTTTAGCCTGCGATGCTTCCTTGAGTGTTTGCTATCCGGTGGAACTTCACCAAATGAATCTAGTGACGGAAACTGTCAGGATGATCTGTCCTCCCCTTTAAGAAAGAAACGCATTGAGGAGGGCGCTGATAATGTTGTCGGGAATAACGGAAGCCAACATGGTGACACACCACAGCAGGAATACCCAACGGTTGATTCAGAGGCGTCGTCACCTTCAAGTATTATATCAAGAGGGATGGAAAGCGTAGCCGAAAATGATTTTGACAGCAGGCAAATGGTTACTCAAAATGACAATAGCCAGGCTACAGAACTGGATGGCCCAGCTGTGCGGAAGACTAAAAGAAATTACCGAGTCAACATTCTCCGCTGCGAGAGCTTAGCTTCACTGGCGCCATCCACGCTGGAAAGATTACTTCTTAGGGACTATGACATTGTGGTCTCTATGATACCTTTTCCACATTCATCAGTTCTACCCAGCACTGCAGGACCAGTACATTTTGGTCCGCCTTCTTACTCCTCAATGACACCTTGGATGAAGCTTGCCTTGTATACTTCTGGTAGTTGTGGCCCGCTCTCTGCTGTTTTCATGAAAGGACAGCGTCTGCGGCTGCTTCCCGAGCCATTAGCCGGTTGCGAAAAGGCACTAATATGGTCTTGGGATCACTCTGTGGTGGGTGGACTAGGAGGAAACTTTGAAGAGAACCTGGTAAGGGGAGGCCTTCTTCTGCACTACCTGAACTCAATGACAAGACATTCTGCCGTGATAGTGCAACCACTGGGCATAAAGGACCTTGATGAATCAGGAAACCTCGTAACCATGGATGTCCCATTGCCCCTGAAAAATGCTGATGGGTCAATCACATCCGCGTTAGCCGGAACTGATTTGCCTGAGGGGCAGATGTCAAATTTGACTGCCTTGTTGGAAGATCTATCCAGTAAAGTTGAGTTGAGCACGGTTGGTTACCTTCGTCTAGTAAGGCTTCACAGGGTAAGCGAATCCAGTGAACTTCCAGAGAAGGAAAACTTTGAGTGGATACCATTGAACTTGGAATTCGGAATTCCTTTGTTCAATCCAAAGCTGTGTGAAAGAATATGTGAAAGGGTCGTTGACTCAAATATGCTTCAGAAAGATGATCTCACCGAACACTATGAGTCTATGCAGACGGTGAGGAAGAGGTTGCGCGAACTTTGCACCGAGTACCAAGCAACCGGTCCAACAGCAAGGCTATTAAACCAGCGGGGAGGCTCGAAGAACTCTCCGCGCCAACTCCAACTCATGAATATTGTGAGTGGAAGATGGAGTCCATTCCATGATCCATCATCGCCTACCCAAGGAGGGACGTCACCAGGTGAACATGTCAGGCTGAAGCTCGGAAGACGGCAGAAGTGCTTTACTGAAGTTCTGAGCTTTGATGGGAGCATCCTCAGGTATTTTCCAAAGAAACTTGACAACAACATGGAACTTGTGTTATGTACTCCATCCGTTCCTAAATATTTGTCTTTCTAGAGATTTCAACAAGTGATTATATACGGAACAAATTGAGTGAATCTACACTCTAAAATATGTCTATATACATCCGTATGTGGTAGTTCATTTGAAATCTCTAAAAAGACAAATATTTAGGAACGGAGGCAGTAGTTAGTTAACAATGCTACTGTTGTAGCCCTAATTTTGTCGACGGCTCATCGCCATGTGCTTGATTTCTGATAGGTCCCACGCACTCACTCCCGTGTATGAGGCTGCTACAAGATCTGTCACTGAAGATCAACCATCCCCTTCTCCGAAAACTGATTCAGAAGATTCCGATACCAAGGATGTGGTCTTACCAGGAGTCAATCTCATATTTGATGGCGCTGAGCTGCACCCGTTCGACATTGGCGCTTGCCTCCACGCCCGCCAACCCTTGTCATTGATAGCTGAGGCGTCAGCCGCGTCATTGGCCATGAAATGACTGATATGCATCTCAGCACGTTGCCATCACAAATTTTGTTCTGTTTAATCTATGTGCGGAATTGATTATTGTGTAGGACGACTCTCAGAATCAGGCTTTTTTAAGAGAAGATTTTGTTATGCCAGGGTAGTTTTTCCTTCTCTAGATGACAGACACTTTTCCCAACAGGGGATGAATGCCAGGTGAGTCTCCATGCACAAATCAATCTTACTTTCTACTCCCTCCGTTCCTAAATATTTGTCTTTTTAGAGATTTCAAATGGACTATCACATACGGATGTATATAGACATATTTTAGAGTGTAGATTCACTCATTTTGCTTCGTATGTAGTCATTTGTTGAAATATCTAAAAAGACAAATATTTAGGAACGGAGGGAGTAATAGATTGCATGTCCTCTACTTAGATTTTTCTTAGATGTTCTTTAAAAAGTTCATTATTGTGTTTTTTAAGAAGTTAAAAATTCAAAGTGACGGCATCAGCATGCTGCAACCGATAAACACCAACTTTTTTTGGAGGTAATGGGCAGCTGCGCCCTTTCATTCATTCATAAATTGTTCATTACAGATAATAGTCCTGATTAAATCAGGGAACTCGTTAAACGGGAAGGACCAAACATCATGCTCTGCCGATTTAGCGAGAGCATGTGTTTGCCACCTGCACCCTTCCCCGGTGATCATGTACCACCACACCAAAGGTTGCTCTTACAGATTAGGAGAAGATCGTTGCATCCACTGTGACGAGCATTGGCCCATGCGGTGGCGGATACCATTTTTGGCTTGACTTCAAGGTCCCACATCTAATGGAAGTGGTCGAGCTGAAAAAATGCAGATTGATAAATTCAACATAAGCTATGATTTCCCACCTCACGAAGAGGATGACTTAAAGCCTCACCATCTTGGTAAGCATTTCCATTTTCCCATATATGTCATATTGCCAAAGCCATAATGACAGAGTGAAAATCAGTAGTGTTTGTTATCCACTCTAAAACCCATTGCCTAATGTGCATGAAACTTTTTAGTTTCATGGCAAATTCCATAATCTTTCTTTAAGTTCTTTTCAGATTTCCTTAACATAGTAGCACTGCAAAAAGCAATGTTTAGTTTCCTCCCTATTGCACAACTGACAATCATACCTTGTGGGAATTGATCTCACTTGGACTTGAACGCCTGTTGGGAGACAAGACATAGGATTACCCATAGTTCCCTCCACTTCTCATGTCCTCGTCAATTTTTTTCCGATAAAGGGCGCTTATTACTTAAAAGTTTAAGCATTACACCCGGCCTCTGCATAACTGAGATGCACACAACCTCACCAAGTCGAAGCTAAAAAAACAAGAATAAAGGCGAAATAAGTCGAGTCTGTATGCCACCTAAACTGTAGGAGGGCAAATCCTAAGATCATGCCGCCATCGATGTTGGGTAAAAGTATCGCCCGTCGTGTGCTCCAAGCGTGTACACACCTCCGTAAACAGGTCTTGATTGTCCACATGTTGTAGAGACGATCGTAAACGGGGTGTACCGGTACACCTGTAGATAATCTGCATAAGAGAAGTACTTTTGTTGTTAAAAACCTTAGCATTCCTACCTAGCCAAAGCGACCAAATAACTGCAAGCGCTCCCATCCTAATGAGAATTCTAAACTTGTGATCAATCACATGTAACCAGTTGCCAAAAATATTAGCAAACAGTACGTGGAGGATACAAGCCAGAAGCTATTTGGATGATTGACCATATGGACCGAGCTAATTTGCATTGGAAGAACAAGTGTTTCATTGTTTCGTCATGATGACAAAAAACACATTGCGTATTTCCACGTCAATTCCTCTCAATAAGGTTATCTTTGGGTAAGAATGACTCCTCAACAAAGATACCACGCAAAGATTCAAAGATTTTATTCTTAAGCAGTATCTTCATCTTCCAGATCTTCTTATTATTATCAACTGGCTCATCAGATTGGATCAGCGCTCTATACATTGAATCTACCGAGAATTTACCACTCACATTTGGATTCCACCGAAATTCATCGACTCCATGTGATAAATGTACCATGGCGAGACCATTTATCAAATCATTCCACGATGCAAGTTTGGGGCCTATTAAATCTCGTTTAAACGTCATATTCGGAGGAAAGGATTCCAGAACCGTGGCGATAGTATCACCCTTACCATGAACAATATTATATAGAGCTGGATATTGTTCCCGGAGTGTGGCATTTCCTAGCCACTTGTCCTCCTAGAATCTAATTTCTGAACCATCTTTAATAGAGAAGGATCCATAGCGGAAGAAGAATTTCCTCGTAGCCACTAGACCAGCCCAAAAGTGTGAGTCCCCAGTCTTCCAATATACTTGGGACACTGCCTTTGAGGCTACATATTTTCTCCTTAGGAGGGTTTTCCATACATCATCCTCCGCCAGCAGCTTAAACAACCACTTACCGAGTAGGGTAGTATTCTTAATCTCAAGATCATGAATACCCAACTCTCCCTGGTCTTTGGGATGGCAAACCACGCTTCATTTAGCCAGACGATATTTCTTTTTCTCGCTATCTCTTTGCCAAAAGAATCTTGATCGGAAATAATCCAATCTATGCAAGACTCCTTTCGGAAGTTGGAAAAAGGATATCATATACATTACCATATTACTTAGTACCGAATTTATGAGAACCAACCTTTCACCCAGAGATAGCAGTTTACCTTTCTAACTGCTTAACCTTTTTTGTAGTCTCTCCTCGACGTGTTCCCATTCAACATTTGTGAGTCTCCGATAATGTATCGCTATCCTCAAATAGTTAATCGGAAACTGGCCTTGTCTGCACCCAAACAATTCAGCTTACAGGTGGGCCTCGTCTTGAGCCTCGCTAAAACAAAACAACTCGCTTTTATGGAAGTTTATCTTGAGACCCGAAAGATGCTCGAATGCTAACAAAATTAATTTCATATTTCTCACTTTTTTTAGGTCATGGTCCATAAATAGAATTGTATCATCGGCATATTGAAGGATAGAAAGTCCACCATCAACCAGATGATTAACCACTCCTTCAATTTGACCATCAATTTTGGCACGCTCTATCATGACAGCTAACATATCAGCCACTATATTAAATAGCATGGGCAATAATGAGTCACCATGTCGCAATCCTTTCTTCGTTTGGAAGTAGTGGCCAACATCATCATTGACTTTAATGGCAACACTACCTCCAGACACGAAGCTATGGATCAGAGCAAGCCTCTCTGCAGAAAAACCTTTCATTCGGAAGTTCGTTGGAGAAAAGACCACTTTACTTTGTCATAAGCTTTCTCGAAGTCTATTTTAAGGACTACCCCATTTAACTTTTTTTATGTAGTTCGTGTACTGTTTCATGAAGGATGACAACTACATCTAGGATGTTTCTACCTTGCATAAAAGCAGTCTGAGTTGGACGAACTACATGGTCCGCCACCGAGTTAAGCCTAAGCATCGCAACCTTCGTGAAGATTTTAAAACTAAGGTTAAGGAGGCATATAGGTCTATATTGTTGAATCCTTTCAGCCTCATTAACCTTAGGTAGTAAAATTATCTCACCGAAGTTTAAGCGAAACAATTCTAGTTGTCCGGCATGGAGGTAACCAAACAGATCTAGAAGGGCCGGTTTGATGACCTCCCAGAAGGTTTGATAAAACTCAGCGGGAAAACCATCTGGACCCGAGTGCTTTGTTGTGTTCCATTTGGAAAATTGCCTTCTTTACCTCCTCCTCGGAGTAAGGGGCCGTTAGAAGGTTATTTTCCTCAACAGAAACCTGGGGGATATCATCTGTTCGGGACTCATCCATCGAGAAGTTGCCTTCTTCTGGGGCTCCAAACATATTTTTATAATAATTAGCAGTGTATGTTTTGAGTTGCTCATGTCCCACAATCGTGCCCTTCTCTTGTACAAGAGGATGCATAAGTTTCCTTCGGTGTCTACCATTGGCCACACCATGGAAGTAACTAGTATTCGAATCCCCTTTCAGAATAAATTGAGAGTTTGAATGTTGGTACCATTTGAGTTGTGCTTCTCTCAGAAGTCGAGCTATCTGCGCATTTGGTTGATTCTTGATCTCAATTTCTTGCACCGATAACGAACGAACCTCGGCCAAGGCTTCTAAGTCATCGATAATAGACGAGAGACAGATCTTCTCATTCTTGAGAATACCCACAGTATGCCTAGCCCATCCACTAAAGAATCTACGCAATGCACGTATTTTATTATTCCATTTGTGAATTGGGGTACGCCCAATGGTAGGTTTGTCCCATAACTCCTTCACCATGTCATGAAAGCCATCACGGTGCAGCCATCCAAGTTCGAATTTAAACTTGCGTCTACAATTTGGTTGTGGCAGACCAGTAGCTAGAAGGATAGGTGCATGGTCCAATAGAGCCTCAACCCGAGGTAGTGCGCGCACGGACACCATAGGGAATTTGGACTCCCATTTGGTATCCATCAATACGCGCTCTAGTTTTCATATGTCGGTTCACGTAGACTATTCACCCATGTGAATTGTCTTCCCATCATGGCCACTTCTCTCCAATCTTGGCTGTCAATAACAGCGTTGAAGAGGAAAGGCCAATAATTATCAATCTGACCACGATTTTCCTCATCAAATTATAGGCTGACTTGACTATGTAAACGCCATTTTTTTTGTGGGGTCATGAAGCAAAATCCGAGCATCCTTCTGTGCTCATCAGAATATATTTCTAACGGTTTCTTCATTCCACTGTCACTGAACTCACCATTTCATTATCAATTTTGGAGGAAGCATGTTGTAGAGTTCCAGGGAAAATCTCAGGAATCCAATTATCTTCAAATGTATGTATTTTTTTGCCAACTCCGGCTCTCCAAAGTAGTCCCTTCTGCAAATTGCCACCCATATATCAGACTATGCCAAGTATAAGAAGATGGACCTTGGGCATTTAGTTGTCCAAAAGTCATCTTCTGGATAGTATCTTCCTTTCAATACCTTAGCACGAAATGAGTAAGCATTGGTTACTAGGCGCCAACATTGTTTTCCCAGCATGGCTTGGTTGGATATTGATATGTCTCTAAAACCCAGGTGAGGAGGTTATTTCCCACCAGGTAGTCCCACGATGCAATAAGACCCAGCTAGGGCCCAGGAAGGCCCAAGCTCCCACGTGTTATTGCCCAAGGCAACATCAGCAACAGGGGTAGCCTGTTAGTCAGAGTGTGTGGGTTTAATTGTCAGTTGGGTTGTGTAGTAGGACAACATCGAGACACATTAAACTAGGCGTTACAAAGACAACACTACAATGCATTCAAGATGCTAGTGTTGATGGCGTCTGTTACTACCCATAGTGGGTTGTTTATTGCCTGTAATCAGTTTTAGTCATTGGTGGCTAGCTGAAGGACCCCGCCGGTAGCATAATCTATATAAGTCTGCTTAGGGTACATAGCTAAAGGTTTGCAATCTATGTAATCAAACGCTCATACGCAAGAGCAACTCTCAAGAGATATAGGATTAGGGTTTTTACCTTCACCTACGAGGGGCCTGAACCTGTACACATTCTTGTGTCCCCCATTATGTATCGATAGATCAAGCTCCATTAATTCACATTCCTATCTTACTTTCAGATATAGCACCACTACAATTGGTGCCTACTTTGGGGCTGTGCATCTATCGATCAATGCCGCTGATGGTTTTTCCTTCTTCATCGATTTTCGGCATCGAGCTGACCTTGGGGGAGATCATCTTCTTCGGGTCGATCAAATTCACCACTGATGATTTGGTGTGGCTTCCCGAGGCCCCACTAGATGGCGACTCATTGTCTGCCCATAGAATCACACACTTACGTGTGAACGATTCTGGCATCACTACAAAAAAAAGACACATCCGTGACATTTTGGGCCGAACGATTTTTTTTCCTGTCATGCTTATGCCACTTCTATGACGATAATTGTAATAAAACCACGTATTATCATAGATGTGGTGGGTTCCTACTTCTATGACAAAAAATCATGACAGATAATGGGCTTTTCGTCCTGGACGGGCCGGGGACGCACCTGCATGACATTCTTTGGGCCGTCCATGACGGAAAAAATCGTGGTAGAAGCGAGGGCGAGGAAAATTTCGGAGAGTTCCCGGTTACGGTGGGTGGTCGGGGCCGAGCGATGCACGGAGATTTGCGCGTTTCTCTCGTACACGTACGCGCGCGTGTGTGAGGCGTTGGGCTCTAACTGAACCCGAGCGATTGCACTAGCTATGTTACTGAACCCGAGCGATCGATCCCTTGGCTGTTAACTGAACCCGAGTGATTCCGTCGCTACTGCTACTAACTGAAGCCGATCGAACCTGCTGCTGCCTCTTGATGAACAGTGATCGTTGTTGGGGGTTGGATGAACAGGACCCCGTGGTAGTAGAGGTCGTTGCCGCTGGATGAACAGGACCCCGATCGAGGAGGTGAGGGTGGATGAACAGGATCCCGTGGAGGGTTGGTTGAACAGTAGCCGGTGGAGGCTGGATGAACAGTAGCTCGTGGATGAACAGTATCTGGTGGAGGCAGGAGGAAGGTCGCGGTGGATGAATAGTAGCAGGTGAAGGCTGGAGGAAGTCGACGGTGGATGAACAGTAGCCCGTGGAGGCTGGAGGAAGTCGACGGTGGATGAACAGTAGCCCGTGAAGGCTGGAGCGAGGCAGTATACGGTGGATGAATAATAGCCCGTGGAGTCCCGTTTTGTGGTACGCCACACCCCTCCCGATGAACAGGACCCCGTTTCGACCGTAGGCGCTCCAACACAAGTCTGTTTCCTCCGTTTTGCGGTACGCCACACCCCTCCCGATCAACAGCACCCCGTTTCGACCGTAGGCGCTCCAACACAAGTTCGTTTCCTCCGTTTTACGGTACGCCACACCCCTCCCGATCAACAGGACCCCGTTTCGACCGTAGGCACTTGAACAGAAGGCCGTTTCCTCCGTTCTGCGGTACGCCAGACCCCGTTTCAGCTGTTCCGTCCAAGCCGGTTGGCTCCCGATGAACAGGACGCGTTCCGACCCAGTGGCTTCGCTCCCGATGAACAGGACGCTATTTCCTCCGTTCCGACCCAGCCAGTTGGCTGCCGATGAACAGGACACCGTTGCTGCCGTCCGCTACCTCTCCATGTACACGAGCCCTGGCCGTACGTATGTGCGAGTAGACGTTCGAGACCCCGCCCGTATGTACGTACGTAGCCGTATTTACTTTCTTGCAGCGTGGTTGTACATACGTGTACATGATATAGACGGGACTGCGTGACACGTCGGCGGTTCTACTACGACACGTGCCGCTCCTTACTCGGCCACGGTTCATCGCTGCAGAGAGACCGATCTACCGCTATATATGTACGTACACGTTCGCGACCAGACAGATAACGCTACGTATGCTTCGACCGGGTGGGTCCCAGCAGTCAGGGAGGACAAGGAGGCACTTCCTTGCATGCGAATATTTAGCTGACGGGTCCCAGCTGTCAGGGGCGGAATCATTTTTTTCCCCGTAATAAGGATGCACTTCCGCGTGCAAAGATGTTGTTGGTGGGTCCCAGGTGTCAGGGGCAGGAATAAGAAGACACTTCCTTCCGTGCGAAGATAACCGTGGTGGGTCCCAGCTTTCAAGGGAAGGAATAATTTTATTTTCGCGTAATAAGGAGGCGGTTGCATGCGTGCGTCCATGGACCTGGTGCGTCCCCACTGTCAGCGTCTCCACGTACAGTCCTCTTTCGATGACTCTCGTTTGTTAACCACGTTGACCACGCCGCGCCGAGCGCACCAAGGCGGTGGACGACGGCGAGGCTCCGGACGACAACGAGCCGGAGATGGGAAGATGCGGCAGTGGAGTCACAGACGGAGAGGTGTACGATGGTTAACTGGTTCTGGTGTGGCGTGGTTCTGCAGTCGACGGAGAATAACATGAGGTGTGGATGAGTGGAGGGATGGCCTGGCCTGCGGCGGGATAGCGATTCTCAATGAAGCGTGCTAAACAGAGCTGCTAGCAGCCGAAGGCGGGAGCAGGTGGTCCCGACGGCGCTGGAGGAAGAAGACGAGAGATTGAAGATGGATGCCGGCCGTTGGATTTACGGCTATGGATGTCAGAATCATTTGTTGACTAAGTTGACAATGCCTTGCGTTGGCTTCGACCTATTGGTCCACATTTCAGCCTCCAAAAATGTGGCACATATTCAACCCATTTTTTTTGAATTTACAGTCCATTTACTCGGCTGGGTGAACAAATAATGTAGCGTCCATGCGGTCCATATTTTTTTCGAAAAAACTACAGCCCATTTGCACTTTCTTGAAATACACGAATTTGCTGGGCTGGATGAACAAATAATGTAGCATCCACGCGGCCCATGTATTTTTTCTAAAAAATTACAGCCCATTTGCACTTTCTCGAAATACACGGTTTTTCTGGGCTGGTTCTAATTATAATGTTGGGTTGGGCGCAACAATATTATCAAAAAATAAACAGGGGCTGAGCATTTTGTTATAAATATATTTAAATAGTAAGTGCTTTATTATTACATTGATCCCTTAATCTTAAAGCTTTTGTACACAATCACGAGGATTTTCGTTGCCTTAAAGTAAAAAAACCAGAATTTTATTAAAAACTTATTTTTATAAGACGTGGGATATTTTTCCTTATATATGTAAGTATCTGTTCAATATATGATGATAATAAAAGTAATATATAATAACATATAAAATAATATAAATATATATAATATAGTTAGAAGGGAAACATAAGTTGGACCTCGCGTTCATATTCTTATATAGAAAAATAGAACAGACCTCTGCGTTTTCTTCAAAAAAATACATAAGTTGGGCAGCGGATGTTTAAGAAAAAATAAAACCTAGAATGGGAGGCCCATAGGCCGGTCGATACATGATGGCCCTCAAAAAAATACAAACCGGCATGTCGTGGGCTGCGCATGTTAAAAAAAGAAAGTCTAGACTGGGCAGCCCACAACCCAGCTGACGTCCAGGCCCCGAATGAGACCGCACCGGAGCCGGGGAAGACGTGTTATATTAGTTGTACACTCCGTGCCTATTTTCTATCGAAAGTACTGAAGTAGCCCAGTGGCCAAGTTCCACTCCCCAACTTTGCTCCGCCCGGGTTCGATTCCACCTGATGCAGTGAAAATATCCCAAATTTTTTGCCTCTGCCATTACTGACATGTGGGTCCCCATTGTCATCTACGCACACCACCTCCAACACTTGCCAAAACTTCGTCCCTCGTTTTCTCTGTTTTTCGCACACTCAACATTGTGTGGGCATTTTGAAAATAGCATATCTTTTTTACTGTCCATCGTATGAAGATGTGCTATGCATGAATGTTGATCAGGATGATGTTAACTGGCTGGTAGTTCCATTTTTGACCATGAATAAAACTTCCAACATGATGTTATTGTTGGGGAACGTAGCAGAATTTTAAAATTTTCTACGCATCACCAAGATCAATCTATGGAGTCATCTAGCAACGAGTGAGAGGGGAGTGTATATACATACCCTTGTAGATCGCGAGCGGAAGCGTTCAAGAGAACGGGGTTGATGGAGTCGTACTCGTCGTGATCCAAATCACCGATGACCGAGCGCCGAACGGACGGCACCTCCGCGTTCAACACACGTACGGAGCAGAGACGTCTCCTCCTTCTTGATCCAGCAAGGGGGGAGGAGAGGTTGATGGAGATCCAGCAGCACGACGGTGTGGTGGTGGAAGCAGCGGGATTTCAGCAGGGCTTCGCCAAGCGCTACTGGAGGAGGAAGAGGTGTCACGGGAGGGAGAGGGAGGCGCCAGGGGCTGAGCTATTTCTCCCATGCACCTCCCCACTATATATAGGGGTGGAGGGGGCTGGTTTCTTGCCCTCCAAGTCCATTGGGGCGTTGGCAAAGGTGGAAGGAAAGAAATCCCATCCTTTCCCTTCCCCACCGATTGTTATCCCCCTTTTTTAGGGATCTTGATCTTATCCCTTCGGGATATGATCTTATTCCTTCTAAGGGGGAATCTTGGTGCGCCTTGACTAGGGGTGTGGGGCCTTGCCCCCACTACCCACGTTCATGTTGGTCCCCCCATGCAGGTGGGCCCCACTCCGGAACCTTCTAGAACCTTCTCGGTACAATACCGAAAAATCCCGAACATTTTCCGGTGGCCAAAATAGGACTTCCCATATATAAATCTTTACCTCCGGACCATTCCGGAACTCCTCGTGACGTCCAGGATCTCATCCGAGACTCCGAACAACCTTCGGGTTACCGCATACTAATATCTCTATAACCCTAGCGTCACCGAACCTTAAGTGTGTAGACCCTACGGGTTCGGGAGACACGCAGACATGACCGAGACGACTCTCCGGTCAATAACCAACAGCGGGATCTGGATACCCATGTTGGCTCCCACATGCTCCTCGATGATCTCATCGGATGAACCACGATGTCGAGGATTCAATCAATCCCGTACGCAATTCCCTTTGTCTATCGGTACGATACTTGCCCGAGATTCGATCGTCGGTATCTCGATACCTTGTTCAATCTCGTTACCGGCAAGTCTCTTTACTCGTTTACGTAACACATCATCCCGTGAACAACTCCTTGATCACATTGAGCTCATTATGATGATGTCCTACCGAGTGGGCCCAGAGGTACCTCTCCGTTACATGGAGTGACAAATCCCAGTCTCGATTCGTGCCAACCCAACAGATACTTTCGGAGATACCCGTAGTGCACCTTTATAGCCACCCAGTTACGTTGTGACGTTTGGTGCACCCAAAGCACTCCTACGGTATCCGGGAGTTGCACAATCTCATGGTCTAAGGAAAAGTTACTTGACATTGGAAAAGCTTTAGCAAACGAACTACACGATCTAGTGCTAGGCTTAGGATTGGGTCTTGTCCATCACATCATTCTCCTAATGATGTGATCCCGTTATCAATGACATCCAATGTCCATGGTCAGGAAACCGTAACCATCTATTGATCAACGAGCTAGTCAACTAGAGGCTTACTAGGGACATGTTGTGGTCTATGTATTCACACATGTATTACGATTTCCGGATAACACAATTATAGCATGAATAACAGACAATTATCATGAACAAGGAAATATAATAATAACCATTTTATTATTGCCTCTAGGGCATATTTCCAACAGTTATCCCTATTTGAAAAAGGGCGTGTTAATATAAATGCTTAGACTATTTGGGGGGGGGGGGCAGTCCCCTCCTATCCCTCGGTGGCAGACAGCCGTCCCGTGAGACGAGGTGAACGACGAGGGAGAGGATGGCGGGGAGGCGTTGCCGCGCCAACTGTTTTTCTCCTCTTGCAGTTGGGTACGGTCGACGAAGACTCCACCGGCTCGCTCTACCATGACACCCTAACAAACGGGACCGTGTAGATGCTCGATCCTTCAATCTCTGGTGGATGCTCCATCTTGGATCGATACTCCCACCACCGCTGCCTCACGATCGGATTCGGTGAATCTGTTTGCTCCATGGCCCAGAGGAGCAGCTCTATGTACTCCCGCGCGACTCCCTCCGGGAGTATCACTGCCTTTTCGCTTTGTTCCATATATTTGGCCATCGCTCTCGCTGTCGCCGCTAATTGCTCCGGGTTGTCAAACCAAGACTGTATCTCCAACATCCTGGCTAGCTTCACAGGGTCGTTGTCTGCGATCCTCATGTATTTGTTGTACTCCTCCATCGATCTACTTCTCCACAGCACCTTCACTCGCCGGCGGCGGTTTTTGAATGGAAGTGGAGCGGTGGTGGTTTTGGATTGGAACAGGAGAGTAGCGGCGGTGGTTTTGAAATGGAAGATGAGAGGAGCGGCGGTGGTTTTGGATTGGAACAGGAGAGGAGCGGTGGTGGTTTTGAAATGGAAGAGGAGAGGAGCGGTGGTGGTCTTGGAAGTATTTTTTTTGTTTTGCGTATTTTGGGTCAAAGTTTGACCACGTACTGTATTTGACAAGCAAAATGTGAATGCATGTCAGCAAAAATTATATAGTTGGATTCGTATCTGAATGTACTTTCCAATTATACCAATTTTGCAACGTATAACATATATTTTATTTGTTAAAATCATGGTTAAAATATGACCCAGGATACAAGGGAGACTAGTTAATATGGGATCTCTTAATTGAAGGGTAAATTGATTTTTTTTATCCAGTCATAGCGCGCCGCCCCTCTCGTCCAATCCTAAATCGCAGCCGCACGCTCCTCTCCCTCTTCTCCATTGCAAAACCACCCCCTCTCCTCTCCATTTCTCCATTCCAAAACAACCGTCTCGCCTCTCCATCTTCTCCATTGCAAAACCACCATCTCGCCTCTCCCTCTTCTCCATTGCTAGACCATCGTCTCTCCTCTCATCTTCCAAAGCCAGCACCGCACCTCTCAGAAACACATCGATGGAGTGGATGCAGAAGCGAATCATGGAGATCGCCGGTGGCGACCAAGCGAAGTTAGCCAGGTTGAAGGAGATCCTTACTTGGTTTGAGAATGAGTGGGAGATTGCGGGGACGGTGAGGGCCATGTGGGAATGTATGAGAAAGAGCGAGACAGAGGCGATGAGGGCGGCGATGTACTCCCCGGCGGCAGTCATGCCGCAGTCCTTCGAGTTCATCGAGTATCTCCTCTGGGCGATGGAGCGGACAGATTCGCCCGAGAGAAAAGTTAGGCGAAGGTGGTGGGCGTACATATCGAGGGTCGAGCATCCGGAGGATGGCGAATCGATCAAGTACGGTGTGTCGTTCATGAGGGTGCAGCGCAAGTCGGAGCCACCGGAGTATTCGTTCTCCCACCGGAAGAGGAGGTTGGTTGGCGCGACGTCGCTTCCCCTCCATTCTCCACAGTTTCGTCGCCGCTCGCTTCGTCTCAACGGCGGCGGTAAGGTTTAAGGTAAGCTTTGCACTAGACCTAATCTTCCATTTGCTCATGCTTACAATCAGTGTGCCGGCTAATGGGTAAGTATTGGGTATAACTCCGAGTACTACACCAATTACCCTAAAAGAGCTCTCGAACTAAAACAAAGTTGTGAAAATGTCTACAAATAATGATAAATCGATTGCTTCTTCTTTCAAAAAAGAGTACTCCCTAGAAAAGTGCCAATATAAGCTACTGCTATTTGATTAGAAGATTTGCTGCAACACTGAAACAAGTAAAGTGTCCGCTAAAAAAAGTGCAAGCCAAACACCGGCAGATTAAAATATTCTCCAGCGGGTCGGCAAGAAATTGAGGAACCATCCGAGCATCTATGCTTTTCCAAGCCACGTTTATATTAGATATTGGCACCTAGCACTCTGCATATATACTAGTTCCATCCGTAAATTTGTGCAGTTTCACCAAAATGTAGCTGAATAACCCTGTTTGCACAGATAATGAAAAAACGTGATTACATTATAGTGGCACTAGTTGATGAAACATAACTAATAAATAAAAGAAACTTCATTTTCTTAATGGGAAAAAATTGCGGTACAATACATTTAATAAAAAATACACCTTCTGCAAGTGATGAACATCAGTGTACAATGGTAGTACAATGAGGGGCCTTGAGACATTCCAACCTCTATTTTTGTGCAGTTCAACAAAAATTAAGCACCCCAGTTTGCAGAAACACTTAAACATTAACAATGGGACTACTTGATGAAACATATACTAACAAAGAGAAGCACTTTCTTTATCTACATTGGAAATGAAATGATAGAGAGGACAGTAGCTCTATTTTAACTGTATTATTACTTCATTTTATCAGTGGCACTAGGGTCGAGCAGGCGGCAAGTGAGGTGTACCGTGCGTCGCAAGGATGGAGGTCGGGGGTGCTTAGACTGGGATGCTGAAGCTGGCTCTTTCAGTCCCTATCTTCCCCACAGATGTTTATGTGGTAGCTTTTGGGTTGTAATCGAAACTTGGTCGAGTTGGGGCTGCGTCCTCCTACCTGCCTAGCTTATACGATATTACTTTAATGGTGCCATTGCTTCATTTTACCAGCAACATTACGTTAACATCTGCTAAAGAGTTGGTATTTGGGCACGGGAGAGTAGGCGGACCAGGACAGTTGCATTTCTAACGAAAATAAGCAACTTATCTTAATGGGAAATTTAGCAGGACATGAAAAACAGTGCCATTGATTCATATTACTAGAGGCATTACATTGAAAATACATTGGTTTAACGTGTCCTTACTTTAACAGTGGGACTGCTACATTTTACCAGTGGCATTACATAGGAGGGGCTCGGGGCAACAAACATCCAAACAGGATATCTGGGTTGGTCCCATTTTTGTTCGGTATAGCCACCTTTTATTGTGTGAGGCTAGTAAATCTAGTGCTGGACATACTCTGTTGACTTGTCCCCCAGTCCCCACTTTCTTTCCTTTTTCAACCAATAGATCGATTTATATCGAGTTTGTACTGCGTTTCCCTTTATTTCCCTATTAGATCAAGAGACCAGTTGGATAGCCAGTCTTTGCTACTTTTTGCCCCCATTATTTCCTCTTTCGACCAAGTCCTAAATTCAGGTAACAAATCTTCTCCCACCCCCACCCCCTTTCTTCCCTGTTTGAACCAAGTAGTACTAGATTCGACTGCATGAAGTAGCACTACTAGATTCGACTGCATGAAAGTAGTTTTACCTCTTAAAAGTAAAAATTTAGGTGGCTTTCGAACAGCCGATCGATCCTATCTACGAGGGGGCCTGAGAAGTAGTAAAAGATACAAATGCAGCGACCTGAGGAGTTGGGGCAATAGAGCAAGGCCGGTTTCGAAGGAAGTTATACTTGAGGGTAGCCGGGATGTCGCTAGGTGGGCGGCGGGAGGCCGGATCTACCCACACTACGGCAGCGAGGAAGAAGGGGTCGGCAAGGCACGCTGATCGGGACGCGCCGACAGTGGGTCAGAGCCGTTGCCGAGGACGACCACGTGAACGTTGCATCTTCTCACCTTCCCCAGCGGAGGGGATCCGGCCGGATCTATGACCAGCGGTGAGCAGAGAGAGAGTGTGGCCACCGCTGTTGTGTTTAGATCTGGAGAGGACGAGAGAGTGTGAAGACAGCAACACTAGCAAGCAAGCACGGAGGCTCCTGCCTATATAGTGGAGTAGTTTTCTTTTTTCTACCAAAGCCGGCTTGACCTCGTCAATGACTGTCGAGAAGTCTTCATGCACGTGCCCCGGAGGCGCAGTTGTCGTCATTTTGATATGAAGCACCGGATTAACATATAACACGAAAAAATGCCACATGACAAGAAACCATAATCTCACTGCCCCAAGGAGACAATATGAATCTCGACGGACAAACTAGACGAGGATCAAAGCTCAAATTAAAGACAAACTCGTAGAAAAGGGGTCAATCGATAGATGTCCTAATTAACATAGCCGGCTTGACCTAGATGGCAGCCGAGTAGTCTTCGTGCATGTGCCCCCAATGACCATCACCTTGGAGGAACACAGTTGTCGCTGTTTAACCCTCGCAGTGATCTGAAGCACATGACACCTAATATTGCGAGATGACAAGAAACCTTTTTTTAGATTTCTCATCAGAACTACAACCCTGTACAACACAGCCTGCACGATATGTAGACGTTAGCCAATCCAGCCGTCTGCTGGAGTCTGGTCACATACATGGACGAACCGATCTCCCGTGTCATGCAGGGATCGTCCAGTCATCGATGTGGGTACAACACTGCTCCAGTACTATCGCTCGTCTCTCTCTTCTATTAACTTAGCCGACTTGCGGGGACGGGGGAGTGTGCGTGTGCCTATGATCGGTTCTCAATTGCGGTCCCACATGTGTGTGCAAACGCAATATGACACGCGTTCCATTCAGTGAGCGGTGTGCCAGACCGACCGACCGTCTGGGGTGCGATGCGAACGCGACAGGCGTGCTGTATACATGTGTACCGCTGTTTTCTTCTGGCTTTGCTCCATGGCACAATCCATGGATACAAAATTATATTTAAAAGTCGAGGGCGGGGCTTTTCCCGTGCAGTAGGCGGGGCAGTTCCGCCTAGTCGGTTCGACAGAGAGGCGAGAAGATGAGGGAGTAGACTGCTGCAAACGTAGGGCTGTGTGATTTGACGGTTCGTTATTGCTGGACAGGTGGGCCCCTGTGATTTGACTTGCCATTATCATTATTACTGCGGCGCTACGACCGGGGTGAGTCTCCCGATTCCTAACCACCTCCATGGTATACAGGTGCCAAGTACTACCTCCGTCCTGGTTTATTGGTCCCCGTTGTATTTTGTGTCAAATTTTGACTATAGATTGAACTAACAAAACGTTCATGCTTGTTACCAAAAATTATATCATTGAAAACTATGTTCAAATACGAATCCAACTATATAATTTTTGTTGACATGCATTAACATTTTGTTAGCTAAATCTTTGGTCAAAATTTGGCACAAACTACAAAGGTGACCTATAAGGCTGGTCGTAATGGGAGTATCATCAGCGGTATCATGCATGCCAACTAGACTTTTTAGATGATGCGGCACACAATTAAATGAGGAAAGAGAGGATGTGGTATCATATCATGATACAGTATCATATTAAATGTTGTACTACTTTTGTGTCATGCATGACAATTAATCAGACAATCTAAGATACTAACTTTATGATGCTAACTTTATGCATGATACTAGTATATGATACTCGCCATTACGACCAGCCTAAACCAGGACGGAGGTAGTACTCTACAGTAATGGGCTTATAGCCCGCTTACATGACACTTTTGCTTATATGTCGAGGAGGGGCAAAATGGTGGGAGTGGGCTCTTATGCAACACCCTAGCTACTTATTCCTTGGCAAATGCAATAAATACTACAAAGAAAGAGATAGAGAGAAGTAAAAAAATACTCTTATAGCTAACCTTGTTGTATGAGTGACTATAAGTGATGACTATGTATGACATGCCAACATCAGATAGCCTAACGCACCTGGACGGAGGAAGTAGTTTCATGCATGCGAAGTAGGCAAAAAAATGCTCATTTATAGCCGTCTGAAATCTCCAAGGGCGCGACCGCGCGAGCGAGGCGACGGTCGTGGTAGGCGCGACCATGATACGGGCTGCTGACAGCCCTTGGATCTGAGATCAAACGGTTGCATGCTAAGTTGCTAAAAATTTGCAGAATAACCCTCCAGGATAGGATATTCACCCATAGGTCTAGAATCACGCCATGCAACCATTCGATCTCAGATCCAAGGGCTCTCGGAAGCCCGTATCATGGGAGCATGGAAAGCTTCATATGACCTGTAATTTTCCCAACGCTTGACGTGCGAACACGCAGATGCTATACTGTCAGGCCTACGAAGTGGGTCTAGTAGACATGCCATCTAATTGGGCCCCCATAGTACTGTGCATGAATCCATTTATCCACCGGGCAAGCCACTACCCTGCCATTCGCACGCCCCACTCAACATTTTTACAATCGGAAAACCGCTAGCAGTTCGTCCTACTCATCCCGGCCATCCTTTAACATTACGGCAGTTCGCTACTAGTCGCCCGTCCTTTCACATTACAGCAGTTCCACTAATCCTAACCCTCCTCCAAAATCCATGGCATCCCAAATCTCCATGATCGGCGGTGAGTACAAGGTTAGAACCATCACTGGCGATGAGTTCGACGTCATCTACACCCGTTCTTCCGCGACGGTGAAAGGATGCCTTGCTCGCTTCAAACGCATGTTCGAAAAGTCAGATGGTGATGAGTGGGTCGCTGGGCTAGATGTTGAGTACACCACAGTCCTGAGAAAAGAGAAGAATCTAAAGGAGGAAGAGAAGAAGAAGCCCGTCGTGATCCAGGTTTGCGTGCATAACTTGTGCTTGGTCTACCACATATGACATGCCGACGTTAAGTGCGAGGATTTTAAGAACTTCCTCGCGGACGACAGAGTCAAATTTGTTACTGTAGACTTTCATAAAAACGAGGAAGTCCTGGGTCGGATAGGCCTCGTTGTAGGCCAGCCCTTCGACCTCCAGAAGAATAGGCTGGTGTCCTCCCGTCAGCCTTCAATGCTGACCCTGGCAGGAGCCATGGTTGATCCTTCGTACGGCAAACTGACAAAACCTCACCACAAGTTTCATCTTGCATGGGAGTGGAATTTAATAGATAAACACCACATCCAGTACGCTGCAATGGATGTGTAACACCCCTAGGGGTTAACTACAGTAATCACCCTTTTGATAATGCCATGTCATCGTGATCAACAGTGCCTACTCATCATTTGCTTTCAGCTCCTAACTAAAATTTCAAATTAAAACTAAAGTGAAAACTAAAAGTTGTCTAAACTTGAAAACAAAAATGTGCCTCATGTTGCAAATATTCCCAAAGCATTTATAAAAATGATTGCAACGTTTAATGGAGTTGGAAAAGGACTAAAACATCAAGGAACAGCAGCAAAACAGCACTATTAAATCCTTTTCAAATTAAATAAAATCCCAAATGAAAACCTTTGTGCTCAAAACCATTTTATTGCAGTGGCATATAATGCACCATGTTTGTTTGGGCCAGTCTCATATTTTACAAAAGTCCAGAAGTAGCCTAGACATTTTTGCAAAACAGAAAAGAAATGAATAAAGAAAAAGAAAAATAAAAGAAAAGCAAAGTAAAAAGAAACCTCCCCCCCCCCGACTGGGCCTCGGCCCAGCAGGCCGTCCAGGCGCAGGACGGCCACCCCGCCCCCCTATCCCCCCCGAACCTAGCCCACCCCCACTCCCACCTCGTCCCCACTCCCCCGCCCGATCCACTCCCCCCTCTCTGTTGGATCTGCATCCCATCGCCCCCCCGACCCCGCCTCCGCGACGCCGCGCTGACGCCCGCTCGCCGTCATCCTCGCCTCCCCTTCGACGGCCTCCACGTGCCCCGTCGCCCCCCGTCCTCTCCCTCGCGCTCGGCCTCGTCGACCTCCTCTGCCCCACCTCGCCCGTCGCCGTCTCGACGTCGACCACCGCCGCCCCGAGCTCCAGCGCCTCCCCGTCCTCTTCCCCGTCGGCCACCTCGAGCCCGCACGCCCCCCCCCCCCCCCTTGTGAGCCCCGTCTGCCCTCCTCCCCCCCGCCGCGGTCACCGCCCGCGTCGCCCCTCGCCCACGCCCTGGCCGCGCGCCCCGTGCCCTCCTCGCTCGCGCTCACCGCCGCGCGTCCGCGCCCTGGCCGCGCCCGGCCCTCGCCTGCCTGCGTGCACGGCTGGCGCGCCTCGCCGCGCCCCCTGGTGGCCTCGGGCACGCACACGCGCGCCCGCACCCGCGCCCCTGCGCCCGAACCGCCCGCGCCCATTTTGGCCCAGTGCCAACGACACATGGGGCCCAGCCCAGAAACGATTAAAAAAATGAAAATTAGTAAAATGATTAATAAATAGATAATTAATTAATTAATTAGTGAAATAATTAATTTAATTAATCCTGATTAGGTTAATCTAATTAGTTAATTAGTTTAGTTAAACAGTAATTAATTAGTTAATCACTAATTAACTAACCAGTCTATGACAGGTGGGACCCACGTGTCAGATTGGCTGCTGACGTCAGCATGAGGTCATGCTGACGTCATCAACACTGTTTCGGATAATGTTTATTTTATATAATTAAATAAATTCTAGAAATTAATAAAAACTTTAGAAAATCATATTAAATAATCCGTAACTCCGATGGAAAAACTTTGTACATGAAAGTTGCTCAGAACGACGAGACGAATTCGGATACGTGGTCCGTTCGTCCGTCACGCGTCCCTATCTATCCGAACATGGAACCGTCCCCCTCCGGATCGTTTGTCCGATAATTCCAAAGACCCGGGAAATATCGTCAGATATTCTCCCGCTCCATCTGATACGTGTAGTACTGCGTTAGACTACCCCTAGCACCGTGTATCATATTTGTCATGCTCATGTTTGCTGTGTATTTATACCATTTCCTCCCCCTCTTCTCTCTCGTTAGACCCAGACACCAACGTCGTCCCCGAGACCGACGCAGCTCCGGAGACCGACGCCACCATTGATGACCTTGCCCTTGCCGCCGAGCAACCAGGCAAGCCCCCCCCTTGAGCATACCGATATCACCCATTCTATTTCTCATGCTTGCATTAGAACTGCTGCTGCTACTACTTTACCTATTCTGATGCATAGCCTGTTTATTGTAACCTGCTGTAGATAATTACCTGCATAACCTAAACTGCTTAGTATAGGCTGGGTAGAGATCTATCAGTGACCCCACTTATCCCGACTGCCCCGCTGGATTTTCCGAAGACCCGATCAACGGGAATTGAAGACCAGGCCCCGGCACCGCACCTCACCCCCTTAGTTGTAACGACACTGCAGCGTTACCACCGAGTGCCGAGGGTGATACCTCGTGTAGCACTTCTGATGTTAACTCTGTAGAGTAGCTATTCGGTCGTGGTCATCGAGGGTGATTCCTCCTTCACCACTTCCGGTAACGACGCTGTCGTGCAACACATCAAGTGTGAACCCATCGAGGGTGATTCCTCCGAGTTCACCTTGACGGATGCATCGAGTGGGAATTCAATGAGGATGATACCTCGGATTCCCCTAATGTTATAGACACACGGATACTTGGACTTTACACTGTTACTTGGATAGGCGGGTCGACCCTGAGGGGTACCCGCGTGCGCCTAAGTGGCGAGTGTTGTGAAGACGGGTGCCTGTGTGGTGCTCGAGTGAGAATACGAGGCGTGGCCGGGCATTCTTGGCCCTTGCCGCAAGTCCTCGAGACGGGGCGACGGGGTCACATCTTTCGTGAGTCTCTGCTCGTTACCGCAAGCCCTAGTCCATCAACGATTTGGATATTTGATCCGAGCAGGTCTCTGGCCTGATAGCACTAACCATCACGTGGGCATAGTACGGGCGTTCTGCATCGTAGCATCAGCCGAAAGCTCTGTCAGACGTCTAGTTCAGCCTTGCGGCCGGGACGGACCGGCGCCCCCCTGGTGCCTGGCTTCCCCCTGCACGCAACGACTCGGAGTGCATAGGGCGATGGCCCAAGAGCTCTGAGCGCTTAGGATGTAGACCGTCGGGGACCTCTCTGCTGAGCTCTAGGTAGGGTTGCGATGTGTCGTTTGGCCGAGGCCGGGCATGACCCAGGAAAGTGTGTCCGGCCGGAGTTAATCGAGCGTGTTGGGTAAGTTGGTGCACCCCTGCAGGGAAGAAAACTTCTATCGATAGCCTATCCTACGGTAACGGACACTCGGAGTTGTATCCTGATTGATACAATTTTAGAACTGGATACTTGGATACTATGGCTCTGGGATTGCTTCTCGCAGGGAGTCGAGAAGGGATCTCAGGACGAGGTTGATGACTGTATGGCTCTGGGATTGCTTTCTTGCAGGGAGTCGAGAAAGGATCTCTGGGTGAGGATGAGACTTAATGATACTGCTACATTATATGGTACTGTCTACACTCTTCTAATGCTGCATGACCTCTGAAGATGCTAGTCTTCGATAGGACTAGGCCTCCTCTCTATTCTGGCATGTCTGCAGCCCAGTCCACATATACAGCCTCTCTTTGAAAATGTTGCATATGTAGTGTAGATCCTTGCTTGCTGAGTACTTCTGAGTACTCATGGTTGCTTTGTTTTCGTTTTCTCCCCATATCAGTTTGTCGCGACCAGAGGACGGAGCCCCCTGAGACGGATGCCCCGTCGATTGACTACTACTACTACCCAGAGGATGGATACTACTACGAGTTGACTGACGACCAGGAGTAGGATCGGAGGGTCCCAGGCAGGAGGCCTACGCCTTTCGATCGTAGTGTTTTATTTTGCCCCGCCTTTCTAAAGGCCTTTCTGTGCTTTCTTTTATATCTGTACTCAGATATCTGATGCTTCCGCTGACGCTTATTCGCAAGCTTATGTATTCGAGCCCTCGAGGCCCCTAGCTTGTAATATAAAGCTTGTATGACTTTATTTATGTTTTAGAGTTGTGTTGTGATATCTTCCCGTGAGTCCTTAGGCTTGATCGTGTGCATTTGCGTGTATGATTAGTGCACGATTGAGCCGGGGGCGTCACAAGTTGGTATCAGAGCCGACTGCCTGTAGGAATCCCCCTTTCCAACTCCTTGGCCGAAGTTGAGTCTAGTAACCGAAAACTGTTTTACTAACTTGGCTGTGTGGCTTACGGGCCCACGTTGCCAATTGGGTGGTATTAGGATCTTTTATTCCTCGTCTATACTCTGGGACTCTGATCTCTCTTCTATTCGGGTTAAAATTTCACTAACTCCAACATTAGGTTCTCGTGATCACATCCACCCGGTGTTCTGAAATTTCCCCCCTTCCTTCAAGATTGTGGGCCAGGTTCTGCTTGCAGGATCCTCTTATCGAGGGCACCCTGTGTTTCACTTGCAGATTCCTCGCCCCAATAGTTTTCTCTGACGTTGAGGTAGCCTTTGCTATGTCTCATTGTGTACTTCCCTACCGCGTGCCTGCGCGTCGCCTAGATGTCTAGCCCTCCCCTTTCAGCTATCGTATTGCCGGATTGTAATCGAGGCTATGTGTGGCTTCGAATGTCTGGTGCGAATATGATGAAGTATCTATTGCACTTCCTTCTGTTGTGCGTGTTACTTCATGAATCATTCCGTACACCTGCAGTTTTTCTTGCTAAACTGCCCCTGTTGATTTGGCAGGATGGCTGACGATCCTCCACCTCCACCCTATATTGCCGCAATGATGCAGTAGTTTGAATTGAACTGTCAGCTCAACGAGAGTCTGGTAAGACGTTTGGAACGCAACGAGGCTCGCCAGGAGCCTGGACCGATCTCGCTGCCAGAATTTGTGCGCCTCAATCCGTCCGTTTTCCACAACTCCACCAATCCTATGGATGCTGATGATTGGCTTCGTGACATCCTGTTTGAGATGGAGTCAGCTAATGTTGCCCCTGACAGTTACATCACCTTTGCGACATTCCACTTGAAGGGTCCCGCTGCTCAATGGTGGGAAAGCCACAAGGCTATGTTGCCTGCAGAGACTGTAACCACTTGGCAGGAATTTCAGTCAGCTTTTCATGCACATTACATTCCTCAAGGTCTGATGGACCAGAAGAAGCAGGAGTTCCGCAAACTCTCACAGGGCAAAATGACTATGGATGAATATCAGAGGAAATTCCTTGAATTATCCCGCTATGCTGCGGATGATGTCGACACCAACACACAAAAGCAGGAGAAATTCCGTGAAGGACTGCGTACCGATATAAAACTTGCACTTGCTGTCCATGATTTCACAGACTTCGCAACGCTTGTCAGCAAATCTTTCCAAGTTGAAACAGCTCTGACTGAGTACCAGGAGTCGCTCAAGCGCACTCATGAAGCTGACTCAACCACGGGTCAGCCTGTTCAGAAACGTCGAGTCTGGATACCACACAATGTTCATCATCAACCTGCTCCAACACCAAGGCCGTCTTATGTTGCACCTCGACTGCCTTCACCGCCGAGACAGCTAACGGTTCATGATGGACCGTCTGTTGTTATGTCTTCTCCTCAGGATGCACCACGTCCTCCGGATCATCGTACGAAGGGCCATCAAACCCATCGTTGCAGAAATCGTAAGACTAGGATGTCTGCTATGGACCGAGGCCAGGTTACTCACGTCAAAATGGGAGAAGCTCGTGAGTCTCCAAAAATCGTGATGGGAACTCTGTCAGTTAATTCAGTTGCAGCTTCTGTTCTCTTTGATTCCGGGGCATCACATTCCTTTGTGTCTCAACAATTTGCTCAGCGACATGAGCTACCTCTAGAGTTATTGCCCACACCATTAGAGATTATCACTCCCCGTTCCAGGTGGCAAACCAAGATGGTAAGTCACAATAATCAGATAAAAATTGAAGGGTTGATGTTCTCTGCTTCCCTTATTGCTCTTCGACCTTCCGACATAGACATCATTCTCGGTATGGACTGGTTGACAGCCCATAATGCTTTGATTGACTGTGCTACTAAGACAGTCCAGCTCACTCACCCTTCTGGCCAGACAGTCAATTACTCAGCCCGAATAGCTCAGGATGCTGAGAGCCAGATATATGTTCTGAATGCATTGAATGCTTCACCTCTTGAAGGCATCGAGAACGTTCTAATTGTTCGTGATTTTCAAGATGTCTTTCCAGAAGAACTTCCAGGAATACCCCCTGCTAGAGCTGTCGAGTTTGTCATCGACTTGAAGCCTGGCACAACTCCTATTGCGAAGCGTCCTTATAAAATGCCTCCGCATCATCTTCTCGAGCTTAAGGAAGAAATCGACATGTCACTTAAGAAAGGTTTCATCCGCCCCAGTTCCTCTGCTTGGGGAGCCCCTTCACTCTTTGTTAAGAAGAAGGATGGAACTAACCGATTGGTTCAGGATTACCGGCCCATTAACCAAGCTACAATCCAGAATAAATATCCGCTTCCTCGGATCAATGATTTGTATGATCAACTTGCTGGTTCCTCAGTATTCTCTAAGCTTGATTTGAGATTGGGATACCATCATATCCGTGTTCGCGAAGAGGATATTCCGAAGACTGCATTTGTTACTCGCTATGGCTCTTATGAGTACACTGTCATGTCATTTGGCCTAACAAATGCTCCAGCCACATTCTCCCGTCTGATGAATTACATCTTCATGGATTACCTCGACAAATTTGTCGTGGTATATCTGGTTGATATTCTGGTATATTCGAAGAATAAAGAAGAACATGCTGAACACCTCCGTCTTGTACTGGAAAGGCTCCGAGAACACCAGTTGTATGCCAAATACTCCAAATGTGAATTCTGGCTTTCTGAAGTAACGTATCTTGGTCATGTGATTTCCAAGGATGGAATTGCTGTTAACCCGAAACGAGTTCAGGCTATTCTGGACTGGACTCCTCCGAAGAACGTCAAGCAAGTGAGAAGTTTTCTCGGCCTTGCAAGTTATTGCCGTCGTTTTGTCGAGAATTTCTCAAAGATTGCTAAGCCTTTGACTGATCTGCTTCACAAGGGCGTTAAGTTTGAATGGACAGAAAAATGTCAGGAAAGTTTCCAGACACTCAAAGACAAGCTAACATCTGCCCCAGTACTATCTCCTCCAGATACCCGCAAAGACTTTGTAATTTATTGTGATGCATCCCGTGAAGGATTAGGCTGTGTCCTAATGCAAGAGCGTAAGGTGATTGCTTATGGCTCTCGTTAGTTGCGCCCACATGAAGAGAATTATCCGATACATGATCTAGAACTAGCTGCTGTCATCTATGCACTGCAGTTGTGGCGACATTACCTTCTCGGTAATCGTTGCGAGATCTACACGGATCATAAAAGTCTGAAGTACTTGTTTACTGAACCATCTCTAAACCTCCGTCAGCAAAGATGGATGGAGGCCATTGCGGACTATGATTTGGGTATTTCCTATACCCCTGGCAAGGCTAACGTGATGGCTGATGCCTTAAGCCGCAAGTCCTATTGCGACAACCTCATGGTTAGGCGAGCTCAACCTCGTCTTTTTGAAGAACTGTGCAAGCTGAATCTGCTTATTGTCCCACAGGGCTCTCTAAATAACCTTGTGATACAACCAGATCTTGAGAAAGCTGTTAAGAATGCGCAAGCTAAAGATGCTGAAATTGATCTGATGAAGAAAGACCTTCACCTTGTAAAGTACAGGGATTTCTCGCTGTCTGAAGATGGAACCTTGTATTTCAGAAACCGCATTGTGGTACCTCGCTTCGAACTCATGACTGACAAAGTCATGAAGGAGGCACATGATACCCCGTTGTCTATTCATCCGGGTAGCACCAAGATGTATCGTGATCTCCGTCAAAGGTACTGGTGGTCTAAAATGAAGCAGGATATTGCTCATTATGTTGCTAAATGTGATGTGTGTCGTCGCGTTAAAGCAGAACATCAGAAGCCGGCTGGAATTCTGCAACCACTTCCTATTCCTCTATGGAAATGGGATAAGGTTCAGATGGATTTCGTTACAGGACTTCCCAGGTCATAGAAGGGTCACGATGCTATTCTTGTCGTCGTCGACCAACTTTCTAAGGTTGCACACTTTCTGCCTGTCAAGGAAACTATCATTGCTAGTCAGTTAGCAGAGTTGTATATCTCCAGAATTGTATCACTCCACGGTATTCCGAAGGAGATCAGTTTGATCCGTGGTGGCCTTTTCACTTCCAAATTCTGGGAAAGTTTCCAAACAGCTATGGGAACTCATATTACCTGGAGTTCAGCTTACCACCCCCAATCCCAAGGCCAAGTCGAACGAGTCAATCAAGTGCTTGAAGACATGTTGCGGGCTTGTGTTATTTCATTCGGCAAGAAGTGGCAAGAATCTCTCCCGTATGCGGAATTCTCATATAATAACAGCTATCAAGCCAGCTTGAAGATGGCCCCCTTCGAAGTACTATATGGACGTAAGTGTCGAACCCCTCTGAATTGGTCAGAAACTGGGGAACGACCGCTCGTGGGTCCGGATATTATTCAACACGCCGAAGAGCAAGTCCGTATTGTCCGGGAAAATCTCAAGGCGGCTCAGGACCGCCAGAAGAGCAACTATGATCGCAAACGATGGGGTTTGACTTATCAACCTGGTGATCAAGCTTATCTGTGTGTCACCCCTATGAAGGGCACTCACCGTTTGGGAATCAAGGGCAAGTTAGCTCCACGCTACATTGGTCCTTTCCGCATTATTGCTAGATGTGGTCAGGTGGCGTATAAATTGGAATTGCCGCCGCAATTCTCTCATATCCACGATGTCTTCCATGTGTCGCAACTTCGTAAATGCTTCAAGGAATCTCCGCACCGCGCAGTGGATCACGAGATGCTCGAATTGCATGATGATCTTTCATATAAGGAGCATCCGATCCGCATTCTCGATGAAGCTGAACGTCGGACCCGTCAGAAGGTTACCAAGTTCCTCAAAGTGCAGTGGTCAAATCATACTGAAGAAGAAGCCACTTGGGAACGCGAGGATAATCTTCGTGCGGAATACCCCGAACTTTTTCCTTCTACTTCTTAATTCTCGGGACGAGAATTCTTATTAGTGGAGGAGACTTGTAACACCCCCAGTGGTTAACTACAGTAATCACCCTTTTGATAATGCCATGTCATCGTGATCAACAGTGCCTACTCATCATTTGCTTTCAGCTCCTAACTAAAATTTCAAATTAAAACTAAAGTGAAAACTAAAAGTTGTCTAAACCTGAAAACAAAAATGTGCCTCATGTTGCAAATATTCCCAAAGCATTTATAAAAATGATTGCAACGTTTAATGGAGTTGGAAAAGGACTAAAACATCAAGGAACAGCAGCAAAACAACACTATTAAATCCTTTTCAAATTAAATAAAATCCCAAATGAAAACCTTTGTGCTCAAAACCATTTTATTGCAGTGGCATATAATGCACCATGTTTGTTTGGGCCAGTCTCATATTTTACAAAAGTCCAGAAGTAGCCTAGACATTTTTGCAAAACAGAAAAGAAATGAATAAAGAAAAAGAAAAATAAAAGAAAAGCAAAGCAAAGTAAAAAGAAACCTCCCCCCCCGACTGGGCCTCGGCCCAGCAGGTCGTCCAGGCCGCCAGGCCGGCCCACCCCGCCCCCCCCCCCCCCTATCCCCCCTGAACCCTAGCCCCCCCCACCTCCCACCCCTCGTCCCCACTCCCCCCACCGATCCACTCCCCCCCCTTTCTGCTGATCTGGCGATCCCCATGGCCCCCCCGACCCCGCCTCCGGCCGCGCTGACGCCGCTCGCCGTCATCCTCGCCTCCCCTTCGACGGCCTCCAGGCCCGTCGCCCCCCCCGTCTTCCTCGCGTCGGCCTCGTCGACCTCCTCTGCCCCACCCGCCCGTCGCCGTCTCGACGTCGACAACCGCCCGCCGAGCTCCAGCCGCCTCCCCGTCCTCCTCCCCGTTGGCCACCTCGAGCCCGCACGCCCCCCCCTTTGTGAGCCCCGTCTGCCCTCCTCCCCCCCCTCGCCGCGGTCACCGCCCGCGTCGCCCCTCGCCCGCGCTGGGATTGCTTCTCGCAGGGAGTCGAGAAGGGATCTCAGGACGAGGTTGATGACTGTATGGCTCTGGGATTGCTTTCTCGCAGGGAGTCGAGAAAGGATCTCTGGGTGAGGATGAGACTTAATGATACTGCTACATTATATGGTACTGTCTACACTCTTCTAATGCTACATGACCTCTGAAGATGCTAGTCTTCGATAGGACTAGGCCTCCTCTCTATTCTGGCATGTCTGCAGCCCAGTCCACATATACAGCCTCTCTTTGAAAATGTTGCATATGTAGTGTAGATCCTTGCTTGCTGAGTACTTCTGAGTACTCACGGTTGCTTTGTTTTCCTTTTCTCCCCATATCAGTTTGTCGCGACCAGAGGACGGAGCCCCCTGAGACAGATGCCCTGTCGATCGACTACTACTACTACCCAGAGGATGGATACTACTACGAGTTGACTGACGACCAGGAGTAGGATCGGAGGGTCCCAGGCAGGAGGCCTACGCCTTTCGATCGTAGTGTTTTATTTTGCCCCGCCTTTCTAAAGGCCTTTCTGTGCTTTCTTTTATATTTGTACTCAGATATCTGATGCTTCCGCTGACGCTTGTTCGCAAGCTTATGTATTCGAGCCCTCGAGGCCCCTGGCTTGTAATATAAAGCTTGTATGACTTTATTTATGTTTTAGAGTTGTGTTGTGATATCTTCCCGTGAGTCCTTAGGCTTGATCGTGTGCATTTGCGTGTATGATTAGTGCATGATTGAGCCGGGGGCGTCACAGATGCCTACCTTTGTTTCAATATCTACAAGGGTTGGATGAAGAGCGAGAGCCTAGTGTGCGGTTCAAGCAAAGAAGTATCGGCCAAGAGGAAGAGGGACAAGGACGAAGTCGAGGACGTGGACGTGGACGAGGAGTCCGAGTAAGGTGGCAGTGTCGTTGCTCATGGTGGTTCTAATGCAGTGTCTACCGGATTAGTTGCTTAGTTTAATTTCAGGGTGCTTAGTTTTATTTCAGGGATGTGTTGTGCTGAGCCCCCAGCAGAACTATGTTATGTTCTTTCTTGTTACTTTAACTCTTCAATACGTACATACTTGTATTTCTTACAGTTCATCTTGTAGTTGGTAGTACTACCACTCATTTCTTCACATTATATATGTACAATATATGATATGGCCAACATCATATAGTCAGCAGTTGGCTATACTATTAACCACGCTCTAAGCATGCCACATACGCAAAACAATTAAATGAAATATGTAATTCTAAAAAAAACTTAAATGAGAGAAGTTTACCCAAAGCATGAAGGAGTTTAGTTGTCAAAGAATTAAATAGGTATGCTAATTTCTTTAATAGACTTTAGCACCCCATCTAAGCACGTACTAGTTTTTTTAATAATACTATATGCATAATTTGGCGACGAGCGCTCTCTATATGTGCCACCTTTTTTCTTTAATTTCATCTTGTTAGTTTTGCTCCATGGCGCAATCCATCGATACTACTACTGTACAAAAGTACATTTAAAAGGCTAGAGGGCGGGGCAGTCTCGCTTGGTCGGTTTCATGAGAGGCGAGGGCCTTTGTGATTTGACGGCTCATTACTGCTAGAAGGTGGGGCCTTGTGATTTGACTGCTCGTATAAATGTTGCCGATGACATGAGGAGGAGCAAAGAACCGTGCGGTACACTCAAGTTTTCCACTGGAGTACTAGTACGACGGAGGAGCGCGAAACACGGCAACCCAGTGCGATATGGTGATAAAAAATGATCTAATTTGCTAGTCTTTGATCCCACGACGCCGCTCATTGTTAGCATTGTTCTATTCGTGCCTCGCAGAGAACGTGACACATGCGGCGAAACACCCGAAGTAAAAGAAGAAACACATGAGCAAAAGAAGAAGGAAGATTACCCCCCCCCCCCCCCCCCCCCCCCCAAAAAAAAGAAGGAAGACGCAGACACAAGTCTGGGGCGCTGCTCTCTACTTCATGAAGAGTTAACCGCGGAGTCCTAACTGCTTCTTCATTGCCTCCACGACCTTCATCTCCTCGCTCGTCTCCTCCGCCATCTTCTTCATTCTGTCCATGACGCGGGATCTCTCGAGGTGAGTGTTCATCATCTCTTCCACGGCCGCATTATGTACCTTGACAGCAGCCGGGTGCTCGATGCGGAGCTTCGCCAACTCCTCCTTCTGTTCCATGATGAGGGCGTGCAGCATCTTCAGCGAGGAACTACTCTTCTCATGCAGCTTCTTCCAGCCGGTGTTCTCCTCCTTCAGCAGTTCGAGCTCGTGGCAGAGCTTCGCCTTGTCCTCCTGAAGTTGCAGGATTTCGCCGGTCACCTTCTTACCCTAGGCAATGCTCTCCTTTAGCAGCATCACCAAGCCGGCGGTCAACTCCTCCTGCTTATTGAGCTCAACGGGCATGTCGTCGAGGCTCTCCTTCAGCGGCTCCACCAAGCCGTCGATCAACTCCTTCTGCTTATTGAGCTGATCAGGCATGTCGTCGAGGGATAACGACTCCAGCACCACCAGCTCGGCATGTTCGCCTCCGGGGCTAGGGCCCTCCTGGGAGCCCTCGCCTGCCCGTGAGAGATCTTTCGAGGTCTCTGCGAGGCGGCGAGCCCTCTTTTTTTTGCGGCCTTGGTTGCCGCTCCCTTGTTACGAGTAGTTCTCGACCTAGAGCTCTGCACACCGGCCATGGCAAGGATGGACGAACAAGAAAGACTTATGAGGAGGAAGGTAGAGTAATTTTCGGCTAGGTAGTTCCCTTTTTTATAACCTACTAGCACTAGTACTAAAACCTGCATAATGGGAACACGTTCAGGTTTGATAGGTGTGAACAGGTTTGCACTTGATTATAGCATGGTAGTAGTACTCCCTCCGTCTAGGTGTACAAATAATCTCAAAACACTTAGGTGCGGTGCATTAACTACTACCTTGTTTCTAGTTTCTTGACATATCAACCAATAAGAGATGTGGGGCGCACATACTTTCAATGACTTGAGACTACCAAACACGACATGCAGTGGTTAGTTCATTGCATGCAATGCTATTAATTAGCAAATAAACATTAAGTTCTCTCGTTTTTCCCTCTGCCTTGGTCATGGTGCACAACTAAGATGACTTATACACCTAGATGGAGGAAGTACTACTACTTTGGAATGTGATGGGAACAAGCTAAAGATTTATTGATGGTTTTGATTTCGAAGCCCGAAACGGCTCTCGATGAGTTTCCTTGAACACAAATTTCAAGTACTACTCAAATGCGGTCGCACATGTCAGTGATGTACCTGGTCGTACATGTCAGACCAAGCCGATGCATGTCCCTTCGGTGAGACGCGGGTCCAACCGACCGTCTGTTGGTGCGACCGACCGTCAAGTATTACGCGATGGAGACTTGTGGCTATCGGGTGATTGTCAGGACCAAGCATTCAAAAACTCGTGATAAATCAATTACCATCTTTTTCCAAACGACCAAGTATTTTCACAGAAATACAATACATATAGATGGAGTGATTTTCACGGTTGCAAACCGCCATGGCGCCGCAAGTTCACTGCAGCAGCAACCGAGTAGGTCACTGCATCACTGGCGGGGAAGGAGGGCAGCTCACCTCGCCTACGATGCATGCCCAGTGGCGCCGCCGCAGCTGGTCCCGTGATTTGGCTTCTCCTATCGCCCATTTGAACAGTTGCACCGACTGCTCATGCCATTCCGCAGGCATGCGCGTTCTTTCCTCCACAGTCGACTCCGTGAATATGATCTCTGCCATTAGCCCCAGCTCGAAATCAACGCAATGCTGCCAGATGCTGAGGTCCCTCAGCATCTCTCCCTTGAGATCGACTTGCGCATCCGGCTTGTGCTTCGCCAGGCGCAGCTCCTTCAAACTTGTCTCCAATCGATGCGACGCTTCCTCGATTCGATTTGCCCTTGATGCCCACCACCTGAAATGCAGCCCTGGCATGTCCTCCGGCGCCATCGATCTGTGATTCCAGAGCAATGGATCCCCTCTGAAACACATGTGGGTTTCGCTCAAAGGAGGCAATGCTGCGGGCCGCAGTGAGAGGGCAGCCCGCGGGATCCTGGGATCTACGGGATTATCCATGGTGGGATCCTCCATGGCGGGACCAGGTGGACGAGGCGGGGAGGGGAGCGTAGGCGCTGGGAGAGCCCTACGAGGCTAAGATAAATATAGTACTACTCCACTCCGTCCATATTTAAAGACAAAGGCCACCAACAGTAACCCAGGCAAAAATTGATCATGCTGCCTGCATCCTGGTTTATTGGCCCCCTTTTTATTTTGTACCAATTTTTTACCAAAAAAATAACTAAGAAAATGTTAATGCATGTCACCAAAAATTATATCATTGGAATCACATTTGAACATAGTTTTCGATGATGTTACTTTTTATTACATGCATAAATATTGTGTTACTTAAAATTATGGTCAAAAATTGGCACAAAATACGAAGGAGACCAATGGAAATAGCAACCCATGATTTAATTACTCGCATGCACACAGTGGAGTAGTAATGTCATTCTCAACTACTTCCTCCCTCACATCCACTCAATTTGCATGCGCTGTATTAATTGACCATCAATTAAGTGAACGACTTTACACGTCAAATTATCACATGGGGTGGATCTTCGTACAAAAATGCGTCCCACCGTGTACCCGCGTGTGCGTGCGAGGGAATGAGTGCATGCGTGCATATCTTCGCTTCATGCATGTACTGCCAGTGTGCGTGAGAGAGGACGAGTACATTCTTCTGGAACCAGTAGCACGTCGCTGTGATCAATCCACACAAGAAGGTCGCGACAATGCCTCCACATGTGCCACGTGGCTTCATGGATGCCCTCCTACATCATTTTAATCATAATATATTAACTGAAAAAGGGAGAGACATTGTGTAGCGTGCCATTGAAATTCTAATTTACGTGTTTTGCACATACTGGAAGTACTAGTAAGGTACACGTGCATTGCACGCATGAGATTTGGCAACCAAATTATGAATAAATACCACACTATAGCATGTAAGCTTTGAGTCATATATGCATGATGTAGACATTCATTTAATTCTTATAGTTCATCTCATTCAAAATCAATTAGTTTTTATAAAAAAGTCAATCTATTTTAAGATTCATGGAATTGTGCGTTATAAAGCATAAAGTAAAAACAAATAATGGCAATTCATCTAGAAAAAAAAGTTTGGGCAATTATGATACGGAACATTCTAAAACAAAGGAGAAGTGCTTCTGTTTTGAGGTTTGTGCATTATGCTTAAGTTCAACCATGGAGTCTTCTAGATTGTACATGTGGCAGAATCTGGTGGAATGTAGATGATAGCCAACGGCCAGTAGTGCTCGGATTTGCCATCTCCGCACCATCGGATTGGCTTCATCCAACGACCATCTCTGCATCATCGGATTCGCACACTATATAGTATGGTAGAGGCCTGGGTCCAAAGTAGTAGAAGTAGCACAAAAATATTTTTGGAGTGTAGGCTTTTCCTTGTTCCAGCCTGCCTACTAGAATCGGCAGTGCTTGAAAGGAAAAGTGAAGGAAAAACATACGAATTGGAAAGTTTCCTATGGTACTACTATTCATGCATTTGGTTCAAAGGAATGGAGCAAAGGAAAACTGTAGGATTTGTTCCTTTAGTGTCTCCTTGAAAGAAAAATTGTACGAATTTTAATATCCACTTGGCCTCCTTTTCAAATTCCTATTCATGAAGCACAAGACTAAGAGATAGTAGCATAATAGCATTATAACCGTACGTTTTCTTGTGGTTTGACTTAATTTCACCATTCTTCTTTGCATTCCTCTGATCTTCCAATTCTTGTGAACCAAACACCCAGATTGGCAGAAATCTTGTGTTTTTAAATTCTCTGTTTTTCACGTGCATTCCTATCCTATTCATGTGTATTTCTTATCCCTGCATTGTTAGAATCCTCCAATTCAAACAAGCCCTTACAGAATTACTTCTGTTACAGATATGTGTCAAAGAAAACCTTGTGTGATTTGTCCCGCTCCTGCTGCGCTGTGGTCCACCCCAGCTCAGCTGCTCCAACGACGGAAGGGTTCACCACAACAGGGATTCGCCCTCCAGACTGTCTTTTGCCGCCTCAGATCTTCTTCCCCGCCACCGGCAGACACGACAACTGCATTACCATCATCAACTGAGCAGATGACCTTGAGGACTACACGGGTCCGCAAGAGAGGTCACACTCTTTTGTGTCTGCTTAGGTTATGCATCGCTTAATACGATGACATGCTACTTTATCGTCCTATTCACCGATTAGACTTGAGTTTTTAAATGGTTGTGGGGTACATATTGGGGCAGCAATCAATACTCTATGTCTACTATCTGGTTAATCTCGGGTGTCTACTATGAGTTTCATGTTGGGTGGAAACAAACATTAAAGGAGCCATTATCTGTATTTTTTAACTGAAGATATTATCTGCCTACTATCATTGGTTTTGGGTCTATCCACAGTTTGCTACCATCACTCTAGATTTGTGCATGCACTCCTTACATAATCTCACTATGTTTTATTCCTATGCATGTCAGTTATTGTACACAATGGTACTGAACATGTAGAGCAAAAGAGACGAGCCTTGCGTGGCAATAAAATTTCATGCAGACGTCGCTCCATGGTGGGCGCAAAAGCAACCCCCTCCCCCCATTCTAGACTATAATCAAGAGGAGGATAACTGTTCAGAGGGGGATTTAGAGGGAGCAGACCACTCCTATTTATCACCTGAGCTCTTTTGCTCTAACTTGGCATGCTGATGTTGGCCATATCATGCATATGGTGCCTTGCATTGCTTACTTTATACATAAAGTATGTCATCTGCTTAATTTAGACATGCATTGTGTGAATGCCATCTGTTTAGTTTCTATATCATATATGTGAATCATGCAATGCCATCTTGTTTAGCCAGGCATCATATATGTGAATTTTGCAATGCCATCCTGGTTAGCCAGTCATCTTATATGTGAATTATATCATGCCATCCTTTTTTTATTACATATTAAATTTATCAACAATGTTAGTACATTCAATTACTCTTCCTGTGCATTAGCCATTCGACACGGTCATGGAAAAATCTGGAGTGAAAACAAGGTCTTCAGAGCAGACAATGCTATCTGACGAAGCGCATGTCTTGCTGGCTACGGATAGCTCCTCAGAGGAGGATTCAGAGACAGATGACCAGTCCTATTCCCCCCCCCCCGAGGTGCATGCTCTAACTTGGCAGGGTTATATTGCTCATATCGTGCATATGGTGTCTTACATTGGCATGTCATTTGCTTAGTTTAGACATGCTTTGTGTGAATGCCACCTGTTTAGTGTCTAATTACCATATATGTGAATTATGCAATGCCACCTTGTTGCAAGACATTATATATGTGAATTATGCAATGCTATCTTGTTGCAAGGCATTATGTATGTTAATTATGCAATGCCATGCTGTTTAGCCAAGTGTCATATATGTGAATTATATCATGCCATCCTTTTTTTGTATTACATATTCCATTTGTCGACAATGTTTGTATATTCAACTACTCTTCCTGTGCATCAGCCATTTGAATTGGTGATGGAAAAATATGGAGTGAAAACAAGGTCTTTAGAGCAGACAATGCTACCTACTGAAGCAGATATCTTGCTAGTTACAGATAGCTCCTCAGAGGAGGATTCAGAGACAGATGACCAGTCCTATTTTCCCCCTGAGGTGTATGCTCAAACTTGGCGGGGTTATATTACTCATATCATGCATATGTTGTCTTGCAATGCTTAGTTTTTACATCATATACACAATATTGAATGCCATCTGCTTAGTTGACACATCATATATGTGATTGCCCTCTGCTCACTTCCTTAGTATATAAATCATATATTTGAATTATATCATGCCATGATGTTTACATAGACAACATCTATCTGAATTATGGCATGCCAACCCATTTTCTAAAGACATAATATAGTTATATCATCTCATCCTGTTTACATAGCCATAATATTTTAAATTATATCATTCTATCCGTGAATTATATCATGCCATCACGTTTCCATCGATGGCATGTATGTGAATTATGGCATGCCAACCACTTTAATAGACACATCGTATAGTTATATCATGTCATCCTGTTTACATAGTAATCATATTTTGAAGTATGTCATTCTATCCTGTTTAGTTAGCCATCATATATGTGAAATTGTGTCATGCTATCCTGTTTAATTAGCCATCATATATGTGAAATTATGTCATGCTATCCTGTTTGGTTAGACAACATAAATGTGAATTATTTCATGCCCTGTTTTCTTCCCTACTATCCATTGCACCTGTCTATCATACAATGTATGTACATTCAATTACTTTTCTTGTTTATCAGCCATTTGAATGGGAAGGGGTGATGGCAGTATCTATGGGAGTAAAAACACGGTCTTCAGAAAAGATCGTGCTACCCGTCGATGCAGATAGAACCACGGTTGTACTTGCCCAAGAACCAACCCCACCACACATAACCCAGACTCACGCAGATTGTACTCCTACCCAGTTGGACAGAGAACCAGCTACACCCCTTCTAACCCCAACCCCAGCAGATAGTAACCCAGTTCCAGTTGACACAACACCGTCTCCACCACAGAGCACCCAAACACGAGCAGTTAGTAAGGCAACTACAGTGCCCAAAGCACGAAGACCACCACTCCGAACCCCAAGTCAACGCTTAAAGCAGAAGAAGAATTGTTCTCAGGTCAGGTTCCGTAGATATGGTTCATACTCCTTTGCTCTTGCATCACTGTATTTACTCATACCAACTAATTTCAAATTTGAAGGATGCAATTGAAACTCCAATGGTGCAGTAGGTATGTTTTAAACCTGTTTCTTTAACATGTTTGCTGTTGTAACTTGCTCTATGTTGATTTCAGTTTCAATTGAATAAATAGTTATGTTCTCATGCCGTGCACATTACAAGTGTTGTTAGTGTTGTGTAGTTTCCCACACTTATATTCTGTCTATGCTGCTTTGTCTTAAACATATATGATTTGAATTGTCTCTATCTTGATTTGGCAACATAAACTAGAATGATATAGACCATACAGTGACCATACTACATAGATATATGTTTGTTTTCATGTTGTTATCCTGTCCACCTTACTACTGAACTGGTTTACCAAAATCATTTTCATATACAACATGGTAAACCTGTGATGTGTCTGCTTGTTTCTCTTTTAGAATGCGGACAAAATATTGGAGAAGAGTGCCCCGTTATGCAATGGTAAAGGAAGTAATGCAGATAAGGTTCAAGATAGTGAGACATCCCTGTTGGTCTCCAAGAAAGCTGATAAAAACTATCTTGAAGACAGTGAGACAACCCCAAAGTCTTGTCTTGATGTAGTGTTCGAGTTACTGGCCACTACTGCTGGCACGAGCTCTTCAAACTCGCTGCCTGAATCATATCGGCTTCTTGAGTCTTAACTTCAAGTTGAAAGACATTGATCAGATGTGCTGCGACAGGAGGCCGAAGGACTGAGGAAGTCCCTACAGAATTCAGATGCATACTTTCTGGTGCAACAGCAAGCGCTGGAGGATTTAAGCGCCAAACAAGAGAAAGCTAATAAGCTTGCTAAGCGTCTTGCCAGCATGGTGGATACCCAGGATATTGTTTCTTGAGCTCTTGTGAAGTGGTTTCAGTGCTGGACTTGTTTTGCTGCGGCGTTTATTTGCACTGGTCGACAACTTTGACAACCAGTGTATGTAATATGTTGCTTTGTTCCCCATATTTGCACTGGTGGCAAACTTTGATGCCCAGTGGATGTAATATGTGTAATAGCCGTAATAGCCTAGCGTAAGTTGCTTGCTTATTTATTTCCATGTTGTCTTGTTTATTTGTTTGCTTGTAGTCAGTGCAGTTCTTTTTCCGCGGTTTGCTAGTGGCCGCAATAACCTATTTTTTAAAACTAGGCCACAATAACCATGGGCTACATACGGACCGTTGCCACCATGGTCCTGCTATCTACTGTAGTGACCATGGGCCTCCTACGGGCCTTCTACGGGCCGTAGAATCAATGGGCCTTCTACGGGCCGTATGATCGATTGGCCAAACATGGGCCAATAACGGACCGCATTATGGGCCGTAAACGAGCTAGAGTGGGAATCATCCGTTCATGGGCCGACCATAACGGGCCGTTAATAGGCCGATGAGTATAACGGGCTTGATTCTATTGACAGGCATAACGGGTCGTTAAGGGGCCGTATTTGATGACGTTATGAAAACGGCCCAACCGATTAACGGGCCACAAACGGGACGACTTTAACCATGGGCTGAATTTGGCCCACAACCGGAACAGACCAGTAACAGACCGTAAGTAATCGAATGCTGGAAATGAGCCCAAGAATAAATGGGCCCTTAGAAGGCCGAAAGATAACACAGGCTGGAAACGGCCCAATGGAATAATGGGACGTTAATGGGTATAAAGCGATATACTGTTCATTATGGGCCAGTTTCACCCCGGGCCGTTTATGGGCCAAGAGTTACAAAGGGCCTCATATGGGCCGAAAGACGTCATGGGCCATACATGGTCCGGAAGTTACAATGGGCTGGAATCATATTGAACGGCCCAGACGACGCTACTGGGCCTAATTCGGATAGCCTATAACGAGATGTGAGTTAGCGGGCTGTAAATGGGCTATATGCGAACATGCCGTTAACATGCTTTCCGTGGGCTGGGCCGCTACCTTTTGACCAAGTCAAACGGGCCGGCCTTTTGACCTGAATGGGCCACTGTTGGGCCGAGCCACATGTCGACGTATCATAGGCGTGTCCCATCGATTCGCTGGATGACATCTGTCCCAACGAGGAGCTGACACGTGGTTCCTCCGCGAATGAGAATTTTACACATGGAAAATCCCCATTGGTCCGGGCTGTTAATGGGTTATTGGATCCAAACCGGAACCCGATAGCTTAACGGCGACCCGTTACGGTGGAAGCCATGTGTCGGTTACCCTTGACGAAAACACTTCCATGACACGCGATTTATCGTCATGGAAGTGGACACTTCCGTGATGATAATTTTGGTATTGTCATGGAACACTTCTACGACAGCACAGGTATGACTATCTTGATTCAGTCATAAAATCGTCATGGATGTACATGCATGACAGAAAACGAGACCTACTATGACAAACACGTATCATCACGGAAGTGGTTTTTTTGTAGTGCATGTTGTTCCTTCAGGAGTTGGTTCCATACCGGGCTGCTGGGTCGCTCACTCTTCGTCATCACCGAAAGCATTCCCGCAAAACCTGTCTCCATCGCTCATCGCGTCGCCTGGTGGCGCAGTAGGTCACGATGGTTCACCTCTCTGATTTGTTGCATAGTATCTTTTGAGTCCATCTCAGAGGATGACGAGAGATGTGGGAGCCTCAACTTGGTGGCATAAGTTTGTATGGCTAGAACCACTCCGCCATCACCGCCTCCTGTTGATCCATCTGCTGCGACGCGTGATTGCATGGCAAATAACACTAGTGTAGAAAAGCCTAGTTATGGCATGGCAAAAGTGGCCTTCCTGGAGCTGGGTTCCAACGCCACCAATATGGCGCCAGTGACAAAATTTACTGCTGGCGTTGGAGCACACATCAACACTAGTTTAGATATTGGTGGCGTGCCACATGGCCAATGCCAGTAATAAGTGCCTGTTACAACTGACATGCCTTGTTGGCCCAATGCTAGCAAATTGAATCTTTGCTTACAAAAGAACTATATGCAGCTATGCAAGCCATCAACTAATTTAAGATATACTGCATCAACTAGTAAAACTCCAGAATCTAGATAGGTACTCATCAACTTAACTTGTTCAACTTCACAAAAGTTAGTAGTTCAAGAACTAAACTACTTAGTTCAACTTCACATTTCAACAACCAAACTACATCATACATAGCTAGGCTAGGTGGTCGGTCACATTTCTTGATCAAGGATTAACTTCGTATGTCGAGTCTTGTGTCTATTGTGCTCTCCCTCTTTTTTGAAATGAGCTTTCTCCATCTTGAGCTCATTCCTCTCGACCCTGAGGAGCTTTCTCTCAATCTTCAGCTTATCCCTCTCCTCGATCAGCCGATCCCTCTGCTCCCTCAGCCTAATCATCTTGTCGAAGAGATCAGCCTTACTATCGGGACAAAATGATCGCCCCCCCCCCCCCCCCGCCTTCAGCAAGGCATTAACCTCATTCAGGGCCTTGATGGTGTGCTCATGAGACTGTAACACCCCTATGTAATAAGCACTGTGACACTCTACCAAGCATGCCTAGTCATAGTGGATAATCAAAACAATTCAAATCTCTCTCTGAAAATTAATTCAAATTCAAAGTGGAAAAATAAAATTTGTTCAAAACAGAAACTATAATGTTCCATAAATAGCAAATAATTCATAGACAAATACAAAATGGTAACCAACATTAATGGGATTAACTAAGTAACCCTAACACCCTCAAACAGTGGCTGAAAACAATATTTAATAACCTTTTAAATGTAATACAAAATAAAATGAAATAGTATTTACCTCAAACTAGTTTTTGGTGTTAGGATATATTGCACTGTGATTTATGAGCTAGGTCACACTTTTTACAAAATTCGTTTAGTGCCCAAACAATTAGCAAAACAGAGTTGAAAAGGTAACAGAAAAAGAAAAATAGAAAAGGGCCTAAAGCCTTACTGTGCACTCAAGCTTGCGTGCTACAGGGTCGGGCCCAGCCCACCTAGCCGCGTCATCCTCCTCCCGCGCGCTATCGCGCGCCCGCGCCGACACGCCGACGTCCGTCGCCGTGTCGAGCATCCGCCGGTTCCCTGCTGCCGTTAAGTGCCTCCCCGAGCTGCCCTCACTCCCCCGCAACCCTAGCTGCCCCTTACACGCCCCCGTTCGCTCTCTCTCCCGTTTCCCCCCATCTCGCCCGATAGCTCGCCGCCGAACTCCGCTCGATCCCGTGGCCATCGTCGTTTGCTCGCCGCCCCACCGTGCCCGATCGACGCGCCGACCTCGACTCCTTCCTCTGCATCGACTGGAGCGAGACGGGAGCCACCGAGCCGACCGCTGCGACCTCTTCTTCATCGCCAGCGATCCCCGTCGACATCGAGCTCCCCTGCGCTACAAATCTGCCAAGGGCCTTTCTTGAGCCGCTAGGTGAGCCCCGCAGCGTTTCCCCTCTGCCTCCTCCCTGTTTTGCTGCCTCTGACGCTGTCGCCGGCAATGGCCGATCCGTGCTCCGCCGCGAAGCTCGTCGCCGTCGTCCTAGTTGCTTTCATGCCCATTCGAGCACGCGGTTCGGCTCAACTTCTCCCCGTGAACCCAACGCGCGCACGCGCGTACCTCCTCGAGCCCTGCTTCGCCGTTGCCAACACCACCCGAACGCCGCCGCCGCCAAAGCTCGACGCCTGCGCTTTTAACGGCCACCTCCGCTCGCTCTGACCCCGTAGATCGACGCGAGAGCAAGTAGCCTTTCGAACGCAACGAAAATGACACGAAACGGCTCAGTACAGCGCGATTCCGACGCTCTCCGGCGAGGTCACCGCCGCGGGAGGCTCGCCGGAGCAGCTCCGGCGGCTCCGCTGAGCTGGCACCGGTGGGGCCCTCCCCTGTGACACTGCCCTTGGGCCCCGCGGGTCCACCAGTCAGGGTTGACTGGGTCAACCCTGCTGACTGTGCAGCGTGGGCCACTGACATGTGGGCCCCGCGCTAATTAACTGGTTTTATAATTGAATAAAATGTTAATTAATTTGTTAATTAGTTTTAAAACACTAAATAGACACTGACAGTGGGCCCGCTAGATAATTAGTATTAGATCAGTCCAATTAATCCTGCTTATTTTAGTCCAGTCACTGACCAGTGGGTCCCACTGGACCCACAGGTCAGATTTGACTCTGGTCAGCCAGAGTTGACTGCTGACATCACTTCTACATCATGCTGATGTCACCTTTCACTATTCTGGATAATTTGAATTTAATTAATTGAAATAATTCCAGAAATTGTTTAAATCTTTATAAATTCATAGAAAATAATCCGTAGTTCGGATCGAAAAACTTTGTACATGAAAGTTGATCAGAACGACGAGACGAAGCTGACTGTGCCGTCTGTTTCTGTGTCGGGACCCTCTACGGAGGTGAACCCATAACTTTTAGCCTATTTCTGGTAGATGAATAGTACATAACCACCGGTTAATAATTCCAACTTTAACCCTAAAAACAACTATTATGCCCTAGACATGCTTTTAGGCAACCCTGCACTGCGTGTTAGAATAGCAAGCTCTGTGATACTTTGTCGGCCATGTATTTACCAATTTCCTGCCCCTCTTCTCTCTCGATAGAGCCCCGTACCGACGTAGCATCCGAGATCGACGCAGCTCTGGTGATTGGCTACATTACCGACGACTCTGCCTTTGCCGCCGAGCAACAAGGCAAGCACCCCCCCCCCCCCTTGAGCATTCCGATATCGCCCATTCTAATATCTCCTGCTTGCATTAGAATTTCCTATTGATACTGTTATCATATTTCTGCTGCATAGCCTGTTTATTGTAACCTGCTGTTGATACCTTCCTGTTCATCCTAAATTGTTTAGAATAGACTGGGTAGAGCCCCATCAGTGACCCCCACTTATCCCGACTGCCCCGCTGGAGTATCAGAAGACCCGATCAACGAGATCGAAGACCAGGACCCGGCACCGCACCTCACTTTCTCCTTAGTTGCTCGACACTACTGGGTTACTATCGAGTGCCGAGGGTGATACCTCGTCAGCACTTCTGATGATAACCTTGTAGGTTAGTTATTCGGTCGTGGTCAGCGAGGGTGATTCCTCCTACACCACCCCCGATAACGACGAAGTCGTGCAACACCTCAAGTGTGGACCTCGAGGGTGATTCCTCCTACGTCCACCTTGATATTACATCAGGTGGGAGTCCAACGAGCGTGATGCCTCGGATTCCCCCTTGATATGGTAGCCACACGGATGTCTTACATTACCGTTGATACTGATACTTGGAAAGGCGGGTCGAGCCTGAGGGGTACCCGCGAGTGATGGATAGTTACCCATGATTTATTTTACGAGGCGCGGCCGGGCATTCTTAGTCGTTACCGCAAGCCCCTAGTCCTCTAACGATTTGGATATTTGATGCGAGCAGGCCTCCGGCCTGATAGCACTAACCATCACGTGGGATAGTTATGGGCACTCTGCATCGTGGCATCAGCTGAAAGCTTTGTCAGACGTCCAGTTCAGCATTGCAGCACGGCTGGGCCGGCGCCATCCATGTATAGAGGTGGTACCGAGATTCGCCCTGCTCGCAATGACCCGGAGTGCACAGGGCGATGGCCCAAGACCCCTGAGCGCTTAGGAGGTAGACCGGTGGGGACCTCTCTGCTGAGCTATAGGTAGGGCTGCGGTGTGTCGTTTGGCTGAGGCCGGGCATGACCCAGGAAAGTGTGTCCAGCCGGAGTTAAGCAAGCGTGGTGGGTAAGTTGGTGCACCCCTGCAGGGAAGAAAACATCTATCGATAGCCGGTCCTACGGTAAAGGACACTCAGAGTTGTATCCCGATCAATACAACTAGAACTTGTGATGATAACTGGTTTTGATGGCTCCGGGATTGCTTTCTCACGGGGAGTCGAGGAAGTATCTCTGGGAGAGACTGTTACTTGATACTACTACTACTTTACATTATGCTAATCTGCACTCTTCTAATGCTGCAAGACCGATGAAGATGCTGAAGATGCTAGTCTTCGATAGGACTAGGTCTTCCTCTCTATTCTGGCATTTCTGCAGCCCAGTCCACATATACACCCTCCCTTTGATAATGTTGCATATGTAGTGTAGATCCTTGCTTGCTGAGTACTTCGGATGAGTACTCACGGTTGCTTTACTTTCTTTTTCCCCCATATCCATTCGATGCAACCAGATGTCGGAGCCCCTGAGACCGCTGCCCCGATTGGCGACTTCAGCTACCACTTCTACCCCGAGGGTGGCTACTACTACGAGCTGGCCGACGACCAGGAGTAGGTTCGGAGGGTCCCAGGCAGGAGGCCTACGCCTTTCGATCGTAGTGTTTTATTTTGCCCCGCCTTCTTAAAGACTTATCTCTGTTTGTCTTTTATATCTGTACCCAGATATCTGATGCTTCCGCTGACACTTGTATGCCATCGAGCTATGTATTCGAGCCCTCGAGGCCTTGGCTTGTAATAAAAAGCTTGTATGACTTTATTTATGTTTTAGAGTTGTGTTGTGATATCTTCAAGTGAGTCCTTAGACTTGATCATGTGCATTTGCGTGTATGATTAGTGCACGATTAAGCCAGGGGCGTCACAGAGACTATGAGCTGGTGGTTGAGCATGTCCACATCATATACCTCCTCCAGGATGGGTGCCAGATCAGGTATGTATCCTACGAAGTCAAATGTTTGAAATCGTTAGATATGCATGTGTGTTTGCAATCATCATGAATGGTTAGATATTGATGAGTGATATTTTTACACTCATTTCAACCTTGTTTAAACCGAGATATTTCACTAAAAAAGAGATATTCGCTCCAATATTGACACTAATGACTAATGAATGCAAAGGATTCCACAAATCCTCTCTTTAATATTTCTTCCACATGAAATGGGCTAAAAAGGGAAGATATCACGTGGGAGAAAGGAAAGGACGAAGGAAAATGGAGACGGAATGAATCATCAGGAAGCGTCAGAAGGACTCCAGAGCAAAAGACGATGTTCCATGCGACCGTGAGCACTCGCATGAGCGGTCGTTTGGTGCGGAAATCGAGGCAACTCGTCCACCTGAACAACTTTTATAAAGGGGACCCCGTCGAAATGTCAATAGATGGAGCAGAGGAGGAGCGTCGAGCATAGCCACAACCCATTCATCATCATCTTCATCCACAAACCCTAGCCGCCGCCATTTGCACCTCCATAGCATCTCCACCACCATAGCCCTCTCTCATCTAGTTCATACTTGTAATTGTGCATCGCACAAGGCATCTATTGTAAGACATATTGCAATCAATCAATCTCAAGATGTGTTCTTTGATGATTTCTTCTCGCGATCTGATCTCCATGTGTGAGTAGCCCGGTAAGGTATGGGGTGAGGCATGAGCCTTGCAGCCCCAGGTATTTGGTGAAGGGATCAATGTAAGCCTTTGACACATCATCTTGTATGTGTAAAATAAAATTGCATCGTGAAGTATCTCTTGTCTTGTCCGTGATCTTCATCCCTGCAGGTACCCAGGATCATGGAGATCGAGCACTGGTGAGGCTAGGAGAAAGGGGACCGTGAAGTGTTATACAAAACACCGGTGACAGTAAGGTTTAGTAGGATAACATGGATCATATCCTTGGGGATTCATGAGGTCTAGTCATTGAACGCCCAAAGCTTTTGTCTGATATTATTATCTTAAATATCGGGGCAACCCCACGAGATAGATAGGGCCTTCGTTAGGACAGCTGATTCTTGATGCAAGACTCGTGCCGGTCAGGATGTTATTTGGACACATCCCCATTCCAAACGAAGCAAGCACCTCTTGATGGGTGACTTCCCGAGCACAAACTAATATCATTTTTTATCCTAACACCAATACATGGCTGTAAGCATTAAGACCTCATCCCCGTATCTTATTTTTATTATAAGTGTTTGAATCAATATTTGCTTGTTGATCCGGTCAAAAGCTGGATTTGACACTTTAGCAAAAGCTTGCTAGAGACCATCGCTTCAAGGGAATCTTCCTCTCGTGGGTTCGATAACCCAGGTCACCTTTGGGGAAATAGGTGCGGGATACTCTTTTTAGTTCCAATACCGGGTCAACAAAAAGGAGATATTAGATATATGCATGGTTTGCAATGATCATGCATGGATGTGTTTGGAATCTTACCTGGTTGGTGCTCCCTTCGCCTCCGTCGGCATATACCAAGCGAAGTTGTAGAAGACCGGTAGTGGTTGTTGTAGGAACTCATCGGCGCCAACTACAAAATAATATCAAGTCAGACAATTGAACTATGAAGTTTAGTACCTATTCATGTCTGAATAGTTAGTAACAAATGCAAAAATATGACAACACTTAGAACACTTAGAAGCAATATAACAACAATATCTAAATAGTAATAAGTAACAAATGCAGAAATATGACAACACTTACTACACTTAGAAGCAACATGACAACAATATCTGAATAGTAAGTAACAAATGCAGAAATATGACAACACTTAGTAAGTAACAATAAGACAACACTTAGCAAAAAATTACAGTGGCCATGACCTAAGCAAAATGCCATTTCTTTTGACAGTTACCTAAATTATAGTGGTGATTCAAAGAAAGATAAGTAGGATTGACAACACACTTCACATACCTAAATTTCATAGTTGACACTACTTAACAAATTCATAGTCCACACTTGTTATTAGAACTACAGAACGAATGCCACTAGAGTACGACTATCAAACTAGTTAACAATTTCATAGTTCACGCTAGCCGTACTATGATCAAGAATAAGAAAGTAGTTCAACTTGATGACACTTTTGACAAAGTAGTTCAACATATGCCTAGGATGACAACATATATAGCTTTGGCAAACAAACAAAATAACACTAGTTCATACTCTAGTTCATATAATTAAATAATTCTTTGAACTAGTTTGGTCTTTTTGGCCATGACTAACTAGAGAAAACATGCTTAAATTACTATGGAGACTGAGATGGGCAAATATGCCTAACTTACCTAAATTACAGTTTGGCACAAATCTGCCAAAGATAATGAACTGCCAAATTTGCAGTTACCTAAATATTGCAACTAGTTCAACTAAATGAAACCGAAGACAATGAAACTAGTTCAACTAAATGTATATGTTGCCTACTGACGTCACTGCTAGACTGAAACCCTAGCGATGTAGGTCAAATCAGGAGAGGATGAACTCACTGATGATTTTGTAGAAAGGAGAAAGAAGGTGGAGGGGATGAACTCACCAACGATTTGTTGTTGATGCCGCGCATCACCGAAACCCTAGTAGCCCGTTGTTTCCATCAGCGTCGCCGAGACCCTAGCGATGCAAATTGGCATGTGACCTCAGTGCAGAAGATAGGGTGGCAAGAGGGGGAGCTGTAGAAGTTTACCTCGGTCCTGGAGACGGTCGGAAATGGCCGGAATTGGTAGGAGACCAGTCGCGGTGAAACAGGGTTGAGGATAGAGAGAGAGAGAGAGAGTACGAGCAGAGAGAGAGAGTTTGGGACAAGGGCGTACGAAGCCCCTTCGTTTTGACCCAGTGCTTTGTATGCACTCTTGGGCTAAGCCCAATAGGCCAGTGGGCCAGTAGTTACAATTTTTTTAATTTATTAAGATACTAAAAATAACACTAGTACTATAATAAAAAAATCTACTAAAAAAATTAAACAATATTTTTTTACTTTAATGATAAATATTAAAAGACTATTTTTTTAAATGTTAGCATTTCCGATTCAAATATTTTTACTTCCAAAAAAGTAACTACAATATTTTTTGACTACAGAGTATCTATACCAATATAAAAAGATTCAGAGGGCAGATCCAATTGATCTCGGCCATCAAACTAAGTCAATCCAATGATCTAGACTGCTCCAATGGCAAGCGTTCAACGTGTTTAACGTGCAATTAATATCATACCAAATATTGCACTAATCATAGAATTAACACACAAATAATAGCATACCTAATATCCGCGTGCAATTAATATATTGCCTATATTAACGTGCGTTGCATGTGCGCATTTACTAGTAATATTAAAATGTTCACCACCATTTACAAAAAATAAAAAGGTAAAAAAAATAAAAAGACTCAAAATATATTATAAAAATGTCATCAGTTCCAATTACAATATTCTAAATTTAATAAAAATTAACTACAATACAATATAAAATGGTCACCACTTACAAAAAATAAAAAGTAAAAAAAAATAAAGTCTCAAAATAGACCCACATCATATAGTGCTGACGTGGCAACCCATGACATGCCACAACTAAACATAATAGTGCTGGCGTTCCATGTTATGCCACGTCAACACTATATTACGCCTTGTACCAACTGTGGGTCCCACACACAAGTGGCGTTCAACTATTTTCCAACACCACCACTATGGTCTTAGTAATGTCGTACCAAATATGAAAACGCCACCACTATTTGAAAAAAATAGTGCTTGCGTTGATTGTAAATGGCGCGCCACCAATAAAAGTTGTGGCTAGCTATTTCTCCAGTAGTTTAACATAATTGTAGGAGGTGGCGGTGCCCATGGTGACGTTGGCGGTCTCACTTGGGAGCAGCTGGCAACATTGGCACGAGAGGCCAAGCATACATTGCACTGCGTTTGACACCTCCACCCGCGAAGGCATTCGGATAGAGGCAACACAATTGTCCACGTACGTTGGTTGGACGGGAACATTTATCCTAACTGGAGCAAAACCTGATGACACGTGCTGAAGACATCGCTGGCACTAACCGGTCTCATAGGCATCTGTTCCTGACTGCTGATATGGGAGCATATCCCATTCTCCGTAGTCCAATGTAGAATTTTGCGATAGACACTCGGATAGTAGATTTGATTCAGCCGTCAGGTTTAGCGGCGAATGATATTCGTCATGTGAATGCCTTGCTCAAGGAAACTTTTGAGCAAAACAATGCGATCGCGCAATCACATAACGGGGTGCATTCCAAGGCAGATTGAGCTGATACTGTGGCATCGGCTCACAACCCTCACGGGGCCGCGAAGTTATGCTTTGCCACCCTGTCGGGATGCATCTCTCCATCGGCGTGATGATGAGCCACCATGTGCCCGAGTGAATTCCCCTTGGCGCAATGATATTCACCTCATAACCGGGATGCTTCACCACCATGGTATGAATCGCCGAGATGTATCTCCTCGGCGGCAGGAAAATTCTTCGTGTCGCCAGGATGATCAATCTCCCTGAAGATGGGAGGACTCGTCCACGCAGGCGGGATGATCACCCTTATGATGCTCGAGATCATTTGGTTCAGAACCGAGTGGACCGGGCAAGGGCGAAGCATCATGACTATGACAGGGACATTTCGAGTGCTTCCAATTCTTCAGGACCTTTGTATTCCAGTCGGGACATTCACTCGGCTACAATCCTATGGCAATTCTTAATTGTGTCTAGGGTTGACAATACAATGGAAATTCAAAACCTGAAACTTGGCTTGATGATTACCACGTGTCCATTCAAATTGGTGGCGGTGATGATGATGTTACTATGAAAAACCTCCCACTGATGCTGGAGGGGTTGTCTCGAGCTTGCTTAACTAGTTGCCAGCCAGCAGTATTTTCAGTTGGGAAGATCCGCAGAGGGTTTTTGTCAAAAAATTGAAGGCACCTACAAGTGGCCAGGTGGGTTTAAAGAGTTGTCGTTGTGCGTCCAAAGGCCCACTGAGACCACTCGGGAGTATATCCAGAGATGGAGTGCACTTTACAATTTAGCAGAGAATGATTTCGATCATCAAGAAATTCATACCATTAAGCAATGCATTAGATATCAGCACATGTGCCTGAAACTTGGTCGCTCGGACATCAATACCTTCAGCCGTCTAATGGAAATAGCAAACCGGTATTCAAACGGCGAGGAGGAGGAGGAGGAGGAGTGAATCCTAAGAGGCAAGGGACGTGCAGAGCCGTCTCATCAAAATAATGACGATCAGTTGGGGCCGAACAAAAACAATAATAACAACAGAAACAACAACAAGTGCAAGTCAGACGGAAAATGATGGTGTCAGTGATGCCAAATCGGTGGCAGTTGCCAGTAAGAATAGAGACAAAGGGAACCAAAAGAAAGAGTGGACGCCTCGCAAAAATGCAGCCACATAAGATGATACCCTAGACAAACCGTGAGTATCCACATCACCAAGGATGATGATGGCAATCTTACCCAGAATACACAACTTGGCAGTGCATGATTTTGAAGAGGTTCATGTCAGGCAAGTCAGCGTCGTCTGAAGGCAAGAATAAAGAAGAGGGGAATGAACAAGACAATGGGTAACTGAGAGAGCAAGGCATGCTCTTAATTTTCACGGATCACAAGTCAAAATGTGTGCACAAGCTTCGCAGTCGGGAGGTGAACAACGTCGTTCCCTCAGTTCCCAAATACTTGGGCCGGTCGAAAATGGTTGTTATTTTCGACCAATTGGATCATCCAACGCATATTCCGACTTCGGGTCGACAAGCGCTCATCGTGGATCCACTCGTAAATGGTACCGACAGCATGATGTTCTGACAGATGGTGGCAGTGGAATTAACATTATGCCAGCACGCTGAAGCAAATGGACATTACTTGTCGAAATTAAATGTTAGTCACATGTAGTTTCATGGAGTGATCCCATGAAAGAAGGCTTAGTCCTTGGGCCTGATTACCTTGGAGGTAGTGTTCGGCGACAAGATTATTTGTGTGGAAAGAGAACCTCACTTTGGAGGTGGTAGATTTCCAATGTGCATATCACGCAATTCTTGGGCGACCAGCTTACGCCAAGTTCATGGCTCAGCCATGCTATGTATATCTAAAACTCAAGATGCCCGATCCAAAAGGCGTGATTACTATCTCTGGTGATGTGAAGAGAGCAGATTATTTCTTGCAGAGGGACTTGGATATTGTTGACGCTTAGATGGAGGAAACTGAGCTAGAGGAATATAAGAAGATGGCCGATCCAGATGAATTGTTGAGCACAAATAAACCAACCTTGGAATCCGTTTTCTAGTTGGCTCGTGAAATCAAGGAGGTTTCAGTTCATCTGATTGACGCCAGTAAGACCACTCAAGTGGCAACAAGAACAGACAAAAAATAGGAAAGCGAGCTCGTCCACTTCCTTCGTGAAAACTAAGACATTTTTGCTTGGAATCTTTCTGACATGCCAGGTGTCTCAAGGGAGTGGTTGAGCATAAACTTCGAGTTGACAAGAAAAGTGCTTCAGTGTGAAGCACATTTGTTCTTCCCAAGCTATGCTTTCACGTGAAGCACAACTGTGTTTCCCGGAAAGTGGAAAGCAGTGAAGCACAATTTTGCTTCCCGAAATGTGAAAAAGCACAATTGAGCTTTCGGTTTTTTGGTTTCCATTTTTTCGGAGAAAAAAGTCCGTTCAAACCTATTAACATGAGACCTAGTTTCAAAGACCTTGACATGAGAAGCGCAAAGGTGAAAACGATTCGTGATTTAAACATATGACTAGCAAAAGAGCCCGTGCGTTGCAACCGGGAGGAAAATATACCACATGCCCCTAACCCAATAATCATGACTCAAGAACCGAGTAGGTCCATGTTCTTTATTTGAACATAACATCCCATATGTGTTGCCTCTCTCTCTCTCTCTCTCAGCATAAGATTAACAATCTACTTTCTTTTTTTGCCTGCAAGGTTTTGCCGAGGCATGCATGCGTGGTTATTGATGGTTTCTTTCATCTCCATTCTGGTTTTGCTGAGGTGTTCATTCACAACACAAATGGATGCCTACGGAAAAAACACATATCATGCGCTATTGATTAAAATTACACCCTAAATAGAATTTAAGTTAATAGGTATAACATCATATTCAGATTCTACATACTTTTCGAATCAAATTTCATATATAACATGTTAAAATTAGAGTTATGGTCTAAAAGATATGATTTTTTTTTTGAAAAAGAATTTGTCACTTAAAGATGAACTGCGGGTTAATTAATAGAAACGACATGGCGTTTTCTGTAAAAACGCAAAAAAGATTCGTTTTGCCCCTTAAAAGTGAACTGCGGGTTAATTACCATAGACTATAGGGGTTTTTCTATAAAGACAAAAAATGATTCATTTTGTCACTTAAAGACGGACCGCGGGTTCATTCTTTAAAACTTCAGGGGGTTTCTGTAAAAATGCATGACTGACAGGCAGAAGCACTAATCCCTTTATTAGTAGGTATTGATTCAAGACATAAAACATAAAAAAAAACGAGCACAAAGCTCACAAGTTGCGACAATTATCACACATACAATGCAAGTTTTGTCGCCACAAGAGAAGATGAGAGTGACATTCCTAAGAGGTACCCTCTAGTTAGTGATTTCGGAATAGAACTTATTATCAACCCTGATTTTACGGGCTAGTATGATAAATTGTATCCCGGAGATTCTATGTATTATTTTCTCTCCTATCTAAAAAATAGGTTGTGTTCCCCATTCAGTTCGTTTTTTGTCAAGCCCTTTGGTAGCGATCGATCATCAAGATCGTTCCAAGTAGCGATCGGATCAATCGGCTCAAGCCCAAGCAGAGCGTTCGTGCGTTCCTGGACTCGCGATCAGCCTAGCTAGCTAGCGTTCCTGTGTTCCAAACTCGCATCACCATGACTCATGCACCATCAATCCTTTCCTAACTCGGGACATAGGTTCCCCATTCGGCTTCTTTTCTTCTGTGAACTCGGTCAATTCTTCTGTGCTTCCCCTTCCACGCTCTCCCAACCAAAAACGAAACAAACGAATCGAGGAGAACGGAGAGAAACCAGACACTACCTAAAGAAAATGCACATTTATAAAGCTTGCTATAAATCTGGACAACATGCACGCCTGCACCCGAACCCTAGCTCGCACCGTAATTGCAAGCCTCCCCGCCACTGTTGATGCCGCGTGTGCCAAATCCGTTGCCTTGCGCTGCATCGGCACCATGACTGTGTTCTATAGAGATGCAACAGGGGGAGAAGGATGTCGAGGGACACACTCGGGTGGCTATGGCGCCGCGATCAGGGAATGGATGCCCGAAAGTTGGGAGGAGCTCGCATGTACATGACGTGGTGCCAGCGGTGATCGGAGGCATTGATGAACGCATTAGATGATACGATGGAGGCGAGTACTGGCTGTTGCAGCTCCATGTGTTTCATTGGTCTACATCTACATGCTAGCTTAAATCTTGTGCATGCAGATCTAGGCAAAGGTAATGGCATGCATGTCTTTGTTATATTTACATGCTAAACAAGCTGGATTATTCTACATGTCCATATGCACTTTTTTGGTAGTTCAATTTACAATGGTGCGCCGATGCGGCGGGTACAAACACGTGACGTCAACTGCTTAGCACGTTGGGCGCTGGGGGCTACGGTGACCTACAGTTCATTTACAGATGGATGTAGGCGTTAGAAGTCGGATATTGCTATGTGGAATGCTTTGAAGAGCATTGTGACGACGGGTTCCGAACATATAACATGCTCTTGATTCTGTCATACAGAAGGAAGCGGTGTACCCAGACCTGAAGTCTTCATTATGATCATCCACGGGTTCCAGAAGCAATAAAATAGAATCAAGGGCTCAAAGAGATTAGTGCAATATATGCAGTTTTGTTTGCCATCTATGGGTAGTGTGGCTATTTTTGTGATGCTCACGAGTATGTAGCTAGCTGCTATTAAAGTTGGAAAACAACAACTTTCACCTAGCATCTTATGTGTCCTGCCGAATGCTCATGCTCAATAGGTCAGTGCATCTCACCACCTACAAACACACTCAAAGAATGATCAACATGAGCTTAAAAATAATCATGAGTGTGTGATCTAAGGAGTAAGGACACATTTGTGAAGCTGAAGTGCGTAAAGAATAGCAACTTATGTCATTTGTATCACTAGAATGGTTATTTATTCAGTTAAAAAATTGTTATTTATTGAGGAGGCGAAGATGACGGGTGAAGAAAAAGAAAAAGAAAAGTGATTTATAATGGTTAAAAAAAGTTGGCGATGATGTCTCATGTGCATAATAAGCATCCTAAAGGATATCATTGGTGTTTAAACACTAGATGTATATGCACCGGCAATGACCTAGTTTTTTTTAGAAAACTTCTATGACCGATGCTATTTAATCAATGAAGAGCCGTATTTGACTAAAAAAAACTACCACCATACACCAAAATGGGCCAACTCTTTTAAGGCGCAGAATGGTTTTTAACGGACCCAGCCCAGTGGAGATGGCAACAAAACCATACTGCCACGCAGTGCCGCTAACCCAACATTATTCCATGGCCGTTAAGCCCAAACCCGCAACCTCCGCTTGCCTCGCCGCCGCCGTCCATGGAGACCTCAAAATCGCCGGCGCGGCCCTTCTCGCCGCCGCGGGAGCCCTCCGCGGCGATGGTGCTGCTGTGCCCTTGCCTGGTGCTCCTCATCCTCGCCCTCATAGCCACATCTATCGCCCTCACGGTCCACCTCCGCCTCTATTGCCACTCCCCTGTCGGCCACCTCATCTCCCCCCACCGCTGCCCGCGCCACATCTGACCTCCGGCGCAATCAACCTCCGAGGCGAGGGTGCGGGCGCCGGCCTGCTTCCCAGCCGTGCGCTACCTCTACTTTCAGCGAGATCCCGTTCCCTCCCCGCTGCGTCGCCGGCGTGGGGGGCCGACGCTCCGTTCCGACTCGCTGGGTCAAGATGCCTCTCGACCTCCACGTCCTCCGCCTCTGAAGACGACGACGAGGGGGGCTCGCCGCCGCAGGTGCCGTCGAGCCACCCGGAGCACGTGGGCCGCTTGTGCGCCGCCATCGCGGACGTCATCACCGCTGGCGCCGACGCGAACCTGGAAGCAGCGCTCTCCGCGCTGTCGCTGCCGCTCTCCGAGGCGCTCGTGATTGCTGTCCTCGACCGCTTCAAGCACGCACACAAGCCATCACGCCGCTTCTTCCAGTGGGCCGCCGCATCTGGGGGGTTCGCACACACCCCCATCACCTACTGCAAGATGCTGCACATCCTTGGCAAGGCGAGGCAGTTCGAGACGATGGTTGCGCTAGTCCATGAAATGGGGAAGGCAGGCGCCCTTTGCATGGACGCCTTCAAGATTTCCATCAAGTCGTTCGCGGCCGCTGGCGAGATCAAGAATGCAGTTGGTGTATTCGAGATGATGAGGGTGCACGGCTTTGATGATGGGGTGGAGTCGTTCAATTGCTTGCTATTTGCTTTGGCCCATGAGGGGCTGGGGAATGAGGCAGCTCAGGTGTTCGGCAGAATGCATGACCGGTACACTCCGGACCTGCACTCATACACGGCCATGTTGCTGGCATGGTGCAATGGAAGGAACCTGGTGGAGGCTGGGCGGGTTTGGAATGAGATGCTGGAGAAGGGGCTGAAGCCAGACGTTGTTGTGCACAACACAATGATTGAGGGGTTGCTTCGTGGGCAGAGGCGGCCTGAGGCTGTGAAGATGTTCGAGCTGATGAAGGCAAAGGGGCCTCCCCCAAATGTGTGGACTTACACAATGTTGATCCGAGACCATTGTAAGCGGGGAAAGATGGACATGGCAATGCGGTGCTTTGAGGAGATGCAAGAGCATGGGTGCCAGCCGGATGTTGCTACCTATACGTGCTTGCTTGTGGGATATGGGAATGCAAAGCGAATGGATAGAGTCACGGCGATGTTGGAGGAAATGGCACAGAAGGGTTGCCCCCCTGATGGCCGAGCGTACAATGCGCTGATTAAGCTGCTCACGAATAGGAATATGCCAGATGATGCAGTAAGGATATACAAAAAGATGATAAATAAGGGGCTTGAACCCTCGATCCATACATACAACATGATGATGAAGTCGTATTTCCTTGGCGGGAGGAACTATGCAATGGGTTGCGCAGTGTGGGATGAGATGCATCGGAAGGGGATTTGTCCTGATGTGAACTCATACACTGTGTTTATTAATGGTCACATACGACACGGCAGACCTGAGGAAGCATGTAAATTTATCGAAGAAATGATCCAGAAAGGGATGAAGGCTCCACAAATAGACTACAACAAATTTGCTGCAGACTTCTCCAAGGCTGGGAAGCCGGATATATTGTTTGAATTAGCTCAGAAGGTGAAGTTTACAGGGAAATTTGATGAATCTAACGTGTTCCATCAGTGGGGAGAGAGAATGAGAAGTCGGGTCAAGCAGACTGTCCCTAATCAGACTAGGAGCAGGACGTTGTAAGATTAAGATGTTTGTAATGGTGTTTGGAATTTTAGAATGTGCTCCTATTATTTATGAAAGAGGTGCTATAGTTTCTCTGATGTTGTATATTAATACTTCATTGAAGATTATGTCTCCTGTTTGTTTGACCCAAAATATGCACCAAGTCATGATTAAGTTCTAGTTTCCGTGAAACTCAGGTGAGCTGCAGATCAAAGCATCATTTACCAGTGCCTCTGCAATTGTTTTGTAGGTACCGTAGTGGCCTAGTATGCACCTTCCATTGGATCAATCATATCTTTCTATCTTCCAGTGGCTCAACCACATATTCCAATTTAATGATCTTAGATGCTTATGGTTGTGCTTGTTAAGCAGTATTAGTATTTAGACTAATACAGACCCCTAGATCAATACTGATACTCCTTAACAGTGTGATGCTGATATGTAGGCTTAGAAATTGGAACTAGCTGGAACTTAAGGGCTACATGCACCTGCTTGATGTCACCTAGCAATTTACACCCTTTTGAGTTTGAAGTTAACAAAAATCATCAAACAAGTTGACTTTGTTGTTTTGGGTGCACGTTCATTGCATATTCCGCAGAGAAATATATAACCAAATTATGTGTAGCTTGATGGATACATATGCATGCTTGTAGCCTTGTAGAAAGTTAGAAATAATGCATGCTTAAGGTGTCATCATGGTGTTTAGCGGAAGTTCTTTGTCGATGCTATCTTGTAGCGAAATATGAGCCACTGTGACAAAAATTATTGCCACATGTCCATACACTGCTCATATTTATTGAGTCCACTCTAATACAGTGATTTGAGTCCCAGTATCACTCCTGTGAGTACGATTTCGTCCAGTTTTCTGCATTATTATCTCTTGTCTTAAATTTCTATCGAAGTGCCTTTTGCAAAGTAAAGCACCCCGACAAACCTATGGTCTTTCTGACAGGAACTGTTTCACATTACATGTTATCAAGAATTTCAGTTAGGTTCAATAGTCCATTCACCAACCTTCACTATTAATTGTCAAGATTATTCATGATCCGGCAGAAGCATTCTTACACATCAAGCAATATTGGATCACCCTTTCAGGTTAAGGCATGCACTTGTGGCGTACACTGCCAAAGAATTGTCCAAATTATACAGTCTATTGACTGCAGAATTATAGATGACACCGTTTTTGATCATTCTTGAAAACACTTGAAGCTTGTTGCTCTTTGAAGTTTCGACCTCTGAATTCTTCTTTATCATTGGTTACTTAATTAGTCTGAGATATATGTAGGCGTGTAGCACATTTTGTTAAGCAAGATAGTTATTTATATGATTCAGTAGACCAATTATCTGATTCTTTGTTGTCTCTGTTCTTAGACTATTGCAAATAGGACCAATTCATGATTGGAAAATGCTTAAAATCAGGAAAACGGTTGTCAAAGATATTGATTGCTCCATTGGCTTTTACCTAAATGATGGAATTTTGCAGCTATCTACAGCTTGGAAAGTGGATGACCGTCTGCTATCTTGTATGGAGATGGCATTCTTTTGATACTACTACAGTCTGGCAATCTGCTGACCTAGTGATCTGAGATTTAGCTCGTCGTGGTTTATAAGGGCATGAGCAATGGAGGCATCAGCTTGATGCTGCCCCATGTCTTAATTTAAACCTAAAGTACTGAAACTACCATTTACATTTTTACTCACCCAAGGGAGGCAGCCATAGGTAGACCCCACTGTATTGGTCCCTATCTCAGTTCTTTTCTCCTGTCTACTCTACTCCTTCGTTCTCTCTCCTTCTTTTCTCTTACTTTTCCCACCAAGCGGCTACCTCCTCTGCAAGAGACCGCTTCTTGTGCAGAGCACCATCCGAACCTGATTTGCCCCACACCGAGCCGAGCTGGACCTGCGGGGCAGCACCATGGGGCAGCCCGTTGGCCATGCCCTAACATCCCGATGTTGGTCCTTTTGGCGCTAGATCTGCATCTTTCTGTTCTCTACTAAATGCTATGGTGCAGATTACATATATTTCTTGCATGTAGACATTTTCTTTACTCATGCATCATGTCTCAATTATTTATCACATCTTCTTATCCGTTTGTTACATGGTACCTACTGTGTTCCATTAGCTGGATTTACATGAGGCCTTGTATCTTAATATGTCCCATAACACATGCTAGCCTTTTTGGTCTACCATGTGGTGAGTGCTTCCAACTTGGCACTTGGTTGGTATGAGGCACTAGCTAACATATACTATTGAGCCCCCGTGAGTACTGCTACACACTAATGTTTGGTGAATTCAATTTATTCTGATCCCCACTCTTAATTAAAATTCAAACCTGACAGGCAAGACTGCAGTGATCTAGATCTTGTTTTCTGTTCATATTATTCCTGCATTAATCTTCCCAGGACCATTTGGTTAGTAAGAGAGAAGAAAAAGAAAATACTCCTACATTAATGTTGCAAGGCCATTTGTTGTACTACTACCATCCTTGTACAGATTCTGATGTATCTGCTGGAGAAGCCTAACCTGGATGAGAGGACTGTCTCAACTCGGATTTCGTGTGTGTGGGAGAGGGAATGGAGTACATGGATATTTTTCTGCTTGATTTGTAACACATACCCTTTTTAAAATCTATAGGGGTGGTGCCGTTTTTATGATTGTGTTAGTTATTTCTCTCCAGTTGCCCATGGAAAAGTTTTTTTGATTTTGAGGAATCAAAGTTGATCTTTTTTATAGCGCACGGAAGTGAATTCATACACAGGGACATTTTTCTTTTTTTTACCAAAAAAACTATTATTTGAGCCTTTATTCACATTTGAGGCCTCCTCTGATCTGATTCGAATCACCTGGGGGATTCACTTCGGTAGCAAAGCGGATTCACAGTTATATAAGACCATGTTTGTTTCAGCTTTAGTTGGATTCGAATCACCTGTAGGTTCGCTTCAGTGGTAAAGCTGATTCGCAGAATCAGCTTCGCCACCGAAGTACACTTTGAGGTGCTTCAGCAAATTGCTCTAAAAATGGCCTGAATCCAGATTCAGCTTTACTGGCAAAGCTGATTCGAAATGGCTGTTTGTTTCAGATTCCAGATCTAACTTCACTAACAAAGCTGGCTTCACTGATAAAGCTGATTCACATTAATTGTTTGTTTCAGATTCCAGATTCAGCTTCACTGGCAAAGCTGAATCTGATTCTTGAAGCTCAAACAAATAGGGCCATAGTGAACTGCGCTAGAGTGCAGCAATTGTAATTTTCAACTTTACTAGATATAAATATTTATTTATATGAATAGTTTACAACTGATGGAATTGGTTGAACATTGCCCCCTGCAATACAGTATGTGCAGTATTCATTGAATACTAATTACAAGCTGCTGCTGCTGGCTACGCCTGGATGCGTTCCTTCTTCTTTGCTCCTGCAGAAGCAGAGGAAGAGAGAAGATACATGAGCACTTCAGTCAACCACACCATGTTCCTAGGAATGACAGGTAAGAAGTCAGACTGACCTCAAGCAGCTGATGCAACCGGTACTGTCGCCGTCCGTGCTGAATCATGCGGATCACCCTCATGACGGCGTAGAGCGGCAGCAAGATCCCTGCGGCCCGAAGAAGGTACATCTGCAATGCAAAACCCCTCAGCTGTTAGTTTCATCGTCATCTGATGGATCTGTTACGGTTAGTTTACTCTGTTCTCTTCTCTTCAGATCGAAGCGCGCCGACGAATGTGGCTCACTCACCGTGAGGAGGCTGAACGCGCAGTGCTCCGCGGCCTCGATGGTCACCACGGCGATGAGATGCCACACCAGCAGTATGATGGTGAACTGCGTGCACAGAAGTTTCAGAGAGGTCAGAACCCAGGTGACAGACAGACACCACGCAGCAAAGCATGAACCTGACAGACAGTATGGTTCAGTTGGCGCCAAGCCCAAGGCCCTTACCGTTATCGCCAATGGCCGGCACCACGAGCAACCGGCGGTATCCGGGCCGTCCATCGGCCCGTCGGACGGCGCATACTGCATGCCCTGGTGCCCATCCAGCTCCTCCTCCTCCTCCTCCTCCTCATCCTCGCTGCATGAGAAATCGACAAGTATAGCGTCAGTCAATCAGGCAACGTTCAGTTGATGGACGGTACACCGTCTGGTGGTTGCCAACATGGGCGGGTTTGGCCCCAGGCAGGCCAGGCCATGGCCTGGGGCGTGGGGAATTTTGCTGGCCTACATTTAAAAGAAAAAAAAACAAATTGGCCTGGGGCGCAGCCCACATCCCGGCCCAGGCAGCCCAGGCCAACTGGCCCAGCCGCCCAGGCCGAGTACCCCGCACGCAGAAACACGGAAGGCGCAACCCCAGGTCCCCAGCCGCAGCCGCCTCTGCTCCTTCCTCGACCGGATGAACCCTAGGCTAGTGAATCGCCTGCCGTCGGCGCCGCCCGTCGTCGCCATCATGCCGGTCAGATCTGTTCGGTAGTGGCCCCCGCCCCCCCCCCCCCCCCCCTCCCCCCCTTTCCAGTCTTCGTCGTGCCGGTCCGCGCCCCCCGGCTCCCCCCTCCAGTCTTCGTCAGCTCCGTCAGGTTGCGCGGCTGCCGGCTGTTGCCCTGCCCGGCGTCCGGCGAGGTGGTCCTCAAACATCAGCCGTGCTACCCGGCGCAAAGGTACTGGTTTGATCTTTGATGGCTTGATGCCACTGTTATTTTTTCTAGATGCCCAACTGCCACTGTACGATGATGATTTTAGTTGCTAGAGTTGCTTGATGCCACATTGCCACTGCTTGTTAGATGTGAAACCAATTTGGACATTGAGTAATTTTTGTTTCTATCAAATTTTACAGGAAGGCAAGATGAGTAAAAGAAACAAGAGGTTGAATTCTTTTTTTCAAGTTCGAACCATGCATGGGTACCGCGTAAACAGGTCCTTTAACTCAAACAACTGATAATACCCCTAGAGTTATAGCTGAACTCAAACCCGGTGATGTTGAATCAGACCCCGGTAAAAAAATACCATCGCGGCTGGTTGGAATATAGCATTGAAAAAAACCAGCCTTTTGCTTTTATTTTTTTTTGTTTTAGCAACCAAGAGTTGAAAACTATGGTGTTGAAGAATTCACGAAAAATGGATTCAAACCTTGGAAGGATGGGCCTAATTATCTTTTGATTTGTCTTGCTTTATTATTTGACCCATCATAAAACAAATGCTGCCATTGAATATTATGTTCAGTTTCTTATTAGTTATGGAACATAGTTTGGCTTCTTAATGCCTTGAAACTGAAGTATTTTTGGGGTAGCTTTTAGCCAATGGTTTTTCGCCTGGGGCGTCAGTCAATCCTGGGTCCGCCACTGGTTGCCAATGCAGCATTCTGCTCTGCCGTGCGGCCAAAGAGACGAGCAACGTGGGGGCGGCGTCGCATTAGCTGGAACCAAACAGTGGGCTGGACCGGATGGGCATTGACATTGCTGTTTTGGTGAGATTTGGAGTTTTGGACACACGTCTTTGACAGGAGACCGGCCTCTCGCCAACGCAAGGCAACAGCCCACATGTACAGATCAGTATGCTGGCTGTCTTTTCTCTCCGTCTTCGGCATCAACACGGGATCACAGAGAACCAAATTGGTGTTTACCACCTACCGGGTGTCGCCGTGTCGGGGCGGCAGTACGAAAGCCGTCGTTGCCGACCGGTGACACATTTTTGCGGTGCTGGTGCTTCTGGGCTCTTTTCTTCCTCTGCTACAGCAAGTAGCCTCGCTTGGATCTTACTACTAGCACATTGATGATCCGAATCCCGTGGTCCCTGAGCGGCCTAGATCGTAAGGTATACCTGCCCCGTGGGGCCTGGGAATGGATGGGTATCTAAGCTGATGAGGCCGACCTGCGGGGTGGGTATCTACCTGGCCCACCACCATTTAAAAATGATCAATGGCGGCAGATCTCATCAGCAACCCCTCCCTGGTGGTTAGCGTACCCACCCTGATTGCCTTTGCATGATTAGTTGCTGTTCTGAAAAGAATGTGGTACCTAATCATATGTATGGGTATGACACCAGTGCTGCTACTGGAGATAAGACCGCTGCATCATATACATATATATACTGGCCAGCTAGGCTTGGTGGAAGTGGGATTGGATGGCCTTATCCTAGACCTAGAGTGTGTATCTGATCCATCCATCAGCTTGATTGAATTGACAATGCAATAGCTTTTCCGTTCGGCCGTTTTGTACTACCATAGTACTAATGAGAGGGGAGTGGGGCCTACCTGACAGTAACCAGCACCTCAACGGCCGGAGCTTTCTTTGGAGGGACTGTGTAGCCTGGCTCGAAACCCTGTCAACAAAAGGATTATTAACTTAATGAGAATACCAAAGATGATGACAATTCACAGTCAGCTCGAAATTCTGTCAACAAAAGCATTAACTCGATGAAAATACTGCTCCTACTAAAGATGAAGGCACTTTATATACATGGAGTGTGCTGTAATGGACAACAGCAAGTCCTTGCTGCGAAAGCTGGGCAGAGGATATTATTATACACGAGGACGTTGCACCAGCCCAGCTGTTGATTGATTATTACACGAAAAGGCTAGAGCGAGCTACTTTGTTCCTCCTCAAAGGCTTCTTTTGCTTCGCGTGTGCAGAATCAAGTACCACATGTGGACACTTGATTAGGATTATGTATGTATGAAATCATAAAACAGAGTTAGTGGGCGCCTGCCCCACAAGGCCACACCTTAGCTTTCGGCCACCTCTAATAAGATCACATTTCATGGACGGGCTAGCAACGGGACGAAATGAATGATGCGATCGCAATTGGACCCTGGGCGATACAATCCCCACAAGAAATCGAGGAGCGTGCAAAAATGGCGAACCAACCTGAAGGCAAATCTCGCAGAGGGTGCTCCCCTTCTCATCGCACCACCTCTGCACACAACCCCTGTGCGCGTACTGCATACACGCATGAACAAAACATATCGATTAGACGCGATAAGAACACCAACATGGACGATCGGCCAAGAGATTAGCATGCAAGCAGTTAACTGACACAAGGCTAGGCACGGGAGAGATGATGATCCATGTATGTACCTTGAGAGAGCCGGAGCACGCGCAGGGAGACTCCATTGCCGCGGAGCTCTCGTCCTCCTCCTCGTGGCAAATCCTGCACTGCCTCATGGAGTAGAAAGAGGAGGAGGAAGAAGAAGAAGAGAGGTCGTCTTCTTGTTCCATCGGTTCGTTCCTTGCTTCCAAATCAATGGCGGTCATGGCTATCCTTTCCTGGCTGCGCGGTTGCCTTTCCGTTCTTGTAAGCCGTAAGGGGTGGGGTTTAAATAGGCACCAAAAGGCAAAGAGCAAAATCCAAATGCTGTGACGTGCGCCCACCACCTAATGCTTACCAACCACTGTTGGGAGGGAGAAGAGAGAGACGGTGCCCTCTGTTCCTTCGGTGAACCAACTGCTATCAGCCTATCTATCATATGCAATTATGGGAACCTAACTAATTGGCCTGCTGTTAGGCGCGTAATCTTTGGCTTTTAAAATTCTGCTCTCTGGTGGATGCCACCAGCTACCATTGCATTTACACCGAATTGAGCACACAGGCTCCCTCTTTGTAAGGTAAGAATTTTTTTTGGAGGATGTTTTTTTGGAAGAGGAATTCCCTGTGTGGCCTTTGTTTATGGTGCCAATATAAAATTTATTTGAGCCGTCCATTCATGAGATCATGGGCTCATAATGTTTGGTTGTCATTTTACTCTTTATTCGTTTGATCTCTCGCGTGTCATCATTGGCGTGATTCAAACACACCATCTCTTGTAATTAGGGCGCTTGCAATGGTGCTATGTTAACAATGCCACCTAGGATAATTGTTTAGATGGAAGAGAAAAAAAATAAGAAAAAAGGGCTTGTCTTCTCTTAGCTAAGTGATGACCTCTTGCTTTTTTTTTGAGAACCTGATGATCTCTTACTTGGTACAACTAGTAATCGTGTAAGTGCAATGCACATTGTATCAGAGAAGATATTAAATGTATTACACATTAATATTAGAAAAAATATTGATTGCACGTTAATATTAGGTAGAATATAATTACCACGTTATATTAGAAAATATATTAATTACATTGCATATTGATATTAGGAAAGATATTGATTGCACGTTAATATTAGGTAGAATATAATTACCATGTTATATTAGAAAATATATTAATTGCATGGCATATTGATATTAGGAAAGATATTGATTGCACGTTAGTATTAGGTACGATATAATTACATGGTTAGTACTGAATGCTAAAGAACAGAGCAACATAGACAATTGGATAGACGCGTTTGAATAGGTGAGATGTATTGGATCGCCGCAACTCGCTCTTCTTATTTTGGTATAGATAAGAGAATTCTATCTATTGTACTAGATGTCATCTCTTAGCTGTTTTAAAGTTGTACTAATATTGAGATATTTATTTTGGGACGGAGGGAATACTTTTTAAAGTTTAATTTTAATGTGAGTGGATTTTTTACTCACGGGCTCCATGGAGCCCGAAATTTTCAACCATTCAAAAATCAGCTTTTAAAGTTAAAAAAAATCTGAAATAATGCTCAAGTACTTGTAAATGTATACCGGACATGTGTGAAATTTCATCATGAAATACGGTTTTATGTGGTCTGCACAAAAAAAAAATCATGTAATTTTATAGAGAATAGTACTTGTGCTAGAAATAGGTGATTTTGTCATTTCTGTGTAATTCGCATAAAAAAGTATCTTGTCATTAAAATTAGCAGACAAATAATATACATCCATATGTATATGTGTATTTTTTCAGAATTTTTTAAAACTTAAAAATTTAAATTTTGAAGTTATTAAATAAAGGGCTCCATGGAGCTCGAGCTCCATTAAAAGCATGTTTTTGTTTTCTTTGAAAGACATGCATGACATAAGATAAGACTGTTCTTGTGTGTCATGATTAGAGAGATTCAAAACCCATCGGCTATGTAATCAGTCGACAGAAAATTTGGATATGTTCTACACATCATCAAATGGGCATTTTTATTTTACTTAGTACTCCCTCCGTCCCATAATATAAGAGCGTTTTGCAAGCTAACATGCTCTTATCTTGTGGGAAAGAGGAAGTAGCATCCAAAGTGAGTATATGGACGTTACAGGAATCACCATTTTGTGGGGCTCCGTGCTACGGCTACCTCTCCCAGTTTCCGTTGAGAAAGAGAGCAGCCGCAGGAGGAGCTCCAGATAAAGCCAATGAGAGTTGCTGGACCTGGGGAAAGTAGAAAAACGGGAGGGGCTCGACGAGCAAAATTTAATGGAGCTGACGGCAAGTGTGATCCAGCGAGAATGGCGACGGTGCGTGGCCACGACGCCAGCATGAAGGAAGCAACTGATTTGAAAACTACGCGCCTCATGATCATATCATATCTAAAGTTATTTCTGGCGCAAGCTTATCATAATTTCATACTATCTCTCCCGAACGGCTATGGGAAAAAAAGCTAGCAACCCCTCAAACCAGTAATTGCTTAAAAGTATACTTTTTTGTCCCTCAAAACGCAGTCGTACGGCCTAAATTTAGTTCAAAGCCACAACTTCAGAGTAAAAATAGTCGGCCCGACCTTACTATGAATGCTGACCCGCGAACCCCGAGGTCAGCCCCGTTGCCGCCGTCCATCCTTCGGTGTCAGAACCGTTGCGTGCGACCGTCCTGCAGCCCCGCCACCCTCTCCCGCACCTTCTCATCGCTCGTCGGCGCTGGAATCTTCCATCGTGTAGCTCCGCCTGGTGGCCGCCGAGGTTCGTTTTCGTCGGTAATCAACCTTGTAGTGGCATAGGAAGGTCAAGTGCAACTCCTAGACGGCCAACGGCACTGGAGCGATGAATAAGGCACTGGACGCTGATGGAAATATGCCCTAGAGGCAATAATAAAATGGTTATTATTATATTTTCTTAATCATGATAAAGATTTATTATTCATGCTAAAATTGTATTGACCGGAACTTAAATACATGTATGGATACATAAACAAATACTGTGTCCCTAGTAAGCCTCTACTAGAATAGCTCGTTGATCAAAAGATGGTTAAGATTTCCTAACCATAGACATGAGTTGTCATTTGATAACGGCATCACATCATTAGGAGAATGATGTGATGGACATGACCCATCTGTTAGCTTACCATATGATCGTTCAGTTTATTGCTACTGCTTCCTTAATGTCAAATACATATTCCATCGACCATGAGATCATGCAACTCCCGGATACCGGAGGAATACCTTGTGTGCTATCAGACGTCACAACTAACTGGGTGATCATAAAGATGTTCTACAGGTATCTCCGAAGGTGTTAGTTGAGTTGACGTGAATCGAGATTGGGATTTGTCACTCCATATGACGGAGAGGTATCTCTGGGCCCTCTCGGTAATACACATCACCAGAAGTTTGCAAGCAAAGTAACTAAGGAGTTAGTTCCAAGATGATGTTACGGAACGAGTAAAGAGACCTGCCGATAATGAGATTGAACTAGGTATGGAGATACCGACGATCGAATCTCGGGCAAGTAACATACCAAAAGACAAAGGGAAATACATATGTTGTCATAAAGGTTCGATCAATAAAGACCTTCATAGAATATGTAGGAACAAATATGGGCATCCAGGTCCCGCTATTGGTTATTGACCAGAGAAGCGTCTCGGTCATGTCTACATCATTCTCGAACCCATAGGGTCCGCACGCTTAACGTTCGTTGATGATATAGTATTATATGAGTTATGTGAGTTGGTGATCGAATGTTGTTCGGAGTCCCGGATGAGATCACGGACATGACGAGGAGCTACGGAATGGTCCGAAGATAAAGATTGATATATAGGACGATGCTATTTGGTTACCGGAAAGGTTTCGGAATGTACCGAGTTTTATCGAAGTATCGAAAAGGGTTTCGGGAGGCCATCGTCACTTGGTGGGCCTCATAGGCCAAAGGAGGGAGGTGCACCAGCCCACTAAGGGGTTGGGCGCACTCCACCTCTCATGGCCACGAGCCAAGGAAGGAAAGGGGGGCGCCAAGGCAGGGCAGCCGCCGGCCCCTCCCCTGCCATCTTCTCCACCCCTAAATAAGGAAAGGGGGGAGGCGCCTAGGGCAGGAACCCAGGGCGGCCGCCGGCCACCTAGGGGCGCCCCTAGGGCTGCCTCCCCTTCCCCCCTCCACCTATATATATGTGAGGAGGGAGAGGGGCAACACACACCACGATCCCCAAGTCGTGTGTGGCGCCCCTCTCCCTCTAGTTCGTCCTCGGTCATAATTTTTGTAGTGCTCGGCGAAGCCCTGCGGAGATAATTGCATCACCACCGTCACCACGCCGTCGTGCTGCCAGAACTCATCTACTACTTCGCCCGTCTTACTGGATTAAGAAGGCGAGGACGTCATCGAGCTGAACATGTGCTAAACGCGGAGGTGTCGTACGTTCAGTACTTGATCGGAAGAATCGTGAAGGTGTACGACTACATCAACCACGTTGATAAATGCTTCCGCTTAATGGTCTACGAGGGTACATAGACACACTCTCCCCTCTCGTAGCTATGCATGTCCATGGATAGATCTTGCGTGTGCGTAGAATTTTTTTTGTTTTTCATGCAACGTTCCCCAACAGTGGTATCAGAGCCAGGTCTATGCGTAGATGATATGCACGAGTAGAACACAAAGGAGTTGTGGGCTGTGATGTTCATACTGCTTACCACCAACGTCTTATTTTGATTCGGCGGTATTGTGAGATGAAGCGGCCCGGACCAACCTTACATGTCCACGTACATGAGACCGGTTTCACCGACTGACATGCAACTTGTTTTGCATAAAGGTGGCTGGCGGGTGTCTGTTTCTCCTACTTTAGTTGAATCGAATTTGACTATGGTCGGTCCTTGAAGAAGGTTAAAATAGCAAACTTGATAATCACCGTTGTGGTTTTGCGTATGTAAGAATGGTTCTTGCTAGTTGCCCGTAGCAGTCACGTAAAACTTGCAACAACAAAGTAGAGGACGTCTAACTTGTTTTTGCAGGGTATGTTGTGATGTGATATGGTCAAGACGTGATGTGATATATGTTGTTGTATGAGATGATCATGTTTTGTAATATCGACAACCGGCAGGAGTCTAAGGGTTGTCTTTTAATTATTGTATGACCTGCGTGTCAATCATTAAGCGCCATGTAATTGCTTTAGTTTATCGCTATGCGTTAGCAATAGTTGTAGAAGCAATAGTTGGCGAGACGACCCCGACGCAACGATGGAGATCAAGGTGTCGCGCCGGTGACGATGGAGATCATGCCGATGCTTTGGAGATGAAGATCAAAAGCACAAGATGATGATGGCCATATCATGTCACATATTTTGATTGCATGTGATGTTTATCCTTCATGCATCTTATTTTGCTTAGAATGACGGTAGCATTATGAGATGATCCCTTCACTTAATTTCAAGATAAAAGTGTTCTCCCCGAGTATGCACCATTGCTAAAGTTCGTCATTTCGAAACACCTCGTGATGATCGGGTGTGATAGACTCTACGTTCACATACAACGGGTGTAAGCCAGTTTTGCACAAGCAGAATACTTGGGTTAAACTTGACGAGCCTAGCATGTACAGATATGGTCTCGGAACACTGGAGACCGAAAGGTCGAACATGAGTCATATAGTAGATATGATCAACATAAAGATGTTCACCATTGAAGACTACTCCATCTCACGTGATGATCGGACATGGTTTAGTTGATTTGGATCATGTATCACTTAGACAACTTGAGAGATGTTGATTTAAGTGAGAGTTCATTAGTAATTTGATTAATTGGACTAAGATTTATCATGAACATAGTCAAAATTTGTTTGCAAATTATGTTGTAGTTCAATATCTCGCGATGTAGCTTCCCCATTTTTTGATACGTTCCTAGAGAAAACTAAGTTGAAAGATGATGGTAGCAATAATGTGGACTGGGTCCGTGATCTAAGGATTATCCTCATTGCCGCACAGAAGAATTATGTCCTTGATGCACCGCTAGGTGATAGACCTGCTGCAGGAGCTGATGCAGACGTTATGAACATTTGACAAGCTCGATCTGATGACTACTTGATAGTTTAGTGCGCCATAATTTACGGCTTAGAATCGGGGCTCAAAAGACGTTTTGAACGCCATGGAACATATGAGATGTTCCAAGAGCTGAAATTGGTATTTCAGGCTCATGCCTGTGTTGAGAAGTATGAGACCTCTGACAAGTATTTTGCCTACAAGATGGAGGAGAATAGCTCAACCAGTGAGCATGTGCTCAGAATGTCTGGGTACTACAATCGCTTGAATCAAGTGGGAGTTAATCTTCCAGATAAGATAGTGATTGACAGAGTTCTCCAGTCACTATCACCAAGCTACTAGAGCTTCGTGATGAACTATAATATGCAAGGAATGACTAAAGCGATTTCCGAGCTCTTCGCGATGCTGAAATCGGCGGAGGTAGAAATCAAGAAAGAGCATCAAGTGTTGATGGTTAATAAGACCACTAGTTTCAAGAAAAGGGCAAGGAAAAGAAAGGGAACTTCATGAAGAATGGCAAGCAAGTTGCCGCTCCCGTGAAGAAGCCCAAAGCTGGACTCAAGCCTGAGACCGAGTGCTTCTACTGCAAAGGAAATGGTCACTGGAAGCAGAACTGCCCCAAATACTTGGAAGATAAGAAGGATGGCAAATTAAACAAAAGTATATTTGATATACATGTTATTGATGTGTACCTTACTGGTGCTCGTAGTAGCCCCTGGATATTTGATACCGGTTCAGTTGCTAAGATTAGAAACTCGAAACAGGAGTTGCAGAATAAACGAAGACTAGTTAAGGGCGAGGTGACGATGTGTGTTGGAAGTGTTTCCAAGATTGATATGATCACCATCGCACACTCCCTCTACCTTCGGGATTAGTATTGAGCCTAAATAAATGTTATTTGGTGTGTGCATTAAGCATGAACATGATTAGATTGTGTTTATTTTAAATACGGTTATTCATTTAAGTCAGAGAACCATTGTTGTTCTGTTTACATGAATAAAACCTTCTATGGTCATACACCCAATGTAAATGGTTTATTGAATCTCGATCGTAGTGATACACATATCCATAATATTGATGCCAAAAAATGCAAAGTTGGTAATGATAGTGCAACATACTTGTGGCGCTGCCGTTTAAGTCATATTGGTGTAAAGTGCATGAAAAAACACTGGTATAGCGAGGTGCTATACAAACAGTTTTTAACCCTTTTCCGCGACGGCATTCTGAACCGTCGCCGAGTGAGTGTGTGCGATAGGGGGGTCCTTCCCACACGACCCAGAAACCGTCGGGGATAGGCCATCCTGGCACACACGCTCGGCAAAATGAGGTCGTGTGTGACGGGCGAGCGATCAAATACGATTATACGTACAGTTGTGCTAAAAAAATATAATTATACAGGCCAAATCGTTTCTGGTCGTAAGTACATCCCACACAGTCAGTCCCGGCTAAACGTTTCCATTCGTATGTACATTCCACACAGTGAATCAATGGAATACGTTTCATTAGTATGGACATCCCACACAGTTAATCCAAGAAGTACGTTTCCATTCGTATATACATCCCACACAGTCACTCCAAGGAAAACGTTTCCGTTCGCAGGTACATCACACATAATTTTCCCCATTAAATCCTTTGTGATAGCGTTGCCATTGCACATGATATTAATAATTTCATCGTTTGCATTGTTGAATGCATCACACATGGTGCGTAGAAGAAACTGTGTGGCATAGCCTGTCCATCACACACACTTTTTATGTGGTAAATGTTTGCGCATGGTGGCCTAACGCAAACAGTTTTCAGGAGGAAGTCGTGTGTGATTGCTCATTGATCCAACATGTTTTATTCCTAAAAACCGTGTGCTTTGTGTGAGGTCATCGCCCATGGTATTTTCTCAATAACCGTTTGCAATAGAAAAACCCAATTAGCAGGCTAATTGGCCATTAGCAGGCTAATTGTCCTATTATTAATAATCTATTTATTAATATAATTGACATTTCATATTAAGCACACAATATATTTCATTTTCGTATTAAGGAAGCATGATTTCATAATTGAAATACATCAGAGTACAACATCATATAGCTTCAGCACTCAGCTACCCCATTACACAACTGCACCAGCAGCAAGTTTCACATGCAACATCTATAACCTTTCGAAATTAGCATCATAGACGGTACATAGACAGATGAATCTCATCTGGAAAACTGCTGAAGCGGAAGGCGAATATTGAGCCCTCATTGATGTTAAAGGTCTTTGCAACTTTAGGCCAGTGCCTGTGGATGATTGACCGTCCATCCTTCGTCCTCTTCTGGAACACTTTAATATTGAACCGTGGGTATTGTATGAATACCTTCCTCATACAGGTGGTTTGAGAGGTAATCATCAGTGAACTGCTTTGGAAAGACCTGAAAACAAGGATGTGCATAAATATCTTCTCTAGATTGGAAATGGGGCAAAGGAATAAAAAAGGCAAGGTATAATAGTTAGTACCATCCTGTAGTGAACTGATGTCTTCTTCATTGTGCAGACAAAGATCTTGTTGTTTTTTGTCGCTAATTTCTTTATCCTAACAATCTTTCTGAGTTTCTTGACTTGACTAATATTTATGGACAACTCATTTCCCCATATGCAAAAAGGGTCGAACAGTGGGTCAAAACCTCTGACAGCAGGACCTACATGTGCAAGACCAAATTGTTAAAAACCTAAATATTAGAATGGTTCCTGCAATTGCACAATAATGTGCTATTAGACAAAGGACCATACATGTGCGAACCTCGATTGTAAACCTCTGTGCTTCCCATTGTTTTCCTGCAACACATATAAGGTAGTTAGTGATCAGGTTAAGTGAGGGTTCGCATGCTATCAGTAAAATATGTTGATGAAAAATAAGCACATTGCAGATTCATCAGATTAATTCGAGCCACATGGAAAAAACATTTATCCAAACCAAGCATGATTAAGAACTAGGAAATATAACAATGGTATATATTTCTCATGTATTAAGTGCAGCCAAATTCGATTTATTCCTCACATGCACAACAATACAAAATTCTACCAATGACAATTGGACATCGCATTGCAGAATTGAACCACCAGTTAGCTAAACACCACAATAAATTAACCAAACATTAACTGAGCATCACATTGCACAATATAACATACTCCTAATAGAAGATCAGACAGTTAACCAAACCAAGCATGCTTAATAACTTGGAAATATAGCAATTGTATTTGTTTCTCATGTATTTAGTACAGCCAAATTCGATTTATTTCTCACATGGTATACAATAACAAAATGCACCCACAACAATTGAACATTGCATTGCAGAATTGAACCAAACGGTTAACTTAACACCACAACAAATGAACCAAATACTAACTGAGCACCACATTGCACAATATATAACATACTAGAAGATCAAACAGTTAACCAAACCGAGCATGTTTGACAACTTGGAAATATAGCAATTGTATTTGTTTCTCATGTATTTTGTACAGATAAATTCAATTTATTTCTCACATGGAAGATAATACAAAATTGCACCCTAAAGAATTGAACATCACATTTGCAGAATTGAACCAAACAGTTAACTGAACACGACAACTAATTAACCAAACAGTTAATAAGTGAGCACCACATTGCACGACATATAGAACATATACACTAGAGCAATAGATTACATGGTAAAAGTAGATAGGACAATTCACTTGAATTTTTTAAGGAAAGACAGAAGTAGCACATGCAACGGGTAAACCGAGCATGCTTAACCGACGTAGCTAGCAAACTGAACATAAGTCCCTATAGTGAGCTAATAAGACAAGCTACTCCTCATCGTCGGAGATATCGATGATGATTGGCTCCTTGGACATGGAAGAGGGTGAGGCCTCCACATCATGGGTGCCCTCATCATAGTGGTGAGTTGCCTGAGCCGCTCCGGGCACCAACCTACTGGCTCTCGAGTTGAGGTAAGCACGGGCACTCTGAGAAAACACCTCGTAGTCTTCATCGAAGGCACCAACGGTGGCCTCGAGAAAACGCCACGAACTATCGTTTAAAGCAGCCAACCGTGTTGCAGCGTCGGCGCGCGAGGTGTCGATGGTGGCCTCGACGGCGAGGTGCTCCTCCAAGATCTGGGGGTCGGCACGAATGGCGGCCATCGCGACCTCATCTGCGCATGCGGCCACGATTTGCTTCTCCGCTGCCAAATGCTCCTTGAGCTCCTGGCTATATTGCGTGCACCATGGCTTAGGGTGTCGCTTATTTTGGGGAGGGGTCGGTGATTTGAGTGGAAGGTGTCGCGCCGGCGGTCGGGGCATGTGGGGTGTGGAAGGAGGAGGAGTCTGGGGGTCGGGTGTGGATTACCTGCCTGGATCGACGAGGTGGAGCAACGTGAAGGAGGGTCACCGGCGAGGAGGCGGCGCTGCAAGTAAGGAGTGAAGGTTTCAACTTGGAAAGGAAGGCGGAAACAGGGGAAATGTGGCTTTTGGTAAGGGGGCAGGTGCGGGGAGGTAGATATTTCCGCGGAAGCCAAAAATTTGGATCGGTCCAGCGAAAAAACTGGCGCGCAAAGTGTCATCGGACACGGTCCCTTATTCAGCACTATGTACGATATGTGAACATTACAAACAATTCATATAGCTTACCACGTGTGTGATGAGTTTGAACATGCAAATTTTGGTCCCAATTTCCCTGGTTTTAGTGGCCATCCACGTCATTGCATAATTTGGGTACACAAAAGAGACTACAGCACACCCACACTTCTTAATCGAGCAAGTTCAGCAATTAAACAGAACTAGCTGACCTAAACATTACTCTAACAAATTAAAGACCGGCGCTCTTAATTAAACAAAACAAAGAGTACTACTCCGGCTGGTGCTCGTCAATCTCCGCCGCCTCCTTCATGTCCAGCTCGCGCCCGACGATCTCCTGGGGAAGGGGCTCCATGGCATCCATCGCACCATACTCGACAAGCATCTCGTCATCTGCGTCCACCATCTCTTTGGAAAAGGCCGCCATAAGCTGGGCATGGGCGGCCACGATCTGGGCTTGGAAGGGCTCCGTCGTGGCAAGGTATGCCGCGGAGGAACGGGCGGCTGCTCGAACGCTCTCGGCGATTGCCAACTCTTCGGCCGTGGGTTGCCGACCGTTCTCGGAGATGCTTCATTCGATTTGTGCGGTGACCGCCAGGAGCTGGGCGTGGGCGGCCTCGACATGGTCGTGGGCAGCCTCCATTAGGGCTAAGGCCGCCGCTGCGCAACGGACAGCTGCTCTGCCACTCTCGCCAGTTGCTATCCCCGAGGCAGATGTTGCTGCCGCCACCTGAGAAGCAACAGCGGCCATTTGGGCTGCCTTGGCCGCCCGGTCGGAGATTGTGGCCGCGCTCATGCAGCCTGTTAGCACGCGCATGGCGGCTGCGGTCGCGCTCTCGCCGGAGTGGGCCGGCGAAGTTGCCCTCACGACGCGGGTCTATGTCCCCATCTTTCACCGGCGATGATTGAATAGTGAAATGATATTTGGGGAGCGAGCTAGTGTGCTTGGCACGCCGACTGTGGACTGTAGCCGACGCACCTTCTCGCGTAAGCCATATGCGTACTATACTCCGACGGTGCTCCAAGATATTTTGTACTGCATCTCACACGGTTGGTGATAATAAACTGTGTGCGATCTACTTGATTTTTCGTCTTGATTTGAATTACATAATGGGGTCACAGCGGCAAAGGAGGGTGTTTGAATTGCTAGAACTTTTATCTGCAATGAACATGCAACTATAGGTGTGTTGTAAAAAAATTGGAATTATTCAGGGTTCGTTTGGACATTTTTAAACATTAACTTGGTTTTCTAGGCATTTATGTGCATAATTCAAATTTGAACTACATGCACATGCTCCAGTGCATAAAAATTGGTTGAAAAATCAAATGTGTGTCCTTGGTTGCATGCTTAGGTCACATGCAAGAAATGAGAATGAATGTCAAACACCTTGACACTGTCGCTCGGCCGCTAACATTGAGATACATTGTTTTAAAATTCTAGTAAATCGAAAACACGTCTGAAATTCATGAAACTTGACATGATATCATTGAATGGCATCAACATGCCATGGTAAAAATATTGTCCCATTTGGGGCAGATTTGGGTATAAGCTTATCACAAACCAGAGCTTCTCACAACAAGCATGATGGTTTCGATAGGGAACGTGCCACCTTTGTGGACGAAACAATATCCGTTGCCTCTTCTTGCTCTCAAATTTTTTCTAGTGTCAACATAGAACAACAGGAGTGTTGTGTCAATTTTTGGGATTTTCCGGAGTTCGCTTGGACATTTTTATACATTAACTGAGTTTTCTATGCATTTATGTGCATAATTCAAAATTGAACTACATGCACATGCTCCAGTGCATATAAATAGGTTCAAAATTAAAATGTGTGTCCTTGGTTGCATGCTTAGGTCCCATGCAAGAAATGAGAATGAATGTCAAACACCTTGCCACCGTCGCTCGGCCGCTAACATTGAGATACATGGTTTTAAAATTCTAGTAAATTGAAAACACATCTGAAATTCATGAAATTTGACATGATATCATGGAACAGCATCAACATGACGTGGTAAAAATATTGTCCCATTTGGGGCAGATTTGGGTATAAGCTTCTCACAAACCAGAGCCTCTCACAACAAGCGTGATGGTTTCTGTAGAGAACGTGCCACCTTTGTGGATGAAACAATATCCGTTGCCTCTTCTTGCTGTTAAATTTTTTCTAGTGTCAACATAGAACAACAGGAGTGTTCTGTCAATTTTTGGGATTTTTTTGGGTTCGCTTGGACATTTTTATACATTAACTCAGTTTCCTATGCATTTATGTGCATAATTCAAAATTGAACTACATGCACATGCTCCAGTGCATATAAATCGGTTGAAAATTCAAATGTGTGTCCTTGGTTGCATGCTTAGGTCCCATGTAATAAATGGGAATGAATGTCAAACACCTTGCCACCATCGCTCGGCCACTAACATTGAAATACATGGTTTTAAAATTCAAGTAAATCGAAAACACGTCTGAAATTTATGAAACTTGACATGATATCATGAAACGGCATCAACATGCCGTGGTAACAATATTGTCCCATTTGGGGCAGATTTGGGTATAAACCTCTCACAAACCAGAGTTTCTCACAACAAGCGTGATGGTTTCGGTAGGGAACGTGCCACCTTTGTGGACAAAACAATATCCGTTGCCTCTTCTTGCTCCCAATTTTTTTTTAGTGTCAACATAGAACAAGAGGAGTGTTGTGTCAATTTTTGGGGTTCCCTTGGACATTTTTATACGTTAACTGAGTTTTCTATGCATTTATGTGCATAATTCAAAATTGAACTACATGCACATGCTCCGGTGCATATAAATGGGTCCAAAATTCAAATGTGTGTCCTTGGTTGCATTCTTAGGTCCCATGCAAGAAATGGGAATGAATGTCAAACACCTTGCCACCGTCGCTCGACCGCTAACATTGAGATACATGGTTATTAAATTCTAGTAAATCGAAAACGTGTCTGAAATTTATGAAACTTGACATGCTATCATGGAACAAAATCAACATGCCGTGGTAAAAATATTGTCCCATTTGGGGCAGGTTGGGGGTATAAGCTTCTCACAACAAAGCCTCATGGTTATGGTAGGGAACGTTTCATCTTTCTGGACGAAACGATATCCGTTGCCTCTTCTTGATTTCAATTTTTTTCTAGTGTCAACATAGAACAACAGAAGTGTTGTGTTAAATTTTGGAATTTTTTGGGGTTCGTTTGGACATTTTTATACATTAACTGAGTTTTCTATGCATTTATGTGCATAATTCAAATTTGAACTACATGCACATGCTCCAGTGCATATAAATGGGTTCAAAATTCAGATGTGTGTCCTTGGTTGCATGCTTAGGTCCCATGTAAGAAATGGGAATGAATGTCAAACACCTTGCCACCGTCGCTCGACCGCAAACATTGAGATACATGGTTTTTAAATTCTAGTAAATCCAAAACTCATCTGAAATTCATGAAACTTGGCATGCTATCATGGAACGGCATCAACATGCTGTGGTAAAAAAATTGTCCCATTTGGGGCTGGTCTGGGTATAAGCTTCTCACATACGAGAGCTTCTGACAACAAGCCTCATGGTTCCGGTAGGGAATGTGCCTCCTTGGTGGATGAAATGATATTCGTTGCCTCTTCCTGTTTTTAATTTTTTTCCTAGTGGCAACATAGAGCAACAAGAGTGTCATGTTAAAATTTCAATTTCAGGGTTTGTTTAGACATTTTTATACATTAACTGAGTTTTCTAGGCATTTTATGTGCATAATTCAAATTTGAACTACATGCACATGCTCCAGTGCAGAAAAATGGGTTGACATATCAAATGTGTGTCCTTGGGTGCATGCTTAGGTCCCATGCAAGAAATGGGAATGAATTTCAAACACCAGGGCACTGTTGATTGTCGGCAAAATGTTGAGATACTTTGTTTTTAAATTCTAGTAAATCAAAAACTCGTCTGAAATTCATGAAACTTGGCATGCTATCATGGAATGGCACTCGACATGCTGTGGTATTTTTCGTGTCCATTTTGAGAGAAGGCACACTCGAATAATAGCCAACAAAGGCATTTCGAAACAAATAGCTGCCACTTTAACATCTCAAACGTTTCTATAATTTAAATCGTGTGCATTCTATTAACCATTCACGTGACGCCACACGTCACACTTTTAACGGCTAGGAGGTGCCGTGCGGACAGCTATTTGACTGAACGGGAGGCGTGCGAGCGCAGTCCGCTGTGCAGGCTGACCGAGAGGCGTGCAAGCTGTCCTCCAATGCGCAGGCTCACCGAGAAGCGTGCGAGCTATACGCTGCGCAGGCTCACCGGGAAGCGAGCCCTTTGACTTCCATGGCCGCCCTCCTTGCTCGCATACTCTCCATTAATGGCGCCCGAGCTGCTGTTTAATATGGGCGTCCTTACTGTTCGCCTCCCATTCCCCTCCCGCAGACCTCCACAAACGCCATGGCGCAGAAGTATCATCTGCCACTATTCTTCTAGTTTGGTGAAGTTGACTTCGAGTCGGAGGAGATAGAAAATAAGGAGGAATGGGGCCTCATGGACAAGGCCCTGAACGAGCTGGCCACGGCGGTTGCTGCCCCCGCGCCCGTCCCAGCTCCCATCATCGCGCCTGCACCAGTGACCATCCCCGTAGCATTGACGGGCTGGTCGCCGAGCACTATCGCAGAGCTAGAAGCCGCGGGCGTCAGCGAGGTCTCCACGGACCCTAGCAAGCACGTGTACATGCCAGCGCCAGAGCCCGTGCCCGTGCCCGTGCGCGCCCCTGCACCCACCGCGGTGCCGGTCCCCGTGTGTTTGCATGCACCCGCTGCGCCCGTGCCCGTGCGCGCGCCCTCCTCAGCGGCATGGGACGCCACCGTCGACCGCTACCTCGCAGCGCCGCGAGTTGCCGTCCTCCCACGCCCCGCCCCTCGATCGCGCGATGACATGATGTTTGATTTCCAAGTGAAGAACATTATGTGCTGCCTTGACCACTTCAACAACAGCGTCCCAGAGGATGATAATGACAACGCCGGCACGGCACGCCACCTCCGCCGCCGCCGGAATTAGTTTTTTTTGGTTTAATACTGTACCTCGATCATATGAATATAAATTCGCAGTGTGACTGAATGAAAGATATGGTTTGAACGAACTTGCATTTTTCTCTCTAAATGTATAGACTTATCAAATGATTTTCTTTAAAAAAAGGTCAATGGTTTTTAAATATAAAACACGCATCGCAAATGTTTTAGTTAGAACACCCGTATGCAAACAGACAGCTTCACCAGGAAGCCAAGGGAAAGTGTGCCGAGCAGGATTTGTGCAGCTCTTGATCGCAAACATTTTAGATAGAACACCCATATGAAAACTGACAACTTCCCCAGAAAGCCAAGGGAAAATGTGCCGAGCAGGATTTGTGTAGCTCTTCATCGCAAACGTTTTAGATAGAACACCCGGATGCAAAGTGAGAGCTATGGTCTTTCCCAGTAAGCCAAGGGAAAATTTGCCGTGTGACGACCCCGGCTTAATCATGCACTAATCATACACGCAAATGCACACGATCAAGCCTAAGGACTCACTTGAAGATATCACAACACAACTCTAAAACATAAATAAATTCATACAAGCTTAATATTACAAGCCAGGGCTTCGAGGGCTCGAATACATAGCTCGATGGCATACAAGTGTCAGCGGAAGCGTCAGATATCTGGGTACAGATATATTACAGATCATAGAGATAAGCCTTCACAGAGGCGGGGCAAAATAAAACTACGATCGAAAAGGCGTGGGCCTCCTGCCCTGGACCCTCCGATCCTACTCCTGGTCGTCAGACGGCTCCTCGTAGTAGTAGTACTCTCCGGGCTGGTAGTAGTAGTGGTTGTCGACGGGGACATCTGGCTCCGGGGCTCCGTCGTCTGGATGTGATAAATGGATAAAGGGGGAAAAAGGAAAATAAAGCAAACGTGAGTACTCATCCGAAGTACTCAGCAAGCAAGGATCTACACTACTTATGCAACATTTTCAAAGGGGGCTGTATATGTGGACTGGGCTGCAGAATTGCCAGAATAGAGGGGGACAGCCTAGTCCTATCAAAGACTAGCATCTTCAGCATCTTCAACGGTCTCGTAGCATTAGAAGAGAGCAGACCAACATAATGTAAAGTATAGCAGTAATGTCATCAACCTCGGCCGGGGAATCTTCCTCGACTACCTGCGAGAAAGCAATCCCAGAGCCGTACTATCCAGTTCTCATCACATGTTCTAGTTGTACCGATCGGGATACAACTCCGAGTGTCCGTTACCGTAGGACAGGCTATCAATAGAAGTTTCTTCCCTGCAGGGGTGCACCAACTTACCCACCACGCTCGCTTAACTCCGGCCGGACACACTTTTCTGGGTCATGCCCGGCCTCGACTAAGCAACACACCGCAACCCGACCAAATACTTAACAGAGAGGTCAGCACGCCGGACTAACCTATGCCCCCAGGGGTCTTGGGCCATCGCCCCGGACGCTCCTGCATGTTGCGTACACCGCCGGTGAGCAGACCTAGCAACCCCTTATACAAGCGCGGTTGCGTTCCCAGTCCAACCCAGCGTGTGCCGCTCAGTTGCTGATGTCTATTAAGCTTCGGCTGAAGTATACGACGTAGAACGCCCATACTATGCCCACGTGATGGTTAGTGCTATCAGGCCAGAGGCCCCTCGGATCAAATATCCAAACCGTAGTGGATTAGGAGCGCGCGGTAACGAGCAGAGACTCACGATCGATGTGACCCCGTCGCCCCGTCTCGAGGACTTGCGGCAAGGGCTAAGAATGCCCGGCCACGCCTCGTAGTTATCTCGCGGGCACCTCTCAGGTCAACCCGACTCCACATCACTTCGCATTCATGCTCGCGCGGGTACCCCTCAGGGCCGACCCGTCTTTAGTATCATGGTTCATAGTCAAGTCATAATGTCCAAGGTAGCTGTGTGTCTGACACCGAAGGAAACCCTGAGGAATCACCCTCGATGGAATTCCCGCTCGATGTTATCATCAAGGTGAACGAAGGAGGAATCACCCTCGAAGTCCACACTTGAGAGGTTGCGCGACGGCGTCGGTATCGGGGGTGGTGTAGGAGGAATCACTCTCGCTTACCACGATCGATTAACTAACCTGCAAGGTTATCATCAAAGTGCTGACGAGGTATCACCCTCGGCACTCGATAGTAACCCAGCAGTGTCGAGCATCTTAGGGGAAGTGACGTGCGGTGCCAGGTTCTAATCTTCGATCCCGTTGCTCGGGTCTTCTGAGAGTCCAGCGGGGCAGTCGGGACAAGTGGGTCTCTGATCAGGCTCTACCCATCCTATCTAAACAGTTTAGGATAACAGGCAGGTATCAATAGTAGGCTACAATTAAACAGGCTATGCAACAGATATAGGATGGTAACAGCAGCAGTAACATCTAATGCAAGCATAAGAGGGAAGAGAATAGGTGATATCGGAATGCTCAAAATGGGGGTACTTGCCTGTCTGCTCGACGGCAAGGGCAGGGTCGTCGGGGACGTAGTCGTACTCCGGAGCGGCGTCTGCCTCAGGAGCTACGGCAACGTTGGGGTCTACCGAAAGAGAAGAGGGGGAGGAAACAAGTAAATATAATGCCAAAAGATGCAACACAGTGCGTGCGATGCTATGATGCAGTGCAGGGTTGCCTAAATATGCCTCTAAGTCATTTTAGTTATTTTAAGAATTAACCGAGGATTTATTAACCGGTGTGTGTGCACTATTCATCTGCTGGAATCGGGCTCGGAGTTACGAGTTCTTCTACTTAGGAGGTTCCGGCAAGGAAACAGACGGCACGATTAGACTCGTCTCGTCGTTCTGAGCAACTTTCATGTATTAACTTTTTCGATCTGAGCTACGGTTTAAAAGTTATTAATTTTCAAAGATTTATTGATTTTCTGGAATTATTTTTATTAACAGAATTGACTAAATTGATTATGACGTCAGCATGACATCACACTGATGTCAGCAGTCAACTGTGACCGTTGACTGGTCAATTCTGACGTCTGGGACCCACCTGTCATAGACAGTGGGCTAACTAACTAATTAACAGAGTTAACTAACTAGGTGGGGCCCTATGTCAGTGACTGATTAGTCTAGTTAAATGTCATTAGGCCTAATCCGGATTAATTAGCTGCGGGACCCACACGTCAGTGGCCCACGGGTGCCCAGTCAGCAGTTGACTGGGTCAACCCAGTCAACTGGGGCCCGTGGGGCCCTCTGTCAATCCCATAGGGGGCTGCCACGTCGGCGCCTAGTCAGCGTCGCCGGAGTTTCGCCGCCGGCGACCAATTTAGCAGCGGCGCGGCTCGGGAGGGGGTCGGATTTCGCCTACGCTGGGTCAAATCGCACGCGGTTGGGTTCTTTCGAACGGGCGTTCAACGCCGCGTCCAACCGTGGCGGTGGCGTCGCCGGAGAAGCCCTACAGCGAAGGCGGCGACGAGCGCAGCGGACGCCGGAGTTCGGGCGATGATGGAATCGGAGCTAGAGGGCACGGGGAGACATGTACGCGTGCTTGTTGGACTCGCACGAGCTCCAGGAGCTTGACGCTGGGCTCGGTTGCGCATGATGGCGGCGTTGGCCACGGCAGCGAGCTCGTCGGCGGCAGCGGGTTCGGGCTCAGGCGAAGCTACAGCTAGCGAGCGCGCGGGAGCGGGCAGAAGGAAGGGAAGGAAGAGGAGCTCACCGGGGAGGCACAAGGTGGCCCGGCGTAGGTTTAGTAGCCGCAGAGACTCGACGGAAACGACGGCGGCGTTCGGTGGCCGGAGATGCAACCGAGGTCGATCCAGCAGCTGCGGCGGTCCCCGGCCCCGTCTGAGAACTCCAAGCGAATGAGTGGATCACGGCGCGGCTTCACGACATCCCGGCGGGTCGAGGCGTCGGCCGTGGCCGCGGTGGTGTCGGGGCTGCGGCAATGGAGGCGCTCGGGTCCGACGGATCCGGTGGGAGAGAGTGGCGAAGCTAGTGAGGGAGAGAGGGGAGAGTGACGGAGAGGCCATGGGGAAGTGCTCGGGCTCTCCCTTATCCTCTCCGCGCTCCTGTAGTGTCGGCGGTGCCGACGTGTCGACGCCGCGCTGGCGCGCGCGCGCTCGGCCAGGGGCGCGCCGACACGCAGGGGAGAGAAGGAGGAGATGGGCCAGGTGGGCCGCGGTCGGGGCACTATGCACTAAGGCCCAGTGCACGGTGCCTCGTTTTTATTTTTCTGTTTCTGTTTTATATTTTCTTTATTTATTTTCTGTTTTGTATTAGTTAGGGCTCTTTTGCATTTTTGTAAGGTATCAGAGTTGTCCCCAATATTACAATGCAATATTCCCTTCCACCAAAAATTGGTCTGGGCATAGTTAGATTTCATTTGAATTTAATATAATTTTAAATGGATTTAATATTGCTATTTTGGTGCTGTTTCAATTTGTTTAAGTCATTTAATTAGTCCAAGTGCTACTGGTGTTATTTTTATGTGTGCTCTTGGAATATTTGCTAATTGGTGCACATTTTTCCAAAGGTGTTTGAGGAAACTTATTTTGCACTTTTGAATTTTGAGTTGATTTTCAGATTGGAGTTAATTTGCTTTGGTTAACCACTATGTTTAGGCACTGCAAATGATATGACTTGGCAATATTAGCAGCTGATCACAGTGGTAGTTACACAGGGGTGTTACAAGTTCTCCTCCTCTAAAAGAAATTCTCGTCCCGAGAATTTTAGGAGGTAGAAGGAAAGAGTCCGGGATATTCTTCCCGAAGATGATCCTCGCGTTCCCAAGTGGCTTCATCTTCAGTATGATTCGACCACTGCACTTTCAGGAACTTGGTCGTCTTCTGACGAGTTCAACGTTCAGCTTCATCAAGGATGCGGATCGGATGCTCCTTATAAGATAAGTCGTCTTGCAACTAAAGCATCTCGTGATCCACTGCGCGGTGCGGAGATTCCTTGAAGCATTTGCGAAGTTGCGACACGTGGAAGACATCATGAATATGAGAGAATTATGGTGGCAACTCCAATTTATAAGCCACCTATCCACGTCTGGCAACAATGCGGAAGGGACCAATATAGCGAGGAGCTAGCTTGCCCTTAATTCCGAAACGACGGGTGCCTTTCATAGGAGTGACACGAAGATAAGCATGATCACCTGGTTGATAAGTCAGACCCCATCGTTTGCAATCATAGTTGCTCTTCTGGCGGTCTTGAGCTGCTTTGAGATTTTCTCGAACAATACGGACTTGTTCTTCGGCATGTTGAATAATGTCCGGTCCCACGAGAGGTCGTTCCCCAGTTTCTGACCAATTCAGAGGGGTTCGACATTTACGTCCATAGAGAACTTCGAAGGGGGCCATTTTCAAGCTGGCTTGATAACTGTTGTTATAAGAGAATTCGGCAAACGGGAGAGATTCCTCCCATTTCTTACCGAAGGATATAACACAAGCGCGGAGCATGTCTTCAAGCACTTGATTAACGCGCTCAACTTGGCCTTGGGATTGGGGATGATAAGCTGAACTCCATGTAATGTGAGTTCCCATAGCTTCTTGAAAACTTTCCCAGAACTTGGACGTGAAAAGACCGCCACAGTCCGAACTGATCTCCTTAGGAATACCGTGGAGTGAAACGATTCTGGAGATATACAGCTCTGCTAGCTGGCTAGCAGTGATAGTCTCCTTGACAGGTAGGAAATGAGCAACCTTGGAAATTTGGTCGACGACGACAAGAATGACGTCGTGACCTTTCTGAGACTTGGGAAGACCAGTAATGAAATCCATCTGCACTTTATCCCACTTCCACAGAGGAATAGGGAGCGGTTGCAGAATTCCAGCAGGCTTCTGATGTTCTGCTTTCACGCGACGACATACGTCACATTCAGCAACGTATCGAGCAATGTCCTGCTTCATTCTAGACCACCAGTACCTTTGTCGGAGATCGCGATACATCTTTGTGCTACCCGGATGGATAGACAGCGGTGTATCATGAGCCTCCTTCATGACCTTGTCGGTCATCAGCTCGAAACGAGGTACTACAATGCGGTCTCTGAAATATAGTGTTCCATCTTCAACAACTGAGAAATCCCGGTACTTATCTAGATGAAGCTCTTTTTTCATTAGGTCAATTTCAGCATCTTTGGCTTGCGCTTCCTTAACAGCCTTTTGAAGGTCTGGCTGTACCACAAGGTTTTTAAGAGAACCTTGGGGAACAATTCGCAGATTCAATTCTGCATAGAGACGAGGTTGAGCTCGCCTAACCATGAGGTTGTTGCAATATGACTTGCGGCTCAGGGCATCGGCCATCACGTTAGCCTTGCCCGGGGTATATGAAATACCGCAGTCATAGTCCGTAATTGTTTCTAACCATCGCTGCTGACGGAGATTAAGATCCGGTTGGGTGAACAAGTACTTCAGACTTTGGTGATCGGTATAAATCTCACACCGATTACCCAGAAGGTAATGTCACCATAACTTTAATGCATAGATCACTGCAGCAAGTTCGAGATCATGCACCGGATAATTTTCTTCATGCGGACGCAATTGACGTGAAGCATATGCAATCACTCTTCGTTCTTGCATTAGGACACAGCCTAATCCCTGATGAGAGGCGTCGCAGTATATGACAAAGTCCTTTCGAGAATCAGGAGGAGCTAGCACTGGAGCAGAGGTAAGCTTGTCCTTGAGGGTCTGGAAACTTTCCTGACATTTGTTTGTCCACTCAAACTTAACGCCTTTGTGGAGCAGATTAGTCAAGGGCTTGGCGATCTTGGAGAAGTTCTCGACGAATCGGCGACAATAACTGGCTAGACCGAGGAAGCTTCGGACTTGCTTGGCATTCTTCGGAGGAGTCCAGTCAAGGATAGCCTAAACACGCTCCGGGTTAACGGCAATACCGTCCTTGGAAATCACATGTCCAAGGTCGGTCACTTCGGAAAGCCAGAATTCACATTTGGAGTACTTGGCATATAACCTGTGCTCTCGAAGCCTCTCCAGAACAAGGCGAAGATGTTCGGCATGTTCTTCCTTATTCTTCGAATATACTAGGATATCGTCCAGATATACCACGACAAACTTGTCGAGGTAGTCCATGAATATGTAATTCATTAAGCGGGAGAACGTGGACGGAGCATTCGTTAGGCCAAATGACATGACAGTGTACTCATAGGAGCCATATCGAGTAACGAATGCGGTCTTTGGAATATCCTCTTCCCGGACACGGATCTGATGATAACCCAACCTCAAGTCGAGTTTAGAGAACACCGAAGATCCAGCAAGTTGATCATATAAGTCATTGATCCGGGGAAGCGGATATTTATTCTGAATGGTTGCCTGGTTGATAGGACGGTAATCTTGGACCAACCTATTCGTTCCATCTTTCTTCTTGACGAAAAGAGACGGCGCTCCCCAGGCAGAGGAACTAGGGCGAATGAAACCCTTCCTTAAGGATTTATCGATTTCTTCCTTGAGCTCGATAAGATGGTGCGGAGGCATCTTGTAGGGACGCTTCACAATGGGAGTGGTGCCAGGCTTCAAGTCGATGACGAACTCGACAACTCTAGCAGGGGGTATTCCTGAAAGTTCTTCTGGAAAAACATCCGGGAAGTCACAGACAACTGGGATGTTCTCGATCCCCTCAAGCGGAGAAGCATTCAACGCGTTCAAGGCATAAATCTGAGCCTCGGCGTTCTGAGTGATATGAGCTTGATAATTCACTAACTCATCTGATGGATGAAGGAGGTGTACAACCTTAGTGGCGCAATTGATTGAGGTGTAATGAGCCTTCAACCAATCCATTCCCAGAATAAGGTCAATGTTGGAATTATTCAGAATTATGGGGAAGGCCTGAAACTTTCTCTTTTCGATCACAATAGTGACGTCGGGGCTGAATATGGTGGCTTGGCACCGACCCGCGGGAGTGTTTACAACTAACGGATGGTGTAGTGTTTCACACTTAACGTCATGCAAGAGTGCAAAATGTTCTGACATGAATGAATGTGATGCTCCTGAATCAAATAAAACAGTTGCAGGAACTGAATTAACAAGAAGTGTACCCATCACGGTTGCTGGTTGTTCGGGGTCTTCATTCATGTTGACATGGAAGGCCTGCCCACGACCATAAGAAGGTCTGGCATTATAGTTGCGCTGCTGAGGAATACCACGGCCAATTCCACGGCCAGCAGAGGGAAGGGCCAACTGATTCTGACTCTGAGAGCAATCTCTGGCGCGGTTACCTGGCTGGCCACACTTGAAGCATAGTCCATTGTCAGGACGTGGTGCCGTAGCTCGAGGTGCTGGAGCTTGCAGAGGCTATCTTGGTGGTGGAGGAGGCAGACGTGGTGCAGCATAGGAAGGCCTGTGCACTGGTGCTGCTGGACGATACATACTCTGAGGGATCCAGATACGCCGCTTCTGGGAGGATGAGCCCGAAGATGAGCCCGTCTCACGAGTGCGTCGGGTAGCTTCCTTGTGCTTCTTCAATCCAGTCTCGACCATAATAGCCTTATTCACCAAGGTGGCGAAATCAGGGTAGTCTTGAACAAGCAGGGCTAACTGAATATCATGATGCAGCCCTTCACGGAATTTCTCCTGCCTTCGGTCATCAGTGGGAACGTCCTCTTCAGCGTAGCGAGACAAATCAAGAAACTCGCGCTGATAAACTTCCACAGATTTGTTGCCCTGAACGAGACTACGGAACTCGGCCTTCTTCCAAGCTATGACAGCTTGAGGAATGTAGCGGGCACGGAAAGCAATCTTGAATTCTGCCCAGGTGACGACGGTACCAGGTGGTAAGGTCTGACGGTGAGTAGCCCACCATTGTGATGCGGGACCCTTCAGAAGGTATGTCGCAAAGGTGACATAGTTGACCTGGGCGACACCAGCAGACTCCATCTCATGGGAGATGTCTCGCAGCCAATCATCGGCATCCAGTGGGTTGACGGTGTTGCGGAAGAACGATGGGTTGAGTCTCATAAACTCTGGCAAGGTGATGGAAGGTAGCGGCTGGTCGGCATTGGGACGGGGGAATTGCTGCATAATTCCCGTCATAAATTGGCGGTTGAGTTCGAACTGTTGCATCATCGCAGCCATATAGTCAGGTGGCGGCGGTGGTGGTGGATTGTTGTCAGCCATCCTGCTAAATCGACAGGGGTAGTTTAGCAGAAGCCAATGCGAGTGTTTAACGACATGCATGATGTAACATGACGGAATTTAACTAGTACAGCAGATGCTTAATAGTAGTCATTAAGTCATACAGAACCATACAGCGTCGGTTACATTCGGGCAGCATAACGGCGCAAATTCAAAAGCTAGACATACTAGGCGGCGCGCAGGCTCGCGGTAAGGAAGTACACAACGAGACATAGCAAAGGCTACATCAACGTTGGAGAAAACCACTGAAATAGGGTAGCTGCAAGTGCGGACGACGGACGTTCGTCGCTGAAGGATCCTACGCTCCATGTGCACTCTGATGCAGAACCCGGTATCGAACTGTAAGAAGAGGTCCACGTGCAGGCGTGTGACCTCCCACAGCAGGCCAATCGATCCCTGATGGCATCTCGGTCCTGCTCGGGTAAAGAATGTGCTCCGGGTGTATCCCTGCACGAACAGCTGGTAACAACTGCATCATAGCCTCGTAGAGTCGTGCTCGAGTGGCGAACAACTCGACAGCAAGAGCGCGAACCGTGCGATCCAGAGCCTAAGTACAATGAATCAGAACTCGCTGATTGTAGCGTCGAGGCTCGTAAGGGGCACAGACAGCTGTGTAGAATCTAGAAGCATCTCCAACAGGGGCATACGGAATATAACGATACTCGGAGGCATCCAAGTCAGCACTGAACTGTCCTCGAAGACGTGCGACAGCAGAGTAGGCGGCATCATGGACTGCCATCTCAATCGTCACGCCGATACCGTGAAAACGGTGTAGCTCAGTGTCTGAGTCATCCTGCTGATCGTAGATGCGAACATCAGCATAGTATTGCTCCTGGTTGAACTCACGATAAACCTCGTAGACCATGTACTCGGGGCACCAGCGGTATCCTAGCCTGATCAAGAGGGCGATCAGAACAGCTGGAAACCCAGGGACGTCTCGAGCACAGGTGCAAAGCACAAGCTGTGTCGCAGGACGAGGTGGAAACAGACGGTCCATCTGAAATAAGAAGATTCAGGATTGTCATTCGACGACGAGAAATATAACAGATCTCGAATGGAAAGATTAAACAAAACAATGGAAAGGAATTGATTATCAGACTAATCAGATCAAAGACAGGGAAATCGCACTGAATCCAGCTCTCTGGGTGGATAGAATTAATGAGATCCTAAGTGTCGGTGTTAGTAAATTTTATTAAACCCGAATAGAAGAGAATACAGAGTCCCAGAGTAAAGACGAGGAATAAAAGATCCTAATACCACCCAGTTGGCGACGTGGGCCCGTAAGCCACAAAGCCAAGTTAGTAAAACAGTTTTTGACCACTAGACTCAACTTCGGCCAAAGAGTTGGAAAGGGGGACTCCTAGAGGCAGTCGGCTCTGATTCCAACCTATGACGACCCCGGCTTAATCGTGCACTAATCAAACACGCAAATGCACACGATCAAGCCTAAGGACTCACTTGAAGATATCACAACACAACTCTAAAACATAAATAAATTCATACAAGCTTAATATTACAAGCCAGGGCTTCGAGGGCTCGAATACATAGCTCGATGGCATACAAGTGTCAGCGGAAGCATCAGATATCTGGGTACAGATATATTACAGATCATAGAGATAAGCCTTCACAGAGGCGGGGCAAAATAAAACTACGATCGAAAAGGCGTGGGCCTCCTGCCCTGGACCCTCCGATCCTACTCCTGGTCGTCAGACGGCTCCTCGTAGTAGTAGTACTCTCCGGGCTGGTAGTAGTAGTCGTTGTCGATGGGGACATCTGGCTTCGGGGCTCCGTCGTCTGGATGTGATAAATGGATAAAGGGGGAAAAAGGAAAATAAAGCAAACGTGAGTACTCATCCGAAGTACTCATCAAGCAAGGATCTACACTACTTATGCAACATTTTCAAAGGGGGCTGTATATGTGGACTGGGCTGCAGAATTGCCAGAATAGAGGGGGACAGCCTAGTCCTATCGAAGACTAGCATCTTCAGCATCTTCAACGGTCTCGCAGCATTAGAAGAGAGCAGACCAACATAATGTAAAGTATAGCAGTAATGTCATCAACCTCGGCCGGGGATTCTTCCTCGACTCCCTGCGAGAAAGCAATCCCAGAGCCGTACTATCCAGTTCTCATCACATGTTCTAGTTGTACCGATCGGGATACAACTCCGAGTGTCCGTTACCGTAGGACAGGCTATCGATAGAAGTTTCTTCCCTGCAGGGGTGCACCAACTTACCCACCACGCTCGCTTAACTCCGGCCGGACACACTTTTCTGGGTCATGCCCGGCCTCGGCTAAGCAACACGCCGCAACCCGACCAAATACTTAACAGAGAGGTCAGCACGCCGGACTAACCTATGCCCCCAGGGGTCTTGGGCCATCGCCCCGGACGCTCCTGCACGTTGCGTACACCGCCGGTGAGCAGACCTAGCAACCCCTTATACAAGCGTGGTTGCGTTCCCAGTCCAACCCAGCGTGTGCCGCTCAGTTGCTGATGTCTATTAAGCTTCGGCTGAAGTATACGACGCAGAATGCCCATACTATGCCCACGTGATGGTTAGTGCTATCAGGCCAGAGGCCCCTCAGATCAAATATCCAAACCATAGTGGATTAGGAGCACGCGGTAACGAGCAGAGACTCACGATCGATGTGACCCCGTCGCCCCGTCTCGAGGACTTGCGGCAAGGGCTAAGAATGCCCGGCCACGCCTCGTAGTTATCTCGCGGGCACCTCTCAGGTCAACCCGACTCCACATCACTTCGCATTCATGCTCGCGCGGGTACCCCTCAGGGCCGACCCGTCTTTAGTATCATGGTTCATAGTCAAGTCATAATGTCCAAGGTAGCTGTGTGTCTGACACCGAAGGAAACCCTGAGGAATCACCCTCGATGGAATTCCCGCTCGATGTTATCATCAAGGTGAACGAAGGAGGAATCACCCTCGAGGTCCACACTTGAGAGGTTGCGCGACGGCGTCGGTATCGGGGGTGGTGTAGGAGGAATCACTCTCGCTTACCACGATCGATTAACTAACCTGCAAGGTTATCATCAAAGTGCTGACGAGGTATCACCCTCGGCACTCGATAGTAACCCAGCAGTGTCGAGCATCTTAGGGGAAGTGACGTGCGGTGCCAGGTTCTAATCTTCGATCCCGTTGCTCGGGTCTTCTGAGAGTCCAGCGGGGCAGTCGGGACAAGTGGGTCTCTGATCAGGCTCTACCCATCCTATCTAAACAGTTTAGGATAACAGGCAGGTATCAACAGTAGGCTACAATTAAACAGGCTATGCAACAGATATAGGATGGTAACAGCAGCAGTAACATCTAATGCAAGCATAAGAGGGAAGAGAATAGGTGATATCGGAATGCTCAAAATGGGGGTGCTTGCCTGTCTGCTCGACGGCAAGGGCAGGGTCGTCGGGGACGTAGTCGTACTCCGGAGCGGCGTCTGCCTCAGGAGCTACGGCAACGTCAGGGTCTACCGAAAGAGAGGAGGGGGAGGAAACAAGTAAATATAATGCAAATAGATGCAACACAGTGCGTGCGATGCTATGATGCAGTGCAGGGTTGCCTAAATATGCCTCTAAGTCATTTTAGTTATTTTTAGAATTAACCGGGGATTTATTAACCGGTGTGTGTGCACTATTCATCTGCTGGAATAAAGCTCGGAGTTACGAGTTCTTCTACTTAGGAGGTTTCGGTAAGGAAACAGACGGCACGATCAGACTCGTCTCGTCGTTCTGAGCAACTTTCATGTTTTAACTTTTTTCATCTGAGCTACGGTTTAAAAGTTATTAATTTTCAAAGATTTATTGATTTTCTGGAATTATTTTTATTAACAGAATTGACTAAATTGATTATGACGTCAGCATGACATCACACTGACGTCAGCAGTCAACTGTGTCCGTTAACTGGTCAATTCTGACGTCTGGGACCCACCTGTCATAGACAGTGGGCTAACTAACTAATTAACAGAGTTAACTAACTAGGTGGGGCCCTATGTCAGTGACTGATTAGTCTAGTTAAATGTCATTAGGCCTAATCCGGATTAATTAGCTGCGGGACCCACACGTCAGTGGCCCACGGGTGCCCAGTCAGTAGTTGACTGGGTCAACCCAGTCAACTGGGGCCCGTGGGGCCCTCTGTCAGTCCCATAGGGGGCTGCCATGTCGGCGCCTAGTCAGCGTCGCCGGAGTTTCACCGCCGGCGACCAATTTAGCGGCGGCACGGCTCGGGAGGGGGTCGGATTTTGCCTATGCTGGGTCAAATCGCGCGCGGTTGGGTTCTTTCGAACGGGCGTTCAACGCCGCGTCCAACCGTGGCAGTGGCGTCGCCGGAGAAGCCCTACAGCGAAGGCGGCGACGAGCGCAGCGGACGCCGGAGTTCGGGCGATGATGGAATCGGAGCTAGAGGGCACGGGGAGACATGTACGCGTGCTTGTTGGACTCGCACGAGCTCCAGGAGCTCGACGCTGGGCTCGGTTGCGCATGATGGCGGCGTTGGCCACGGCAGCGAGCTCGTCGGCGGCAGCGGGTTCGGGCTCAGGCGAAGCTACGGCTAGCGAGCGCGCGGGAGCGGGCAGAAGGAAGGGAAGGAAGAGGAGCTCACCGGGGAGGCACAAGGTGGCCCGGCGTAGGTTTAGTAGCCGCAGAGACTCGACGGAAACGACGGCGGCGTTCGGTGGCCGGAGATGCAACCGAGGTCGATCCAGCAGCTGCGGCAGTCCCCGGCCCCGTCTGAGAACTCCAGGCGAATGAGTGGATGACGACGCGGCTTCACGACATCCCGGCGGGTCGAGGCGTCGGCCGTGGCCGCGGTGGCCTCGGGGCTGCGGCGACGGAGGCGCTCGGGTCCGACGGATCCGGTGGGAGAGAGGGGCGAAGCTAGTGAGGGAGAGAGGGGAGAGTGACGGAGAGGCCAGGGGGAAGTGCTCGGGCTCTCCCTTATCCTCTCCGCACTCCTGTAGTGTCGGCGGTGCCAACGTGTCGACGCCGCGCCGGCGCGCGCGCTCGGCCAGGGGCGCGCCGACACGCAGGGGAGAGAAGGAGGAGATGGGCCAGGTGGGCCGCGGTCGGGGCACTGTGCACTAAGGCCTAGTGCACATTGCCTCGTTTTTATTTTTCTGTTTCTGTTTTCTATTTTCTTTATTTATTTTCTGTTTTGTATTAGTTAGGGCTCTTTTGCATTTTTGTAAGGTATGAGAGTTGTCCCCAATATTACAATGCAATATTCCCTTCCACCAAAAATTGGTCTGGGCATAGTTAGATTTCATTTGAATTTAATATAATTTTAAATGGATTTAATATTGCTGTTTTGATGCTGTTTCAATTTGTTTAAGTCATTTAATTAGTCCAAGTGCTACTGGTGTTATTTTTATGTGTGCTCTTGGAATATTTGCTAATTAGTGAACATTTTTCCAAAGGTGTTTGAGCAAACTTATTTTGCACTTTTGAATTTTGAGTTGATTTTCAGATTGGAGTTAATTTGCTTTGGTTAACCACTATGTTTAGGCAATGCAAATGATATGGCTTGGCAATATTAGCAGCTGATCACAGTGGTAGTTACACAGGGGTGTTACACGCCGCACAGGATTTGTGCATCTCTTCAACGCAAACGGTTTTTTCAGATGACCCGTGTGCAACCACGTACAAACAATTTGGTAAGATTTGCATCTGTCATATTGGGTATATTGCCATTTGTCATACTGAAAAGATTGACATTTGTTGATCTAGTAACATTGCCCTTTGTCAACCTTGTAACACTGCCATTTGTCAAAATATGCAGCTAAAAATCACTAGCACTATATAATTTTTGCAACTAAAATTCAGTAATTAAGCATAGATTTCATTTATAGATTAAGCAGTCATTCATTATACAAACAGTTCAACTTGATAGCTGAACCGACCAAACTTTTCCCCAATTGTTGCCAACCATGTACTGTAATAGCTAGTTCAACTATATATACTAGCTAATTTTAAGTACGTTGTAAAGTTCCATCACATCTATAGTCAGATGAACTGAACAAAATAGCCCCTAAATTCTACTACTACGGAGGGGCTTTGTACTACTTCCGACTGCCTCTCCTCTGCCGAGCGCGATCAGTAAGAGGCAGAGGAGGAGGAGCCTACCGACGAGCTGGACAACTGCAGTACGCTGCCTGCCGTTGCTGCACCTTCAGTGACGCTCACCTCGAACTCCCTCTGCCGCTCTAGACGACCCCTCTCAAAGCGGCGGGACTCCTCGTAGATCTCCTGATTCCTCGCCTCTGCGGCGGCGTGTGCTGCAGCCACGGCGGTGGTAAGGCTCTTTGCGTGCTCGACGAGGCGCTCCTTCTCCTCCCGCAGGAACTCGATGTAGCGCGCAAGGTCACTGACGCACGTGCGGTCCTCCACCTCCGCCTCCCACCTTCGGGCGGCGGTGGCAGAGCGGGTCATGACGCCGGCGGTCGACGGTGGGCTGGCGGCCACGGCGGCCAACGATGGGGTGGCGGCCATGACCACCACCTCTCGCCTTCGGGACGCGGTGGCAGAGCGGGTGATGGCCACGGTGGCCGGCAGTGGAGTGGCGGCCACGACGGCCACCACCCGCCTTCGGGCCGCGGCGGCGGAGCGGGCGATGGCCTTGGCTTTCGACGGTGGTGTGACGGCCACGACTGCAGACGGTGGGGTGGCGGCAATGGCGGACGGCAACAGCTGCCGACGGGCAGCGGCGGCGGAGTGTGTGGTGGGTGTTCCGCGAACACCCAACAGGGACGCCACGTGCACTACACTAGGCCGGGGACTGCGCCGCCGCCGTGGTGTAGCCTCCCAGCTGGAGCTGTCCTCTGATGACGATGGAGTGGTTGAGCAACGACGACGGACGGTGCCATTGGTGATTGTGGAAGAAGCAGACGAGATAAGCTACAACGAGGGAGGGGAAAATGGGACACAGGACTCGCCGACCGTGAGGGTTTATATAGCAGGCCGGTAAGCATTGCAATTTTGGGGGATTTCACCGAGTCGGGCGGGGAGCTTGCATAGGAACCTGCGAGGTTGCACGGGAACGGGCTCACCGACGATTCATTGGTGCCACTTTGAGCCACCGTTTGGCCAAAAGAACACCCCCGTGCGCTGCGCAAGCTTGCGCTGTAAGCCGTCAGCGGCAGCGGGGTGACAAGACATGCGGGAGGAGGACGAAAGGACACGTCCACATACGGTTAATAAAAAAACATTTGCGATTTAATTACCTACTACCCCCGTCCTGGTTTATAAGTTGTCTATGTATTTTTGTGCCAAATTTTGACTATAGATTTAACTAATAAAATACGAATGCATGTCACCAAAGATTATATCGTTGGATTCGTATTTGAACATACTTTCCAATTATATAATTATTATAACATACATCAACATTTTGTTGGTTAAATTTAAGGTCAAAATATGGCACATAATTTAAATGGGACTAACAGACGAAGACGGAGGTAGTAGCACACGACCGCTCTCTACGCAGTGTCGCAACTGCCGGCCGGCTTGTAGACGACCATTCCCTTCGTGTTCAAGTGCTCTATGCGTGTGGTTGCTCGCGGTTGAGGCGGCCGCGGCGCGCTGTGCTCTCGTGTCCCTCCGGGCGCTCTGCCCTCGTCCCTCCACGCGCGCTGCCAGTGTTTGGGGCCAGCGCACGATCACGTACGTTCGTGCTGCCATTATGCATGCGGTTGCGCCGGGCGCGGCGCCATGATGCAGTTACCCGCTGCAAAAACTGCCATGCGGACATGGCGAGAATCCAGGCCACCCGGCCCCCATTTATTCCTGCGGCCATTTACCTTCATCCCTTGTGCCACACGACACAATAAGCACACCCATGACGACACATACAGAGAGGACATCCAGCGGTTCCAATGGCGCTCCCCGTGGCTCCAATGGCGCTCCCAGCGGCCGACGACGACAACGGGGGGCAGTTCACCCCGCATCACGCAGTGGACACCCACGTGAGGGGGAAGGCCCTCTCGGTGGTGTACACGAAGGAGCCGATCTCGGTGAAGAGCTCCATCCAAACTATGGAGCAATTGCTTGCTGAGGACAAGTACCAAGTGGTCGGCTTCGACCTCGAGTTCACCAGCGGTCGTGTCGGGCACGATCAGAAGGTTGTCGTCGCCCAGTTGTGCGTGCGACATGACGTCCTCATCTACCACTACTACCTAGCCACAAGGCCTTGTGAGCGTTTCTCCAGGTTTATCAATAGCTCCGACTATAGTTTCGCTACGGTGGACACCACCAACGATCTAAAAGCGCTCAAGGTTTCGGGCTTGAAATGCCAGAATCTTGTCAACATCCAGGACCACTACAAGGTCTGGGGCAGCGACAACAACAAACAGAACTCCCTGGTTGACCTTGCCTCGGCCATCATCGACCCCTACTACATGAAGATGAAGGATGAGAGCAAGAAGTACAAGAACGCATGGCACAGTGTCTGGCATTAGAGACTGGATGAACAACACGTCAAGTACACGGCCAAGGACGCGTACACAAGCTACGAGATGTACAGGCAGATCGTTGACATGAGGAAGTGTCTTCTTCCTGTTGGAAATATGCCCTAGAGGCAATAATAAATTAGTTATTATCATATTTCCCTGGTCATGATAATTGTTTATTATCCATGCTAGAATTGTATTGATCGGAAACTCAAATACATGTGTGGATACATAGACAACAACATGTCCCTAGTAAGCCTCTACCGGACTAGCTCGTTGATCAAAGATGGCTATGGTTTCCTAGCCATGGACATGAGTTGTCATTTGATAACGGGATCACATCATTAGGAGAATGATGTGATGGACAAGACCCAAACTATAAACGTAGCATGTGATCGTATCAAGTTTGTTTCTATCGTTTTCTGCATGTCAAGTATATGTTCCTATGACCATGAGATCATGCAACTCACTGACACCGGAGGAGTACCTTGTGTGTACCAAACGTCGCAACGTTACTGGGTGACTATAAAGGTGCTCTACAGGTATCTCCGAGGGTGTCTGTTGAGTTGGCATGGATCAAGACTGGGATTTGTCACTCCGTATGACGGAGAGGTATCTCAGGGCCCACTCGGTAATACAACATCACAAGAAGCTTGCAAGCAATGTGACTAATGAGTTAGCCACAGGATCTTGTATTACAGAACAAGTAAAGAGACTTGCCGGTAACGAGATTAAACTAGGTATGGAGATACCGACGATCGAATCTCGGGCAAGTAACATACCGATAGACAAAGGGAACTGCATACGGGATTAGCTGAATCCTTGACATCGAGGTTCAACCGATAAGATCTTCATAGAATATGTAGGAACCAATATGGGCATCCAGGTCCCGCTATTGGTTATTGACCGTAGAGGTGTCTCGGTAATGTCTGCATAGTTCTCGAACCCGCAGGGTCTATACACTTAATGTTTGGTGACGATACAAGTATAGTTGAGTCATTATGGTGGTTACCAAAGGTTGGTCGGAGTCCCAGATGAGATCCCAAACATGACGAGGAACTCCGGAATGGTCCAGAGGTGAAGATTGATATATTGGACAAAGGGTATTGGAGTCCGGAATTGTTCCGGGGGTACCGGGTGATGACCAGCATGACCGAAAGGGGTTTCTGGGGTCCCAGCAAGTGTTGGGGCACCTCATGGGCCAAGGGGAGAGGGCAAACCAGCCCACTAAGGGGCTAAGAGCCCCCTCACCCCATCTCACATAACCAGGAGGGTTGGGGGCGCCCCCTAGGGCTTCCCACCACTTTGGCTTGGGGGCCAAGTCTCCTAGGGGGGAAAACCCATCTAGGGTTTCCCTCTTGTGGCCGCCGGCCCTAGATGGGATCCCCTAGGGGTGCCCCCCTCTCCCCCTTCCCCCTATATATAGAGAGGTAGAGAGAGGGCAGCCGCACCCTTCGATGCCACAGCACTGCCTCTCCTCTCCCTCGCATCCCTCTTCCTCTCCGTAGTGCTTAGCGAAGCTCTATGGAGATTCCGCCACCACCACCACCACCACGCCATCGTGCTGCCGGAGAACTCGAGCTACTACTTCACGATCGCTCACTGGATCAAGGAGGTGAAGGCGTCATCAAGCCGTACGTGTGTTGAACGTGGAGGTGCCGTCTGTTCGGCACTTGGATCGGGAGTTCGCGGGACGGATCGTGATTGGATCGCGAAGACGTTCGACTACATCAACCATGTTTCTTAATGCTTCCGCTTAGCGATCTACAAGGGTATGTAGATGCACTCTCTCCTCTCGTAGATGGTCATCTCCTAGATTGGATCTTGGTGAGCATAGGAAATATTTTGTTTCCCATGCAACGTTCCCCAACAGTGGCATCAGAGCCAGGTTTATGCGTAGATGACATCACGAGTAGAACACAAAGGAGTTTGTGGGCGTTGATATTCAGATTGCTTCCTTCCTTGGTCTTTTCTTTATTCGGCGGTATTGTGGGATGAAGCGGCCCGGACCAACTTTACATGTCCACGTACATGAGACCGGTTCCATCGACAGACATGTGACTTTGTTTCATAAAGATGGTTGGCGGGTGTCTGTCTCTCCCACCTTAGTTGAATCAAATTCGACAAAGGCGGTCCTTGTAGAAGGTTAAATAGCAACTTGCATATCACCGTTGTGGCTTTGCGTAGGTAAGAATCATTCTTGCTAGATACCCATTGCAGCCACGTAAAACATGCAACAACAATTAGAGGACGTCTAACTTGTTTTTGCAGGGTATGTTGTGATATGATATGGCCAAAGACATGATGAAATGTATTTGATGTATGAGATGATCATGTTTGTAATAGTTTATATCGACTTGCATGTCGATGCATACGACAACCGGTAGGAGCCATAGGGTTGTCTTCAATTATTGTATGACCTGCGTGTCAGTCATTAAGCGCTATGTAATGCTTTACTTTATCGCTAAGCGGTAGCAATAGTAGTAGAAGCATGGTTGGCGTGACAACCCCGATGGCGACACGATGATGGAGATCATGATGATGGAGATCATGGTGTCATGCCGGTGACGATGGAGATCATGTCGGTGCTTTGGAGATGGAGATAAAAAGCACAAGTTGATGGCCATATCATGTCACTTATGATTTGCATGTGATGTTAATCCTTTTATGCATCTTATTTTGCTTAGGACGATGGTAGCATTATAAGGTGATCCCTCACTAAAATTTCAAGACAAAATTGTGTTCTCCCCAAGTGTGCACCATTGCGAAAGTTCGTCGTTTCAAAGCACCACGTGATGATCGGGTGTGATAGACTCTACGTTCACATACAACGGGTGCAAGCGAGTGTTGCACATGCGGAACACTTGGGTTAAACTTGACGAGCCTAGCATGTACAGACATGGCCTCAGAACACAAGACACCGAAAGGTCGAACACGAGTCATATAGTAGATATGATCAACATGGAGATGTTCACCATTGAAACCACCTCATCTCACGTGATGATCGGACTTGGGTTGGTGAATTTGGATCATGTTACACTTGGACAACCGGAGGGATGTTGATTTGAGTGGGAGTTCTTAAGTAATATGATTAATTGAACTCATTGTCATGAACAATAGTCTAAGTTACCTTTGCAAATTTATGTTGTAGATCAATGGCTTGCGTTGTAGCTCCCTGTTTCAATACGTTCCTAGAGAAAGACTAAGTTGAAAGATATTGTAAGCAATTATGCGGACTAGGGCCGTAGTCTGAGGATTGTCCTCACTGCTGCACAGAAGGCTTATGTCCTTGATGCATCGCTCGGTGTGCCAACCCCTCTAGCGTCATCTATGGATGTTGTGAACATCTGGCAAACATGTTCAGATGACTACTTGATAGTTTAGTGCACCATACTTTACGGATTAGAATCGGGGATCCTAAGGCATTTTGAACACCATGGAACATATGAGATGTTCTAAGAGCTAAAATTGGTATTTCAGGCTCATGCCCGTGTTGAGAGGTATGAGACCTCTGACAAGTTCTTTGCCTACAAGATGGAGGAGAATAGCTCAGCCAGTGAGCATGTGCTTAGAATGTCTGGGTGCTACAATCGCTTGAATCAAGTGGGAGTTAATCTTCCAGATAAGATAGTGATTGACAGGGTTCTCTAGTCACTATCACCAAGCTGCTAGAGCCTCGTGATGAACTATAACATGCAAGGGATGGAGATGATCCCGGAGATGTTCGCGGTGCTTAAGGCCACGAAGGTAGAAATCAAGAAGGAGCATCAAGTGTTGATGGTTAACAAGATCACTGGTTTCAAGAAGGGCAAGGGCAAGAAGGGAAACTTCATGAATGGCAAGCCAATTGCCACTCCAGTGAAGAAACCCAAGGTTGAACCTAAACCCGAGACTAAGTGCTTCTATTGTAAGGGGAACGGTCACTGGTAGCGGAACTACCGCAATAGATAAGAAGGCTGGCAACTTCAATAATAGTATATTTGATATACGCGTTATTGATATGTACCTTACTAGTACTCCTAGTAGCACCTAGGTATTATATACCGGTTCAGTTGCTAATATTGGTAACTCGAAACAAAAGCTACGGAATAAATGGAGACTAGCTAAGGGCGAGGTGACGATGTGTGTTGGAAGTGTTTCCAAGGTTGATGTGATCACCATCGCACGCTCCCTCTACCTTCGAGATTAGTGTTGAACCTAGATAAATGTTATTTGGTGTCTGTGTTGAGCATGAACATGATTAGATCATGTTTATTGCAATACGGTTATTCATTTAAGTCATAGAATAATGGTTATTCTGTTTACATGAATAATACCTTCTATGGTCATGCACCCAAGGTGAATGGTTTATTGAATCTCGATCATAGTGATACACATGTTCATAACATTGAGGCCAAAAGATGTAGAGTTGATAATGATAATACCACTTTCTTGTGGCGCTGCCGCTTAGGTCATGTTGGTGTAAAGCGCATGAAGAAACTCCATGCTGATGGACTTTTGGAGTCACTTGATTTTGAATCACTTGACACATGCGAACCATGCCTCATGGGCAAGATGACTAAAACCCCGTTTTTCGGAACAATGGAACGGGCAATTGACTTGTTGGAAATCATACATACTGATGTGTGCGGCCCGATGAGTGTTGACGCGCGCGGTGGATATCGTTACTTTCTCACCTTCACCAATGATTTGAGTAGATATGGGTATATTTACTTGATGAAGCATAAGTCTGAAACGTCTGAAAAGTTCAAGCAATTTCAGAGTGAAGTTGAGAATCATCGTAACAAGAAGATCAAATTCCTATGATATGATCGAAGGGGAGAGTATCTGAGTTATGAGTTTGGCAATCACTTAAGACAATGTGGAATTGTTTCACAACTGACGCCGCCTGGAACACCACAGCATAATGGTGTGTCCGAACGTCGTAATCGTACCTTATTGGATATGGTGCGTTCTATGATGACTATTGCCGATATATCACTATCGTTTTGGGGTTATGCATTAGAGACAACTACATTCACTATAAATAGGGCACCATCTAAATTCGTTGAGACAACACCGCATGAACTGTGGTTTGGCAAGAAACCTAAGTTGTTGTTTCTTAAGGTTTGGGGCTGCGATGCTTATGTCAAAAGGCTTCAATCGGGAAAGCTCGAACCCAAAACGGACAAATGCGTCTTCATAGGATACCCAAAAGAGACGGTTGGGTATACCTTCTATCTCAGATCCAAAGGCAAAGTGTTTGTCGCTAAGAACGGGTCCCTTTCTCAAGAAAGAGTTTCTCTCGAAAGAATTGAGTGGGAGGAAGATAAAACTTGATAAGGTTGTTGAACCTTTACTTCAACCAGAGAGTAGCGCAGCACAGAAAGATGTTTCTGTGGCACCTGCGTCAGTTGAAGAGGAAGCTAATGATGATGATCATGAAGCTTTAGATCAAGTTACTGTCGAACCTCATAGGTCGACAAGGGTGCGTACAACTTCTGAGTGGTATGGTAACCCTGTCTTAAAGGTCATGTTGTTGGACAACGGTGAACCTACGAGCTATGGAGAAGCGATGGTGGGCCCGGATTCCAACAAATGGCTAGGAGCCATGAAATCCGAGATAGGATCCATGTATGAGAACAAAGTATGGACTTTGGTGGACTTGCCCGATGATCGGCAAGCCATTGAGAATAAATGGATCTTTAAGAAGAAGACAGACGCTGATGGTAATGTCACCATTTATGAAGCTCGACTTGTCGCAAAGAAGTTTCCGACAAGTTCAAGGAGTTGACTATGATGAGACTTTCTCACTCATAGCGATGCTAAAGTCTGTTGGAATTATGTTAGCAGTTGCTGCATTTTCATTTACGAAATCTAGCAGATGGATGTCAAAACAAAGTTTCCTTGACGGTTTCCATGAGGAAAGGTTGTATGTGATACAACCAGAAGGTTTTGTCGATCCTAAGGATGCTAACAGGTATGCAAGCTCCAGCGATCCTTCTATGGACTGGAGCAAGCATCTCAGAGTTGGAACATATGCTTTGATGAGGTGATCAAAGTTTTTGGGTTTATACAAAGTTTGCAAGAAACTTGTATTTACAAGAAAGTGAGTGGGAGCTCAACAACATTTCTGATAAGTATATGTGGTTGACATATTGTTGATTGGAAATGATGTAGAATTTCTGGCAAGCATAAAGGGTTGTTTGAAAGGAGTTTTTCAAAGGAAGACCTGGGTAAAGGTGCTTACATGTTGGGCATCAAGATCTATAGAGATAGATCAAGACGCCTGATAAGATTTTCACAGAGCACATACCTTCACATGATTTTGAAGAAGTTCAAAATGGATCAGTCAAAGAAGGGGTTCTTGCCTAAGTTGTAAGGTGTGAAGTTGAGTGAGACTCAAAGCTCGACCACGGCAGAAGAAAGAGAAAGGACAAAGGTCGTCCCCTATGCCTTAGCCATAGGCTCTATAAGATATGACATGCTGTGTACAGCACCTGATGTGTGCCTTGCCACGTGTCTGGCAAGGGGGTACAAGAGTGATCCAGGAGTGGATCACTGGACAGCGGTCAAAATTATCCTTAGAAGAATAAGGAAATGTTTCTCGGTTATGGAGGTGATAAAGAGTTCGGCGTAAAGGGTTACGTCGATGCAAGCTTTAACACTAATCCGGATGACTCTGAGTAGAGTTTCTCGGTTACGGAGCTGATAAAGAGTTCGCCGTAAAGGGTTACGTCGATGCAAGCTTTAACACCAATCCAGATGACCCTAAGTAGCAAACCGGATACGTATAGTGGAGCAGCCATTTGGAATAGCTCCAAGTGGAGCATGGTAGCAGTTTCTACAGTATGACAAAAAATTTGTGAAGTACATGCGGATCTAAATGTTGCAGACCCGTTGACTAAAACCTCTCTCACAAGCAAAACATGATCAAACCCCAGAACTAATTGGGTGTTAATCACATGGTGATGTGAACTAGATTATTGACTCTAGTGCAAGTGGGAGACTGTTGGAAATATGCCCTAGAGGCAATAATAAATTAGTTATTATCATATTTCCCTGTTCATGATAATCGTTTATTATCCATGCTAGAATTGTATTGATCGGAAACTCAAATACATGTGTGGATACATAGACAACAACATGTCCCGAGTAAGCCTCTACCGGACTAGATCGTTGATCAAAGATGGCTATGGTTTCCTAGCCATGGACATGAGTTGTCATTTGATAACGGGATCACATCATTAGGAGAATGATGTGATGGACAAGACCCAAACTATAAACATAGCATGTGGTCATATCAAGTTTGTTGCTATCGTTTTCTGCATGTCAAGTATATGTTCCTATGACCATGAGATCATGCAACTCACTGACACCGGAGGAGTACCTTGTGTGTACCAAACATCGCAACGTAACTGGGTGACTATAAAGGTGCTCTACAGGTATCTCCGAGGGTGTCTGTTGAGTTGGCATGGATCAAGACTGGGATTTGTCACTCCGTATGACGGGGAGGTATCTCAGGGCCCACTCGGTAATACAACATCACAAGAAGCTTGCAAGAAATGTGACTAATGAGTTAGCCACGGGATCTTGTATTACAGAACAAGTAAAGAGACTTGCCAGTAACGAGATTGAACTAGGTATGGAGATACCGACGATCGAATCTCGGGCAAGTAACATACCGATAGACAAAGGGAACTGCATACAGGATTAGCTGAATCCTTGACATCGAGGTTCGATCGATAAGATCTTCGTAGAATATCTAGGAACCAATATGGGCATCCAGGTCCCGCTATTGGTTATTGACCGTAGAGGTGTCTCGGTCATGTCTGCATAGTTCTCGAACCCGCAGGGTCTACACACTTAACGTTTGGTGATGATATAAGTATACTTGAGTCATTATGGTGGTTACCGAAGGTTGTTCGGAGTTCCAGATGAGATCCCGGACATGACGAGGAACTCCGGAATGGTCCGGAGGTGAAGATTGATATATTGGACGAAGGGTATTGGAGTCCGGAATTGTTTCGGGGGTACCGTGTGATGACCAGCATGACCGAAAGGGGTTTCGGGGGTCCCGGCAAGTGTTGGGGCGCCTCATGGGCCAAGGAGAGGTGGCAAACCTGCCCACTAAGGGGCTGAGCGCCCCCCTCACCCCATCTCATGTAACCAGGAGGGTTGGGGTGCCAAGTCTCCTAGGGGGAAAAACCCATCTAGGGTTTCCCTCTTGTGGCCGCCGGCCCTAGATGGGATCCCCTAGGGGCACCCCCCTCTCCCTCTTCCCCCTATATATAGAGAAGTAGAGAGAGGGCAGCCGCACCCTTCAACACCACAGCGCTGCCTCTCCTCTCCCTTGCATCCCTCTTCCTCTCCGTAGTGCTTAGCGAAGCTCTGCTAAGATTCCGCCACCACCACCGCCACAACGCCGTCGTGCTGCCGGAGGACTCAAGCTACTACTTCACCATCGCTAGCTGGATCAAGGAGGTGAAGGCGCCATCAAGTCGTACGTGTGTTGAACGCGGAGGTGTCATCCGTTCGGCACTTGGATCGGGAGTTCTCGGGACGGATCGTGATTGGATCGCGAAGACGTTCGACTACATCAACCGCGTTTCTTAACGCTTCCACTTAGCGATCTACAAGGGTATGTAGATGCACTCTCTCCTCTCGTAGATGGTCATATCCTAGATTGGATCTTGGTGAGCGTAGGAAATTTTTTGTTCCCCATGCAACGTTCCCCAACACTTCCTGCCCCAGACGAGGGATCGAGCCACAGAGCAGTGGCGGGAGCGTCACAAGAAGTAGATGACTAGACGATCGTTTCTCCTAGTTTAGAATGCATGCAATTGTTTATTGAGGTGTGTGCGAATGATCTGTATAGTCACTTATGTAATTGGATGTTTATTTTAGTTATATATATATATATATATATGTTATTCTTCTGTAGACAGAGCAAATCACACGGCACATTAGCAGCAATCGTCTGTGTTATTATTGCTCTTCGCACACATTTCTGATTACGGGCCTGTTTGCCGCGTATCACACACATTTTGTGCAGTTGAACTATTTCTGTTGTCTTGGCTCATCGCAAACAGTTCATCCGAGTGAACTGTATGCCCTCCATCGCACACACCTTGATCTGGCTGACCGTTTCTATTGTGTTGCCTAATCGCACACAGTTCATCCTAGTTAACTGTATGCCGTATATTGCACACACCCTCATCTGGCTGCATGTTTCTGTTGTTCTGCCTCATCGCAAACAGTTCTGCTGGATTAACCGTTTGCCACGCATCGCACACGCAACTCTAATCTGAACCGTGTTTGATGTCACCGCCATCGCAAAAGTTTTGTATCTTTTTTGACGGTTTTATTACATCACTGTTTGTGATTAATGTATCGCACATAGTTTCGTCGAAGGGTCTCTGATTGGATTGTCGCGTTTGGACCAACCTGCAATAGTGAAACTCCATGCGGATGGACTTTTAGAATCACTTGATTATGAATCATTTGATACTTGTGAACCATGCCTCATGGGTAAGATGACTAAAACTCCGTTCTCCGGGACAATGGAGCGAGCTAATGACTTATTGGAAATAATATATACCGATGTATGCGGTCCGATGAGTGTTGAAGCACGCGGCGGGTATCATTATTTTCTAACCTTCACAGATGATTTCAGTAGGTATGGGTATATCTACTTGATGAAACACAGGTCTGAAACATTTGAAAAGTTCAAATAATTTCAGAGTGAAGTGGAGAATCATCGTAACAAGAAAATAAAGTTTCTATGATCTGATCGCGGAGGCATATATTTGAGTTATGAGTTTGGCCTTCATCTAAGACAATGTGGAATTGTTTCACAACTCACACCACCTGAAACACCACAGCGTAATGTGTCCGAACATTGTAACTGTACTTTATTATATATGGTGCATTCTATGATGTCTCTTACCGATTTGCCTTAATCATTTTGGGGTTGTGCATTAGAGACAACCGCATTCACATTAAATAGGGCACTGTCTAAATCCGTTAGGACGACATCGTAAGAACTATGGTTTGGTAAGAAACCTAAGTTGTTGTTTCTTAAAAGTTTGGGGATGCGATGCTTATGTCAAATAGCTTTAGCCTGGTAAGCTCGAACCCAAAAGCGAAGAAGTGCGTCTTCATAGGATACCCTAAAGAGACCATTGGGTATACCTTCTACTACAGATCCGAAGGCAAGATCTTTCTTGCCAAGAACGGGTCATTTCTAGAGAAGGAGTTTCTCTCGAAAGAAGTGAGTGGGAGGAAAGTAGAACTTGATGAAGTAATTGTACCTTCTCTCAAATTGGAAAGTAGCACACCAGGGGAAAACGTTTCCGTGATGCCTACACCAACTAGAGAGGAAGCTAATGATGATGATCATGAAACTTCAGATCAAGTTACTACTGAACTTCGTAGGTCGACCAGAACACGTTCCGCATGAGAGTGGTACAGTAATCCTGTCCTGAAAGTCATGTTGTTAGACACCGGTGAACCTAGGAACTATGAAGAAGCTATGTTGATCCCACATTCCGACAAATGGCTTGAGACCATGAAATCTGAGATAGGATCCATGTATGAGAATAAAGTATGGAATTTGGTGGACTTGCCCGATGATCGGCAAGCCATTGAGAATAAATGGATCTTCAAGAAGAAGACAGACGATGATGGTAATATCACTGTCTACAAAGCTTGACTTATCGCAAAAGGTTTTTGACAAGTTCAAGGGGTTGACTACGATGAGACTTTCTCACCCATAGCGATGCTTAAGTCTGTCTGAATCATGTTAGCAATTGCCGCATTTTATGATTATGAAATCTGGCAAATGGATGTCAAAACTGCATTCCTTAATGGATTTCTTAAAGAAGAGTTGTATATGATGCAACCAAAAGGTTTTGTCGATCCTAAAGGTGCTGACAAAGTGTGCAAGCTCCAGCGATCCATCTATGGACTGGTGCAAGCATCTCGGAGTCGGAATATACGCTTTGATGAGGTGATCAAAGCATATGGTTTTATACAAACTTACGGTGAAGCCTGTATTTACAAGAAAGTGAGTGGGAGCTCTATAGCATTTCTGATATTATATGTGGATGACATATTGTTGATTGGAAATGATATAGAATTTCTGGATAGCATAAAAGGATACTTGAATAACAATTTTTCAAAGAAAGACCTCGGTGAAGCTGCTTATATATTGGGCATCGAGATCTATAGAGATAGATCCAGACGCTTAAATAGGACTTTCACAAAGCAGATACCTTGACAAAGTTTTGAAGAAGTTCAAAATGGACCAGTCAAAGAAAGGGTTCTTGCCTGTATTGCAAGGTGTGAAGTTGAGTAAGACTCAAAACCCGACCACGGTAGAAGATAGAGAGAGAATGAAAGTCATTCCCTATGCCTCAGCCATATATAGGTTCAATTATGTATGTCATGCTATGTACCAGACCTGATGTGTGCTTTGCCATGAGTCTGGCAAGGGGGTACAATAGTGATCCAGGAGTGGATCACAGGACATCGGTCAAAATTATCCTTAGGTACCTAAAGAGGACTAAGGAAATGTTTCTCGATTAAGGAGGTGATAAAGAGTTCGCCGTAAAGGGTTACATCAATGCAAGCTTTGACACTGATCTGGATGACTCTGAGTCTCAATCTGGATACGCATTGAACGTGGGAGCAATTAGCTAGAGTAGCTCTATGCAGAGCATTATAGACATAGATATTTGCAAAGTACACACGGATCTGAATGTTGCAGACACATGGACTAAAAACCTCTCTCACAAGCAAAACATGATCACACCTTAGAACTCTTTGGGTGTTAATCACATGGCGATGTGAACTAGATTATTGACTCTAGTGAACTCTTTGGGTGTTAATCACATGGTGATGTGAACTAGATTATTGACTCTAGTGCAAGTGGGAGACTGATGGAAATATGCCCTAGAGGCAATAATAAAATGGTTATTATTATATTTCCTTAATCATGATAAAGCTTTATTATTCATGCTAGAATTGTATTGACCGGAAATTTAAATACATGTGTGGATACATAAACAAATATTGTGTCCCTAGTAAGCCTCTACTAGACTAGCTCGTTGATCAAAAGATGGTAAGGTGTCGGATTCGAGGTTCCGCAGACCCTTGAGAGGTTCGAACTCTGGGGTGCGTGCGAAGAACTCTCCCTCCCCAGTCTGCCTGCTCAACGATCCCACGGCCTAGCTCGGCGAACCCAAGGGACAAGAGACACAACAGTTTATCCTGGTTCGGGCCACCTTCCGGTGTAATACCCTACTCCAGCTTTATGGTGGATTGCCTCCGAGGGCTGAGGATGGACTAGTACAGAGGTGGAACGACCTCAGGAGGTGAGGTGTTCTTGAGCTCGATGAGCTGGTGAGGTGGTGAGGGTGGAACGAATCTGATCCCCCCCCTATGGTGGTCGCTAAGTCCTATTTATAGTGGCCTTGGTCCTCTTCCCAAATATAGGCGGGAAGGGATCACACAACGGCCAAATTCGAAGGGAGACAACCAGTACAAGTTATCCTGACAAAAGTAGTATTCGCCTGCAAAAGCCTCTGGTGGTGACACTGCAGTGGGCTCCGCAATGACCTTCGTCCTGTCGTCCTGGCGGTCCTGGTCTTGTTGCACCGATATGGAAACCTTTGCTTGATTCCTTGGGACTCCGCGCCTGCGCTTGCCTCCTTGGCACCAAAGAGGAAACTGGTACACTGCGCCCGCTGGCGCCCGCCTGGTCTTGGTCGTCATGGCTTACGTCAGGTGAACCTCGCGAGGTGCGGCTTGCATTGATATCCCCGCTCCTCGGGAGCCAGCCTGGGGAGGCCGCCCCTCGTGGAGGTCTTGGTGTCGTCCGCCTCGCGAGGCTTGGCCCCTCGCGAGGGTCTTGAGTTGTTGTTGCTGAAGCTGGGCCGTACCAGGCCGTCGATGGAGCCACGCCATGGGCCACACGCAGGCAAGTCTGGGCACCCCCGGTCCTAGGACGCCGACAGTAGCCCCCGGGCCCAAGGCGCGCTCGAACTTGGCTTCGAGGCGAAGCCAAAGGGCAAGTGCGGAGCGCCACGTCCCTAACCGCCTGCGGCCTCGGTTGCCGCGTGGTGATTGATTGGACGTGGGCACCTTCGCTTCCCCACGCTGCCTTGGCAACTGCTCGACTTGACGAGACCCTGCTGCATGCAGAGAAAAATCATCATTACGCGCGATCGTGGAGGCCGGCGGTCGGCCTCCCCTTGGCTATAAATGAGGAGAGGGGCGAAGCCCTCCTTGCTCGTCTCCGTCTTCTCGCCACCCGCTCCTTCTTCTTCCTTCTTGCCTCGCCATCTTGCTGCGGTGCTCATGCTGCCGATTAGGAGGTTCTCCGCCGCTGAGAAAGGAAAAACCCCTCACGAGGAGCAGGGACCACTTCCACCGAAGAAGAGGCTCAGCCATCCCCGCGACGTTGGCGAGAGGCTGGAGGTGACGCGACCCTGGCTCGAGCGGCCTCCGCCGGGCTTCCCGCTCCCTCTGTACGCCCGAGCTCAAGGCTCCGGAGGAGGTGGCGATGCCCCGCGCCGCGCGAGCCACAGCCGTGGTGGCCAAGCTGAGGTTGTACGGGCGACTGGCCCGTGAACCCACGCCGAAAGCTCTTCGCGCGAGTTCGTGGTGTGGGCGGCGATGCCACCACGCTCGTGGATCCAGCTCCCGCGGTTCTTCGCCGAGGAGAAGCCGCCGAGGGGGCCACTTGAGCTGTGGCTGCAGCGCACCGGGTGCTGCAGTCTGGCCATGGGGGCGGAGATCGAGGTCGTCCCCCCTGGCAAGATCTTCATGACCCGAGGATGGGACGAGGTCGCCCGCGCCTGCCGCGCGGAGGGAGCCCTCGCCATCCACTTCGAGTACGACGGCGCCTCCACGCTGTTCTTCAAGGTCTTTGACGAGGAGGGCCATCGCCTGGAGTGCTGCCCCGGAGGAAGCGGCCTTCGTGGCGCGGCTGCGGGCGCCGAGCCCGCCTCCGGGCCTACCGACAGCTCCTCCAGTAGCAGCGACGGCTCCTGGGAGTCCAGCGACTCTCCTGAGCCTAGCGAGTCTCCGGAGTCGAGCGATGACAGCTACGTGCCACCGAGCTCTCGACATGCCCGGAGCGCGGCAGCGGCATCCGCTCGACGTCGACGATGATCTGGATGGGGTTGGCGTCGGCCTCATGTGGCCCACTGTTGTCGACGGCGATGCCCGCTGCCAGGGTTTCTCAAGGGTTTTTCTTCTTTTGTTCCCTGCGAGGAGTCAAGGCGAACCCCATGGGGGTATGTAAGGAAATTGTAATGCTTTTGCTTCAATGCTTATTATTCCTAGTATAAGGTTACAGCTGCGTGTCTCACTTTAGCATTGTTCCCCTTTTCATTTTCGCGGTAGCTTTGCGCTCTACGCCGGCAGGTCCCAGTCCCCAGGCAGGCTTCGGCCGTCGCTGGTATGCCAGGTCGCGATGCTGTGGTCAAGGCCAGGAGGTGATCGGCCCGAGGTCCGGTAAGAGCTCCTGAGGCGCGATGCTCAAGAGGTCCCCTTTAGCGTGCAAGCAGCTCCCTAAAGGCCGAAAAGGGAAGTGGCATTGCCGGAGCGAGATTATGAGAGTTGAAAATTCCAGGCAGCGGGTTCGCGCTGATTCGTATAGGTAACTTATCTTGATGAACTTGAGGTGATTCCTTCGCGCGGCGCCCGGTCTGCGCTTTGGCGGCACGGGCGACGGCGATGTCATCGACGACGGGACTCCCCAGGCGGGCGATGGTGGCGCCCAAGGCTGAGGGAGAAGCTTGATGGTGGCGCTCGCTCGATTTTATTTCCTGCAATATGAACCGTGCCTCGCGGAGGCGTAAGAACTCATGTTTGGTATTTTGGAGAAACAATATGTCTTGTAATAATTTGCTAGGATTTTGCGATTTCCTTCCTGTTTGCTTTAGTGTTCTGCGTTGGCAGGGGCCGGCCCCGCGCATACCTCAGTCGCCATTGGGTCGTCCGGATCGCCAGGACGAGACCAAGGGGTGAGGGGCTACGTGACCAATTAGGCCCTTGGGTCGCGATGCCCAAGGGTCCCCCTTGATGTACAAACAGCCCTCGGGAAGGAGACGTGAGATTAGGCCTTAGCGTTCTGCGTCGGCAGGGCCCGGCCTCGCACGTACCTCAGCCGCCATTGGGGCATCCGGATCGCCAGGACGAGACCAAGGGGTGAGGGGCTACGTGACCAGTTAGGCCCTTGGGTCGCGATGCACAAGGGTCCCCCTTGATGTACAAACAGACCTCGTACCTGTCCTCGTCGGGCTCTCGCTCTGGAGGGTTGCGCGAAGACCAGGTCCGAGGGACCTGGCGAGGTGGCGTATGCCAGGTGTGACCTGAGCGTAGCCCCCGTGCCCAGCCCCCTCGCGCTACTCTCCCGGGGGAAAGCAGCGCGGTGAGGCTAAGCACCGAGCCTGGTGGCTCCCTGAGGTTACTGCGGCCGTGAGGCCACCCTCAGTTGTTTATCACCAGCGCGGAGCATGGCGCTACCGTTCTTGCAAGGGCATAGCCGCTCCTCGACCGTGTCGACTGCCAGCGCGGAGCATGGTGCTTCCACTGGTATGTGGGAGGGAGCTCCCTCTGAGGAGAGCCCCCGGGGCGTGTACAGCCCCGCCCTGACACATGGCTTGCACGGCAGGGCTAGAGGAGGTGTGTCTGGGCACCCATGAGCCAGCGCGGGAATCCCTGCCTGAAGGCAGGTTGCGCCTGGTCTTGATTGAGAGCACTTTTAATGATCCTGCGAGATGGTTAGGCAACCTGCGCCGAGTGAATCTCCTGAGGTTACCACATGAGAAGGCCAAGCACCAACGGCCCTAGGAGGTGACGTGAACGGGGCCGGCCCGCAAGGCAGAGCTCAGCCGTTGGGTTTATCGACGCTGCAGGGACGGACCCGAGCACAGACGCCGTGCCCAGTCTTCTCATGCGGATGTCCTGAAGAAAGACAGCCGGCGCGCGGCTCCCGTGGTGACGAGGCACCGTGTCACGCGCCCTCACTCATCCGCCCGTGATTAGCTCATGCGAGGACAAGGCACCAAGGACCATGGGAGGTGACGTACACGGGAGCTGGCCCATGAGCCAGAGCTCAGTCTCTTGGGTTTAGCGGCGCTGCAGGGACGGACCCGAGCACAGATGCCGTGCCAGCCCTTAATCATGAGGCGGTCATGGGTGGGCTTGCAAGGGCGTACGACGTTCATGGCAACGAATTACCGGACAGGCAGATGATAATCATAAAGTGACCGATGGCAAGAATAAGGCTAGTTCTGATAGATGCAAAGTGATACATGCCACAGGGACGGACCCACGCGGCTTGGGGATGATGCAACCCGAGGGGTGCCCCCAACGGAGTGAATCAAGATGCAAAAGGATACATGTCGCAGGGACAGGCCCACGCGATCTGGGGATAATGCTGCCCGAGGGGCGCCCCCAACTGAGTAAACTGGAAAATGTCACCTGGTACCGTTGCTGAAGAGATGTTGGAGTAGCTGAAGATGTGTGCTGAAGAAGTCGCTCCTCACGAGTCGCCTGGGTCCTGAACCTCGGGAGGCTCTGGAGGCTCAGGGGGCTCACGGAGAACCGTCGCCATCTCCACCAGGACCGCCTGGTGCCTGGTCTCCTGAGCCGCCAGGACGCGTCGCAGGTGGCGCTGGAAGGTGACAGCCATGTTCGGCAGGCCGTACGGCAAGCGAACATAGCTATGAGGGGGGCCCTCGCACCGACCAACACGCGATGGCCAGAAGCGCTCCTGAGATGCAGCCCTATTGAGCCCGAGGTAGTCGATGCAGACGCGCAGCTCACTATCCTCGCCAGGACAAGGAGCCGAGCCAGGTGGCGGGCGGCGGTCGCCGCGCATGGCTCTTGCCTCTTGAAGCTCCTCGGTTGCCTTGATGACGAACTCCTGAGCACCAGGCACCTCGTGCCTTGTGCCCTCTTGGCGGAAGCGCGCTGAAGCACGCCTCCACGTGGTGCCCGAGCACCTCCCTCGTGACATTGGCTAGTTCAGAGGCCCTCCAAAGGAGAGCCCCCGAGCCCAGCCTAAGAGGGGCGCCGGGCGCGCCTTCCTATGCGAGAGAGGGGGGGCGCCCCATCCGAGGGCGCTGGTCCTAAGGTGGTGCCGGTGGAGACACCGTTCTCCTGAGGCTCTTGGCGGAGCAGCTGTTTCTTCTTCTTGGGGATAGCCTCAGGAGGGTAGATGGTGCCTTCGTTGTCTGGGTCCTCAACCGCCGCGGCCTGGTAGGCGCGCTCGAGAGAGCACATTGCGTCCTTTTCCTCGCAGGCGATCGTGATGATGTCACGGTTCCCTGGCATCTTGAGGACATTGTAGCCATGATGAGTCACCGCCATGAACTTGGCCAAGGCTGGGTACCCAAGGATGGCATTGTACGGAAGATGGATTTGGGCGACGTCGAAGTCGATGAGCTCGGTGCGGTAGTTGTCGCGCTGGCCGAAGGTGACAGGGAGGTGGATCTGCCCTATCGGGGTGGTGGAGCCGTCGGTCACTCCTGAGAAGGGCTTGGTGGGTTGCAGCTGATCATAGGGAACTTGGAGGCGATCGAACGTTTCGATGGAAAGGACATTGAGCCCCGCACCGCCATCAATGAGGGTCTTGGTGACGAGGACGTTGCTGATGACGGGAGAGCAGAGCATCGGGAGGGCGCCGATGGTTGCCGCACACTTGAGCTGGTCTGACGAGCTGAAGGTGATTATGCACTTGGACCACCTGAGCGGGCGTGTGGCCTCGAGCCTGGGGAGAGCCGCGTTCACCTCATGGGCGAACTGCTTGAAGATGCGCTGAGAGGCTGGGGCGTGAGCACCGCCCAGGATGCAAGCGACGGCGCGAGGCTCCTGGAAGCCCCCAGCCCCCTCATCCTGGTGGTGGTCATCGTTCCTTCTTGGTGGCGGTGGCAGCGGAGGGAGGCCGGCGTTGCCCTGAGGACGGTCCTCACGAGGCTGATCTCTCCAGGCGCCCTCGCGAGGCTGGCCCTGCCAGCGGTCCTCACGAGGCTGGTCACGCCACTCCTCGCGAGGCCCGCGGTCATCCCAGCGTCCTCCACCTCGGCCTCCTCCGCGGCCGTAGCCTCGATCGTTGTGCTCGGGGCATCGACCGAGGCGCTCGTCGCGGATGGCCCTGAGCTCATGGCAGTCGTTGGTGTTGTGGTTGTGTACATTGTGGAAGACGCAGAACGGACGGCTGCCCTTGGATGACTCTGGGTGGTCATAGCCGCGCTTCATCTCTGGTTCAGCCGCAAGCACGGCTGCCCCCTTGCATTTCACGTCCTTGGCCTTGGCCTTCTTGTCTTCTGAGTCGGCCGCTGGGAGCTCAAGGAGGGAGAGGCATCCCTCCTCAGCTCTCGCGCACTTGGTTGCCATGTTGAACATCTCCAGAGCCGTGCACAGGTCTTCGTGTATGGCGAGCTCCTCCTTCATCTTGACATCACGGACGCCATCAGAGAATGCTGAGATGATGGCCTCATCCGACACCTTGGGGATCTTGAGACGGACGCTGTTGAAGCGCTGGATGTACTTCTGCAGGGTTTCCCCTGGCTGCTGCTTGATGCGTCGCAGGTCGCCCGCGGCAGGCGGGCGGTCGCGGGTGCCCTGGAAGTTGGCGACGAAACGCTCACGCATCTCGCCCCAGGAGCAGATCGATCCTGTGGGCAGGTTCAGGAACCATGAGCGCGCGCCATCCTTGAGAGCCATGGGGAACCAGTTCGCCATGACCTTCTCGTCGCCATTGGCCGCCTCGATGCTCAGCTCGTAGAGTTGCAGGAACTCAGCGGGGTCGGGGGTGCCGTCGTAGCGTGGAGGCAGGTCGGGCTTGAACTTCCCCGGCCAGACGACGCTGTGTAGCTCGGGAGTGAAGGCCCGGCAGCCCGTGGTGGTTACGGGAGCCCGACGTGGAGGTGGAGCTTGATCTTGGCGCTCACGCGCCACCACCACAGGCGGCGCGCGGTCTTGGCGTGGGGGTGCTGGGAGTGCAGGAGCATATTCTTGCGGCCGCTGGACCTCCTGGTAGCTTGCTTCTTCGCGCGCGGGCGCCCTGCACGGTGGGTCACGCCGTGGGGCCGCGTGCCTTGGTGCGAGGGCGACGTCTTGACGGGGAGGTGGTGGAGGCGCTCCGTGGGCTACGTCGCCCGCGGCAGGTGGCGGGCGAGGCAGCGAGAGAGACGGCGCAGGCGAGCCCCTGCGGCGCTGACAAGCTCGGCGATGCGCTCGTGCCAATCCTCGTAGAAGTCGTCGACGGGGCGGTAGCGCAAGAGCTCGCGCGCCATGAGCAACGCAGCCTGCGCCTCCGCCGGCCCGCGACGAGCGTGAGATGATGAACCAGCCGGAGTCAGCAATGGAGTGGCCGTGCGCCCATCACGCCGCACGAAGGGGTGCAGCGATGAAGCTTGCTGCTCGTGCCCCACCGGGCCGGTGGCGGTGTTAGCAGCAGGCGATGGAGAACGGTGGGGAGGCCCGCCGACGGGTGGCCCAACGCTCAGCACGGGCTCGACGGGCATCAGCCATGGAAGCGGTGGAACAGCGGCGGGTCGACCAACGAGAGAAAGGCTCCGATACACCCCTACCTGGCACGCCAAATGTCGGATTCGGGGTTCTGCAGACCCTTGAGAGGTTCGAACTCTGGGGTGCGTGCGAAGAACTCTCCCTCCCCAGTCTGCCTGCTCAACGATCCCATGGCCTTGCTCAACGAACCCAAGGGACAAGAGACACAACAGTTTATCCTGGTTCGGGCCACCTTGCGGTGTAATACCCTACTCCAGCTTTGTGGTGGATTGCCTCGGAGGGCTGAGGATGGACTAGTACAGAGGTGGAACGACCTCAGGAGATGAGGTGTTCTTGAGCTCGATGAGCTGGTGAGGTGGTGAGGGCGGAACGGATCTGATCCCCCCCCCCTATGGTGGTGGCTAAGTCCTATTTATAGTGGCCTTGGTCCTCTTCCCAAATATAGGTGGGAAGGGATCCCACAATGGCCAAATTCGAAGGGAGGCAACTAGTACAAGTTACCCTAACAAAAGTAGTCTTCGCGTGCAAAAGCCTCTGGCGGTGACGCTGTAGTGGGCTCCGCGATGACCTCCGTCCTGCCGTCCTGGCGGTCCTGGTCTTGTTGCACCGATATGGAAACCTTTGCTTGATTCCTTGGGACTCCGCGCCCGCGCTTGCCTCCTTGGCACCAAAGAGGAAACTGGTACACTGCGCCCGCTGGCGCCCGCCTGGTCTTGGTCATCATGGCTCACGTTAGGTGAACCTCGCGAGGTACAGCTTGCATTGATATCTCCGCTCCTCTAGAGCCAGCCTGGGGAGGCCGCCCCTTGTGGAGGTCTTGGTGTCGTCCGCCTCGCGAGGCTTGGCCCCTCGCGAGTGTCTTGAGTTGTTGTTGCTGAAGCTGGGCCGTACCAGGCCGTCGATGGAGCCACGCCATGGGCCGCAGCCAGGCAAGTCTGGGCACCCCCGGTCCCAGGACGCCGACATAAGGTTTTCTAACCATAGACATGAGTTGTCATTTGATAACGGGATCACATCATTAGGAGAATGATGTGATGGACATGACCCATCTGTTAGCTTAGCATATGATTGTTCAGTTTATTGCTACTACTTTCTTAATGTCAAATACATATTCCTTCGACCATGAGATCATGCAACTCCCGGATATCGGAGCGATACCTTGTGTGCTATCAAACTTCACAACATAACTGGGTGATCATAAAGAGGCTCTACAGGTATCTCCGAAGGTGTCTGTTGAGTTGGCGTGAATCGAGATTGGGATTTGTCACTTCGTATGACGGAGAGGTATCTCTGGGCCCTCTCGGTAATACACATCACAAGAAGCTTGCAAGCAAAGTAACTAAGGAGTTAGTTGCAAGATGATGTATTATAGAATGAGTAAAGAGACTTGCCGATAATGAGATTGAACTAGGTATGGAGATACCGACGATCGAATCTCGGGCAAGTAACATACCGACAGACAAAGGGAAATACGTATGTTGTCATAAAGGTTCGACCGATAAAGATATTCGTAGAACATGTACGAATCAATATGGGCATCTAGGTCCTGCTATTGGTTATTGACCAGAGAAGCGTCTCGGTCATGTCTACATCATTCTCGAACCCGTAGGGTCCGCACGCTTAACGTTCGTTGACAATATTGTATTATATGAGTTATGTGAGTTGGTGACCGAGTGTTGTTCGGAGTCCCGGATGAGATCATGGACATGACGAGGAGCTCTGGAATGGTCTGGAGATAAATATTGATATATAGGACGATGTTACTTGGTCACCGGAAAGGTTTCGGAATGTACCGGGTTTTATCGGAGTACCGAAAGGGGTTTCGGGAGGCCACCGGCACTTGGTGGGCCTCATGGGCCAAAGGAGGGAGGTGCACCAGCCTACTAAGGGGCTGGGCGCACTCCACCTCCCCTGGCCACGAGCCAAGGAAGGAAAGGGGGGCGCCAAGGCAGGGCAGCCGCCGGCCCCTCCCCTGCCATCTCCTCCACCCCTAAATAAGGAAAGGGGGAGGCGCCTAGGGCAGGAACCCAGGGCTGCCGCCGGCCACCTTGGGGCGCCCCTAGGGCTGCCTCCCCTTCCCCCCTCCACCTATATATATGTGAGGAGGGAGAGGGGCAACACACACCAAGATCCCCAAGCCGTGTGTGGCGCCCCTCTCCCTCTAGTTCGTCCTCGGTCATAATTTTCGTAGTGCTCAGCGAAACCCTGCGGAGATAATTGCATCACCACCGTCACCACGCCGTCGTGCTACCGGAACTCATCTACTACTTCGCCCGTCTTACTGGATCAAGAAGGCGAGGACGTCATCGAGCTGAACGTGTGCTGAACGCGGAGGTGTCGTATGTTCGGTACTTGATCGGAAGAATCATGAAGGTGTACGACTACATCAACCACGTTGATAAACGCTTCCGCTTAACGGTCTACGAGGGTACGTAGACACACTCTCCCCTCACGTAGCTATGCATCTCCATGGATAGATCTTGCGTGTGCGTAGAATTTTTTTTGTTTTCCATGCAATGTTCCCCAACAGGCGCCACACTGACATCCTAGCCGTGTTCGTCACCTTCGCGCCCTGGAACCGCCTCTACAGCGTGCTCAACAGTGTCGCTGGTGTTTGTAACAACCCCAGCATTACACTACAGTGACCTTCCCCTAATGATGGTCATGCCATCATGACCATCATGCCAATCTGCCACTTGTCCAAAATCTGCTTCAAATTCAAATTCAAATGCATGTCAAATATTTATTTCTTCTGTCATGCACACAAATAGTTCATCCTATGGGAAATAATCCCTAGATTTTTGTCATGTTGAAACCAACATTTTTGCACTTCCCAAATTGCCCCTGGGAATTTATTTTCTGGTCCAGTAGCATTTTAAATGGCCTTTTCATTTTCTAAAAATGCTTGGACAACTCCTGATGGCCCCAAACTTTGTGTACCATCTTAGTATTTTGTCAGCAAATTATGTGCCAAGTTTCCATTCAGACAAAATTCTTTTGGTGCCAAAACAATTTGCAAACAGGAGCTCTCTTCTTTCACAGAAAAAGAAAAAGGAAAACACCTCCTGTGCACTCGGCCTGGTCATCACTGTAGCGATGGCCCAGCCCACCAAGATCTTCTCTCTCCTCCTCACCTGTTCCCTCTCCCGTGGCAGCACCGGAGCCGCCGTGATCGCCGACGCCACACGCGCCGCCCATCTGCCGTCTCCCCACGATGGATAAGGTTCCCCGAGCCCCCGCCAAACCCTAGCACCCCCATTTGCCCCCTTGCCTTCTCCCTCTCCGATCTCGCTCGCCCGAGCGAAAGCCGCCGCTGCACCTCACCGTTGCCATGGCCAGAGGCCACGCCGAGCTGCGCGAGCATGACCAGCAGCTCCGTGGCCCTCCCTGCATCGACTAAGCCACGGGTTTGGAGCCGAGGAGCATCACCGCCGTTGCCCACGTCATCTTCCCCAACTTCGGCCACCACCTCCTCGCCGCCGATTGCATCGCCATCGAGCCGTCCCCGGCCTCCCCGAGCGCGTCACCGAGATCCGTGGTGAGCGGTGCTTCCTCCCCCTCTGTCTACTCTCCGTTTCCGCGCCTGTAGCCATCCCTGCCATGATCGGCCGAAGCTTCCGCCGCCGACCATGTCGCCGCCGTCGATCTAGCCACCAAAGCTCATGTCCGAGCGTGCTACCGTGCTCAGCACGCTCCCAGGAGCGCGTAGCACCTTACCGCCCGATCTGCCATGCTCGGAATCGACGGTTTGATCAACGACCGAACTCCGGCCGCTGCTCGATCTAGTGCCACCGTCGCTGCCGTTCCTCCCCGGCCCTTCTGAGGCCACCATTGGACGCGGCCGAACCCCAGCGTCCCGTAGCACCTCTCCGCACGCCGATCCGTGGTCGGACGGCCGTTTTCACGACGCGCCGCCGTCTCTATTGCTCACCGGAGCAACTCCGGCGCGCGCCGGCGGTCAAATGCCGGTGGGTCCCGCGTGTCAGTCCGTTTAGATGCTAATCCACCCTTAACACTCACTGACATGCGGGCCCAGTTACTGTAGCCATTAGCTAATTTAATTAACTTTATTGTTTAGTGCAGACACTGACCACTGGGCCCCACCCCGCTAATTAACCAGTTAGATTAAATTAAATCACTGTTAATGTGCCCTGAGGTTGACATGTGGGTCCCCTGGCCCAGTTGACCGGGTCAACCTGCTGATTGGACTAGTCCAGTGGGCCCCTTTGACCAGTCAGAGTCAGCCCAGTTGACTCCTGACGCCAGGCTAGCGCAAGCATGATGTCATATGCCTTTTCTGGAATATCTACTAATTTAAATAATTAAAAAGTAGCTAAAACTTGATTAATTCATAGAAAAATAACCGTAGCTCGGATGAAAATGTTTTATATATGAAAAATGATCAGAAAAATGAGACGAATCCAAACATGCCCTCCTCATACCTGTCTCATGCCTCTAGCATGATGAACATGGAACCTTCCCCTCTGGTTCAGTATACCGATAACTGTCTAAACGCTGGGATATTTTCCCGCTTTGTCTGTGACGTGTAGCACTATGTTAGGTCACCCCTAACAGCGCTTACTGCCATGTCATGCTTTATGATTGCTTTTATTGCCGTGTATTTACCTGTTTCCTCCCCCTCTTCCTCTCCGATAGATCCCGGTACTGACGTAGCCCCCGAGGACAGCTACATCGACGACCCCTCTTTTGCAGCAAAGCTTCCAGGCAAGCACCCCCCCTTGAGCATGCCTATATCGCCTATTCTTTCTCTCTTATGCTTGCATTAGAAATTGTTGCTGCTACTGCTTTACCTAGTCTGATGCATAGCCTGATTTTTGTAACTACTGTTGATACCTACCTATTTATCCTAAACTGCTTAGTATAGGCTGGATAGAGACCCACCAGAGGCCCTCACTTTGTCCCAAGTTGCCCCCGCTGGATGATCAGATGACTCGATCAACATGATCGACAACCAGGCCCCGGCACCGCACATCACCCCAATTAGTTGTACGACACTGCAGCGTTACTATCGAGTGCCGAGGGTGATACCTCATTTAGCACTTCTGATGTTAACTCTGTAGAGTAGCTATTCGGTCGTGGTCATCGAGGGTGATTCCTCCACCACTTCCGATAATGACGTTGTCGTGCAACATCTCAAGTGTGAACCCATCGAGGGTGATTCCTCTGAATTCACCTTGACTGATACATCGAGTAGGAATCCAATGAGGGTGATACCTCAGATTCCCCAGATGTTATGGACACACAGATACTTGGACTTTACAACTGTTGTTAGGAAAGGCGGGTCGACCCTGAGGGGTACCCGCGAGTGATGTGAAGTCGGGTTGACCTGGAGGGTACCCGAGAGATAAATACGAGGCGTGGCCGGGCATTCTTAGCCCTTGCCGCAAGTCCTCGAGACGGGGCGACGGGGTCACATCGATCGTGAGTCTCTGCTCATCACCGCACTACCAACCCACTAACGATTTGGATATTTGATCCGAGTGGGCCTCTGGCCCGATAGCACTAACCATCACGCGGGAAAAGTTATGGGCACTCTGCATCGTGGCATCAGCCGAAAGCTCTGTTAGACGTCCAGTTCAGCATTATGGCACGGTCGGATCGTGCCGGCCATCCGAGGCGGTGCTGGTATCCACCCTGCACACAACGACCCGGAGTGCAACGGGCGATGGGCCCAAGACCCCGGAGTGCTTAGGATGTAGACCGGCGGGGACCTCTCTGCTGAGCTCTAGGTAGGGCTGCGGTGTGTCGTTTGGCCGAGGCCAGGCATGACCCAGAAAAGTGTGTCCGACCGGAGTTAAGCGAGCGTGGTGGGTAAGTTGGTGCACCCCTGCAGGGAAGAACTAATCTATGCATAGCTGGATCCTTAGTAACGGATGCTCGGAGTTGTATTCCGATCGATACAACTAGAACTGGATACTTGTGATGATAAATGGATAGTATGGCTCTGGGATTGCTTTCTCGCAGGGAGTCGAGAAAGGATCTATGGGCGAGGTTGATACTTGATACTGCTACTACTTTATACTGTACTAATCTACACTCTTCTAATGCTGCAAGACCGATGAAGATGCTAGTCTTCGATAGGACTAGGCCTTCCCTCTATTCTGGCATTTCTGCAGCCCAGCCCACATATACAACATTTCTTTGATAATGTTGCATATGTAGTGTAGATCCTTGCTTGCTGAGTACTTCGGATGAGTACTCACGGTTGCTTTGCTTCCTCTTTTTCCCCATATCCGTTTGATGCAACCAGATGACGGAGCCCCAGAGCCAGCTGTCCCCGTCGACGACTACTACTACCACCCTGAGGGTGGTTACTACTACGAGCTTGCTGACGACTAGGAGTAGGATCGGAGGGTCCCAGGCAGGAGGCCTGCGCCTTTTCGATCGTAGTGTTTTGTTTTGCCCGGCCTTTTGTAAGGGCTTATTTGTTTTATCTTTTATATCTGTACTCAGATATCTAATGCTTCCGCTGACGCTTGTAAGCGAGCTTATGTATTCGAGCCCTCGAGGCCCCTGGCTTGTAATATATAGCTTGTATTATTTTAAATTTGTGTCTAGAGTTGTGTTGTGATATCTTCAAGTGAGTCCTTAGGCTTGATCGTGTGCATTTGCGTGTATGATTAGTGCATGATTAAGCCGAGGGCGTCACATGTTGGTATTAGAGCCGACTGCCTGTAGGAGTCCCCCTTTCCAACTCCTTGGCCGAAGTTGAGTCTAGTCGTCAGAACTGTTTTACTAACATGGCTGTGTGGCTTATGGGCCCACATCGCCATTGGGTGGTGTTAGGATCTTTTATTCCTCGTCTATACTCTGGGACTCTGATCTCTCTTCTATTCGGGTTAAAATTTTGCTGACTCTAACAATAGGTTCACGTAACCGCTTTCTCCCGGAGAGCCCCCCCTCCTCACTCCAGAAGATGACGTGTCATCATCAGAAGACTCCAAAGATACTCCTCGAAGTTTCCCGAGACCATTATGCCCACTGCTTTTGCAAGTTCCCTACAGCCGATAATCACCGTGAATAGCTATACATCTTTGCCGTTTGTATCTTCATTCCCAGTTACTCCTATATGTACGAGTTACCCCAATACTCTTCGATGTTCTGAGAATCCTTTATGCTTCTACTTTGCAGCTTCTTCTTGCACTGTGGATAATTCATTTACCCGGGATTCGTTCATCCCAGTTGTTCTTGTGTTTCAGAAATACTTCGTATTGCTTTTCGATCTCCCAAAAATCCTCTACAGCCTATGGCTCTTAACATTCTCACCTGCTTGCAATATGGTTAATTCCATACATTTGATAATCTTCGTTGACCTCCCTTGTCTCCACCATTTTGAGTCCTTTGATTTAATCTGTTGCAAATGCACGCAATCATCAGTTGATCCTTAGAAATTATCTTTCAACTCAGATGTCATATTTGGACATAAGTTGGTTCTCGACCAATCTAAGTGTCGTCGATCGTACCCTTAGGTCTATTCAAGTTACCTATCCATCTTCAATCAGAGCGTCTGCCCCTGATCCTTCGTTTTGGAAATCATAATTCTTTTGCATATGAACACCGAATTATTCATTTGTTTCTATAATCCGATGCCCCCGTAATCTTTCTTCTTCTGGTTGAGTACCAATACTCACATCAGATCCATCGTGGACCATCAAATTCTTTGTTGGGTTATATCCGACAGAGTCTTTCGTTTTCAACAGCCTTGTGAGTCTTTCCTCGGATACATAATGCCTCTAGGTAAATTGTATTCCCTGATTTGTCAACCTTGCTCTGTTTTCGAGCTTGTGTTATTTACTCCTAAAGTTGTCGTATATGTTCCTAAGATGCCCCAATGGGTTGAACCTATGCCTTCTTAATCTGTGTGAACCCGATAATTTTTGCGGGTCATACTCCTCTGGTAATTCACCAGGTACGATCATATAAATTTTAACAGAGCAGTGAATGAAAGATCATGCATTGGAGAAGTGGGAATCGACCTTGAACTTTGTGTTCATGCCCATAGACACGATGTAGATCTTATCATGGAAGCTTCTCTTAAAATCAATTGTTCCCTTGGTATAAGTTCATCTTGTATCTGTGAATTGTTCCTTTGCAACTCTTGTGCTCTTCAGATCCAACCTTTTACTTAAAACACCATGTTAATGCTACCTCGAAGCATGACTGTGGTACGCCGAACAACAACAAGAACATTGGAAGTGCATTGCCAACTGTTTCTTGCTCTATTATCCAGACACCGTTGTATGGATAACATCATGAATTCCCTTGCCCCTTTATTTAAATGGTGGTGTACTTGTTGATCTGACATGTATATCATGCTCTACTTTTCCTTGGGAAAAGATACACTACTAATTCTTGTGTATAAACACATTTTCCTTTCCATTAGTTTGTCTAACCTTTCTTGTGATCTATATGTTATAAGCAGAAATAATTCCCTGCTTATAAAACACCCTGTTGTACAACCTCGTCAGTGAGACCCTGTTACTATTATTGATGACATTTCAGTATCACCGATGAACGAGAACTTTGCCTTATTGGTCCGCCTCGTTTTTACCAGCAGGAAAATGGTTCTCTTCGTCCCCCGCCCTCGAAACCGACGTTGTCGCCGACATAACTGACAGGCTATCCTCTGACATACCTTGTTGTCGTGACCGGTAAGTTGTCATCGTTCTCTCTACTTTTGATCGACCCTCTTCACAGTTCCACAGGATCGGAACCTGACTCTCCTGTACATCCTTGATTCCGAAGTATCCTATGCTCTTGGTTTGGTGTGTTATCACGAGCCACCCTTCGAGAGATGATCTATTCCCGATGCCCTGAACCCCTTTTTCCCACTTTGTTCAGGTATCGATCGGATGTCTATTCGCTTGAAACTCCTTATTGTACTTTCATACTTTGCTCTTGATGTTTTCCTAAGTTTCAACTCGAGTGATACTTCTGCCGCATCCCCTGAATTGTCCACCAGATAATCGACCCTATAAGGGTCAGTTCTCGCGAAGTTACCCTTTACTTCCCCACTTAAATCTTGAGACGAGATTTCTTGTAGTGGAGGAGATTTGTAACAACCCCAGCATTACACTACAGTGACCTTCCCCTAATGATGGTCATGCCATCATGACCATCATGCCAATCTGCCACTTGTCCAAAATCTGCTTCAAATTAAAATTCAAATGCATGTCAAATATTTATTTCTTCTGTCATGCACACAAATAGTTCATCCAATGGGAAATAATCCCTAGATTTTTGTCATGTTGAAACCAACATTTTTGCACTTCCCAAATTGCCCCTGGGAATTTATTTTCTGGTCCAGTAGCATTTTAAATGGCCTTTTCATTTTAAAAAAAGCTTGGACAACTCCTGATGGCCCCAAACTTTTTGTACCATCTCAGTATTTTGTCAGTAAATTATGTGCCAAGTTTCCACTCAGACAAAATTCTTTTGGTGCCAAAACAATTTGCAAACAGGAGCTCTCTTCTTTTACAAAAAAAGAAAAAAGAAAACACCTCCTGTGCACTCGGCCTGCTCGTCACTGTAGCGACGGCCCAGCCCACCAGGATATTCTCTCTCCTTCTCACATGTTCCCTCTCCCATGGCAGCACTGGAGCCGTTGTGATCGCCGACGCCACACGCGTCGCCCATCTGCCGTCTCCCCGTGGTGGATAAGGTTCCCCGAGCCCCCGCCAAACCCTAGCACCCCCCCCCCCATTTGCCCCCTTGCCTTCTTCCTCTCCGATCTCGCTCGCCCAAGCGGAAGCCGCCGCCGCACCTCACCGTTGTCATGGCCAAAGGCCGCCCCGAGCTGCGCGAGCATGACCAGCAGCTCCGTGGCCCTCCCCTACATCGACTGAGCAACGGGTTTGGAGCCGAGGAGCGTCACCGCCGTTGCCCACGTCGTCTTCCCCAACCTCGGCCAACACCTCCTCGCCGCCAATTGCATCGCCATTGAGCCGTCCCCGGCCTCCCCGAACGCGTCACCGAGCTCCGCGGTGAGCTGCGCTTCCTCCCCCCTGTCTACTCTCCGTTTCCGCGCCTGTAGCTGCCCCTGTCATGACCGACCGAAGCTTCCGCCGCCGGCCATGTCGCCGCCGTCGATATAGCCACCAACGCTCTTGTCCGAGCGTGCTACCGTGCTCAGCACGCTCCCAGGAGCGTGTAGCACCTTACCGCTTGATCTGCCGTGCTCGGAATCGACGGTTCGATCAACGACTGAACTCCGGCTGCCGCACGATCCAGTGCCGCCGTCGCTGCCGTTCCTCCCCAGCCCTTCTGAGGCCACCATTGGACGTGGCCGAACCCCAGCGTCCCGTAGCACCTCTCCGCGCGCCAATCCGTGGCCGGACGACAGTTTCCGTGATGCGCCGCCGTCTCTGTTGCTCGCCAGAGCAACTCCGGCGCGCGCCGGCATTCAAACACCGGTGGGTCCCGCGTGTCAGTCCGTTTAGATGCTAATCCACCCTTAACACTCACTGACATGCGAGCCCAGTTACTGTAGCCATTAGCTAATTTAATTAACTTTATTATTTAGTGAGAACACTAACCACTGGGCCCCACCCCACTAATTAACCAGTTAGATTAAATTAAATCGCTATTAATGTGCCCTGAGGTTGACATGTGGGTCCCCTGGCCCAGTTGACCGGGTCAACCTGCTGACTGGACTAGTCCAGTCACTGGCAGGTGGGTCCAGTGGGCCCCTTTGACCAGTCAGAGTCAGCCCAGTTGACTGCTGATGCCAGGCTTGCGCAAGCATGATGTCATATGCCTTTTCTGGAATATCTGCTAATTTAAATAATTCAAAAATAGCTAAAACTTGATTAATTCATAGAAAAATAACCGTAGCTCGGATGAAAATGTTTTATATATGAAAAACGATCAGAAAAACAAGACGAATCCAAACATGCCCTCCTCATACCTGTCTCATGCCTCTATCATGATGAACATGGAACCTTCCCTCCGGTTTAGTATACCGATAACTGTCTAAACGCCGGGATATTTTCCCGCTTCGTCTGCGACGTGTAGCACTACGTTAGGTCACCCCTAACACCGCTTACTGCCATGTCATGCTTTATGATTGCTTTTATTCCCATGTATTTACCTATTTCCTCCCCCTCTTCCTCTCCGGTAGATCCCGGTACAGACGTAGCCCCCGAGGACGGCTACACCGACGACCCCTCTTTTGCAGCAAAGCTTCCAGGCAAGCACCCCCCCTTGGGCATGCCTATATCGCCTATTCTTTCTCTCTTATGCTTGCATTAGAAATTGTTGCTGCTACTACTTTACCTATTCTGATGCATAGCCTGATTTTTGTAACTACTGTTGATACCTACCTGTTTATCCTAAACTGCTTAGTATAGGCTGGATAGAGACCCACCAGAGACCCCCACTTTGTCCCAAGTTGCCCCCGCTGGATTTTCAGATGACTCGATCAACATGATCGACAACCAGGCCCCGGCACCGCACATCACCCCCCTTAGTTGTACGACACTGCAGCGTTACTATCGAGAGCCGAGGGTGATACCTCATTTAGCACTTCTGATGTTGAAAGATCGTGGATGTCGCCTAGAGGGGGGTGAATAGGCGCTTTCAAATAATTACGGTTTAGGCTTGAACAAATGCGGAATAAACCTAGCGGTTAATTTGTCAAGCACAAAACCTACAACAAGTAGGCTCACCTATGTGCACCAACAACTTATGCTAAGCAAGATAAACTACTAGGTGATAGCAAGATATATGACAAGAAACAATATGGCTATCACAAAGTAAAGTGCATAAGTTAAGGGCTCGGGTAAGAGATAACCGAGGCACGCGGAGACGACGATGTATTCCGAAGTTCACACCCTTGCAGATGCTAATCTCCGTTTGGAGCGGTGTGGAGGCACAATGCTCCCCAAGAAGCCACTAGGGCCACCGTAATCTCCTCACGCCCTCGCACAATGCAAGATGCCGTGATTCCACTAAGGGACCCTTGAGGGCGGTCACCGAACCCGTACAAATGGCAACCCTTGGGGGCGGTCACCGAACCCGTACACTTTGGCAACCCTTGGGGGCGGTCATCGAAACCCGTCAAATTGCTCGGGGCGATCTCCACAACCTAATTGGAGACCCCGACGCTTGTCCGGAGCTTTACACCACAATGATTGAGCTCCGAACACCACCAACCGTCTAGGGCACCCAAGCACCCAAGAGGAACAAGCTCAAGGTACCAAGCACTCAAGAGTAATAAGCTACTCAACTTCACTTCCACGTATCACCATGGAGAACTCAAACCGATGCACCAAATGCAATGGCAAGGGCACACGGAGTGCCCAAGTCCTTCTCTCTCAAATCCCACCAAAGCAACTAATGCTAGGGAGGAAAATGAGAGGAAGAATGAAGAAGATAACATGAAGAACTCCAAGATCTAGATCCAAAGGGTTCCCCTCACCTAGAGGAGAAAGTGATTGGTGGAAACGTAGATCTAGATCTCCTCTCTCTTTTCCCCCCAAAACTAGCAAGAATCCATGGAGGGATTGAGAGATAGCAAGCTCGAAGAAGCTCAAAAATGGGGGAAGAACACAAGCTCCAAAGGATTAGGCTCAATGGGGAAGAAGACCCCCTTTTATAGGAGGGGGAAAATCAAACCGTTATCCCCTCTCTCAGCCCACGCAACGCGGTACTACCGCACGCAGCCACGGTACTACCGCAGAGGGCTGCGGTACTACTGCTGCAGGTTACGGTACTACCGCTTGTGCAGCAGAGGTCAGATGAGGGCCTGTTGCACAGGGCAACGAACGGTAGAACCGCCGGAGCGGTACTACCACACGCCCCTATGGTACTACCGTAAGGCAGGCGTCAACTGGCCCGGAAATGCACGGAAGTAAAAAATTACTTCCGTGACTACTTCCGCTGAGGTTGGAGTGGTGCAAAAATCTGGCACGGTACTACCGCTTGTAGGGAGCGGCACTACCGCGTAGGGCGGATGTAAAAAATTACATCCGCACCTACTTCCGCATGCTTCAGCGTTAGGGCTGAAGGCAGCGGTACTACCACTCACCAGGAGCGGTACTACTGCTGGCCCCTGCGGTACTACCACTCCCTTGAGCAGTACTACCGCACGCCACAGAGGCTTTAGCACTTGGCTGCCTTCATATCGCAGCGAAAGACAACAGAAGGATACAATAAAACCAGAACTGCCATAACTTCTGCAAATGAGCTCCGAAATGAGCAAACTCAAGCTTGTTGGATAGATAACGACAAATACTATCCAATAGCGACTGGTTATAGTAAGAAGAGGCAGGGGAGGTATGCCTATGTTATAGAGGAATGAAACTTCCAACAGAGAAGAACCGGCATAACCTCCAACATCGAAAACATCATAGAAGATGCATGTGAACTCCGTTTTCGATGAACTCGAGATTGTCAAAAAGATGACCATAAGCTCCAAATCTCACAAGGAGAAAAACCAAACAAGAACCAAGAAAGATGATGCAAGCATGCAATGGTTTGAGCTCTCTACGAACGATACGATCAAGCTACTCACTTGAGAGCCCCCCTTGATAGTACGGCAATCGATCCTATAACCCGGTCTCCCAACTACCACCATGAGACCGGAAAAATAGAAAACCTATCACGGGTAAACCTTTGCCTTGCGCATGATCCACTTGAGCTAGATGATGACGATCTTGTCCTCCTCAAGATGGACCACCTTTCTTGATTGTGTTGGCTCGGTGAAGACTAGTTGATTGCTCCCCCATACTCCACTATGGGTGAGCCACTCTTTGGCTCATCTTCACAAGTCCATTGCCACCACAATGGACGACAAGCTTCAAGCATATGATCTCTTCGTGATGATCCACTTGAACTTGCACACCGCAACCTAACCCCACCATGAACTCTCACGAAGACCATGGGTTAGTACACAAAGCGTAATTGACAATGCTTACCATACCATGGGATCGCTTGATCCCTCTCGGTACATCTTCTACGCTTTGTGTGTTGATCAACTTGATTCACTCTTTGACTTAGTCTTGATCAACCTTGACTCTTTCCAACTCTCTTCATTTGGATGATGTCTTGAAGGTAGACATGAATGATCACACACTCTTCTTCTTCAAGACATGCTTGCAATAAGCTCAACACTCACATGACCTATCTTTGGATAATTCATTAATAGCACCTTGGTCAACTCATAAACTCCTTGAAACCAACACATGGACTTCAAGAAATACCTATGGACAAATCCTTCAAATATAACTCAATGCAACCATTAGTCCATAGAGAATTTCATCAATTACCAAAACCACACATGGGGGCACCGCATGTCCTTTCAGATGTTAACTCTATAGAGTAGCTATTCGGTCATGGTCATCGAGGGTGATTCCTCCTTCACCACTTCCGATAACGACGTTGTCGTGCAACATCTCAAGTGTGAACCCATCGAGGGTGATTCCTCCGAGTTCACCTTGACGGATACATCGAGTAGGAATCCAACGAGGGTGATACCTCGGATTCCCCAGATGTTATGGACACATGGATACTTGGACTTTACAACTGTTGCTAGGAAAGGCGGGTCGACCCTGAGGGGTACCCGCGAGTGATGTGAAGTCGGGTTGACCTGGAGGGTACCCGAGAGATAAGTACGAGGCGTGGCCGGGCATTCTTAGCCCTTGCCGCAAGTCCTCGAGACGGGGCGACGGGGTCACATCGATCGTGAGTCTCTGCTCGTCACCGCACTACCAACCCACTAATGATTTGGATATTTGATCCGAGTGGGCCTCTAGACCGATAGCACTAACCATCACGCGGGAAAAGTTATGGGCACTCTGCATCGTGGCATCAGCCGAAAGCTTTGTCAGATGTCCAGTTCAGCATTGTGGCACGGTCGGATCGTGTCGGCCATCCGAGGCGGTGCTGGTATCCACCCTGCACACAACAACCCGGAGTGCAATGACAGATGGGCCCAAGACCCCGGAGTGCTTAGGATGTAGACCGGCGGGGACATCTCTGCAGCGCTCTAGGTAGGGCTGCGGTGTGTCGTTTGGCCAAGGCCGGGCATGACCCAGAAAAGTGTGTCCGGCCGGAGTTAAGCGAGCGTGGTGGGTAAGTTGGTGCACCCCTGTAGGGAAGAACTAATCTATGCATAGCTGTATCCTCGGTAATGGACGCTCAGAGTTGCATCCCGATCGATACAGCTAGAACTGGATACTTGTGATGATAAATGGATAGTATGGCTCTGGGATTGCTTTCTCGCAGTGAGTCGAGAAAGGATCTCTGGCCGAGGTTGATACTTGATACTGCTACTACTTTATACTATACTAATCTACACTCTTCTAATGCTGCAAGACTGATGAAGATGCTAGTCTTCGATAGGACTGGGCCTTCCCTCTATTCTGGCATTTCTGCAGCCCATCCCACATATACAGTCTTTCTTTGATAATGTTGCATATGTAGTGTAGATCCTTGCTTGCTGAGTACTTCGGATGAGTACTCATGGTTGCTTTGCTTCCTCTTTTTTCCCATATCCGTTTGATGCAAACAGATGATGGAGCCCCGGAGCCAGCTGTCCCCGCCGACGACTACTACTACCACCCCGAGGGTGGTTACTACTACGAGCTTGCTGACGACCAGGAGTAGGATCGGAGGGTCCCAGGCAGGAGGCCCGCGCCTTTTCGATCGTAGTGTTTTGTTTTGCCCTGCCTTTTTAAGGGCTTATTTGTTTTATCTTTTATATATGTACTCAGATATCTGATGCTTCCACTGACGCTTGTAAGCGAGCTTATGTATTCGAGCCCTCTGGCTTGTAATATATAGCTTGTATTATTTTAAATTTGTGTCTAGAGTTGTGTTGTGATATCTTCAAGTGAGTCCTTAGACTTGATCGTGTGCATTTGCGTGTATGATTAGTGCACGATTAAGCCGAGGGCATCACAGTGTTCTCCGCCAGTGTTCACTTAGCTCGATCTCCATCACCGCCCCCCTGTGTCCGAAACTGTCCGCCACAAGGTGTTTGTCAAATTTCCTCTATGTGTTTTTTTCTTCTGTTTTTCATCAAAGAAAGGTCTCGAATGGATCATTATACTCTCTGATGAGGTTATGGGAGATGATTTTTGACGATTCATCATCGGAGGAGGAAGAAAATGATGAGTTCGAGTTGGCCGCTGTCGTGGTGTTTATGCATGAGGATTTCAGGATGTATGCATTGAACATGGAAGAATTATAGTGTGGCATGGCAAGATCAGTAAAAAGGGCATTGTCATGATCAAACCATCATTCTTGAGGCAGTTGTATACATGATCTCTAGATTTGGCATGCATACTTCTAGATGCTCTCACAATGATCTCAATGTCCTCTAGCGATCTCCTCTTTTTGCAAAGCTTGTTTTCGGTGACAATCCACCTTGCAACTATGTACTCAGTGACAATGAGTACAACATGGGATACTACCCGACGGCATCTATCCTTGATGGAACACATTTGTGAAGACAGTCCACCATCCTAAAAGCAACAACAAACCTTAATTTGAAATTACGCAAGAATCTGCTAGAAAAGATGTTGAGAGAGCTTTTGGTGTGCTTCAACGACGCTTTAGGATTGTCCGTGGATCTACTGCATATTGAAAGCCCGAGACCATGTTGAAAACTATGACAACATGTGTTATCTTACAAAACATGATCATCGAGGATGAGAGAGAGGACCCATAGGACTTTTGATATCTCTTCAATGGGCACTTGGTGGAGCCGGAACATAACCCAGCCTTCCTCCAAGCACATTGAAGGATCGAGAACCGTCAAGCTCACAACGGACTTCAACAAGATCTTATTGGGCACCTTTGGTGCATTCATAGCACTTGATTCTTATGCCCTTTATCATGTTTATTTTGATCCTTAGTTCATTTGGACCGTCTCTTGTGTTTTAATTTGCATGGTTATGTTTGAGAACATTAAATTTGATGTGTATTTGAATTGTGTACTTGAATTTTTTAAGTATTGCACTGAGATGTTGTGATGAGTTTGGAAACGGTTGGATGAACTAACAAAAGAATATTTTTAAGGAATTACTCCCTCTGTTCCTAAATATAAGTCTTTTTAGACATTTCAAATGGACTACAACATACGGATGTATGTAGACATATTTTAGAGTGTAGATTCACCCATTTTGCTCCGTATGTAGTCACTTGTTGGAATCTCTAGAAAGACTTATATTTGGGAACGGAGGGAGTAGGTTTTAAGGGACCTGCTAAGCTTGATGTAACTCGAACTAGTACACAGACACATACATGAATTTTTGGTGGACTTAACAGGTTGTACTAAAACTGACTCAAACATGCAGCACATGCTCACTTTTCAGTAGTAATTTAATACTACTACTTATTAAAATCATAATTAATTTCTTGCAAAATAGAAAAACCAAATAGGAATTGGAAATTTTGAATTGGGCCACATCCCGCGCGCCCAAGTCTCCCTCCCCCTCTCTCTCCCTACACTATCTCTCTGAAAAGATTTGCAACCGCCCCATAATCTTTGCTAACCGCCTGTTCCTGAGTCGTGTGTGTAAAAAGTACGTAAAACCCCGGCTCCCCTACACTCCCACTCTCGGCCCGGAACAGACCAACCCACATCTTCCCTCTCTTTTATAGTTTTCTTTCATGAAATTATAGTTTTCACCCCAAATCCATTTAGATGTTGTCATATCTCCAAAACCATATAATTTACACCCCAGACATGTAAAAATACCACTAAAAACATGTCAAAATAAGATTAATCAAGCCCCAGAGTGTTGTTTCACGTCCCATCATAGGTGGACATGGGCTGCCCCTGCCTGCAGTAAAGGGCCGGCCCATTAGCGCATATAGTAAAACAAGACAAACAGGGAGGGAATCAATCTCAGGTGGCCTCGGGGTGGGTGGTGCTTCCAGGCATTGTGCCAAGGTCGGGTTCGTGTTAAGATAGGAGGTGCGACCAACTAGAGAAAGAAGACCCGTTTTCTCCTACTTTTTTCTTTTCTTTTCTTTTCTTTTGTTTTTTGTTTGGTTTTCTTATTTCTTCTCTGGTTTTTTTTGTTTCTTTATTGGTTTTCATAGTTTTTCAAATGTTTTTGCATTATTTCTTAGGTTTTATTTTTCATATTATTATGTTTTGTTTCTTTTTAGTTTTTGTTTCTTTCTTTTGGTTTCATTCCACATTTTTCGTATATGTCAAGATAATTTTTCTAATACGCCTTTAACATTTTGTAAATACAAGTTTACCATTTTTTTAATACACGGTCAACTTTTTTCTATACATATTTTAACCATTTTGAAATGCTTGATTAACATTTTTTCAAATACATGATTAACATTTTTTCTATACATATATATATATATATATATATATATATATAGACATGCTCAACTAAGCCTGCGCGCATTTATCTTAGCGTTCGCTCCGGCCGCTCGATCGAACCGGTCAGTATACGCGCTAATTAGCCGAACGCGCGCTTGTCCGAACCCCGCGGGCTCGTCCATGAAAATTCTACCGTAACAACTTACGACCAGTGTCCACGGCTTCGCCAGGGATCAAACCATTGATGACTCACGGCATGGTAAAGAATTACCATCCCATCCATCTTTTTACTGCTGCCAATTAGTGAGCATGTAGTAATTCATTACTACATGTAGTAATTAGGGATCAAACCATTGATGACTCATGTAGTAATTCGTTACTACATGTAGTAATTAGGGATCACACTATTGATGACTCACTGCCCTGCATGGTAAAGAATTACCATCCCGTCCATTTTTTTACTGCTGCCAATTAGAGAGCATGTAGTAAGTCGTTACTACATGTAGTAACTAGGGCTCAAACCATGGATGAACTCACTGCATGGTAAAGAACCTATGTCCATTACCACCTATACTTAATCTATTATTGCCACTTATTAATGACCTTAGAGTCGGGATGTCCCGACCACGCATCGTAACAAAATTAAACGCATTACTTTTTCTTGCACACAGCGTTACCCTCAACAAATTAGTGGTGGAGAGGAGGCCTTCCCTGCACGACCTGCCCGCTTAATTAGGACTGGCCAGAGCATACGCTAAGTATTCTGCGCGCTCGCTCACAATAGCGCCATCATATATATATATATATATATATATATATATATATATGCTTGATTAACATTTATCAAATACTTGATAAATTTTTCTCAAATGCATGATTAATATTTTTCTTTGTCGCGCCGAGGAGGGTTCCCACTGTGTCGCGTGAAGCAAGACATAGGTGCGCCCAAGCCCCTCAAAAAAAAAAAAGGTGCGCCCGAGCCCGGCAGCTCGCCTGCTTCAGAGTCCCGCACCAGCACGCAGCAATAATCAAATCCTCGACCACACCACGACGTGCCTCCCCTCCACGATCAGGATAGGGGATTCAGATTCTCTACCTTGCCCATGGCAAGGTAGAGAGGTACAGTAACCCTGCCTTTCCCCCTCTTTTGTCCGTTGGATCAGGAACGGACCGACCAGATTTGATGGAGCAGTACCCGTGCTACAGTAGCGTGAACGGTGCCTGTCAAACAGTACCTCATGAACAGTGTGCACGCTACAGCATTTCACCCGATCTGGACCGCCACCCCTGATCCAACGGCTACGGGGCAAAGGCAGGGCACTGTAGCTCTCTACCTTGCCATGGGCAAGAATCCGCGCCCCAGGATAGGATGGTTTGCATCGCACTCCTTTGGCTTTGGGCGTTTCTCCTGTTCCATGTGTAGCACTGTCGGCGTGCCTCCCCTCCACGATCGAAATATTGCAGGCGTGGGCTCGAGCCTCGTGCTCTGTCCCTCCCATCCTCTCCAGCAATTGGTAAAGCCTCGTCTCCCGTCCGCGGCACCTCCATTGGCATGACTTGGAGCCCTGCGGCCGCGGACACGCAAGATCTTGGCGTAGGTAGTACGGGGTAAGTGATTTGTTAGCTGCGACCTCGAATTAAGCCAAATCTGAGCCTCTGCTGCAGCTGTCCGGCCCTCATCTACGTTTTTCTGGACAGGGATCGGAGCTTGCTTGGCGTCGTCATGGAGGATCCATCCAACCCGATCTGGGCGGCAACTGCCAGTGCCAGACATGGAGGAACCATCCAACCACCATGCCCGATGGATCCGCAGCAGCAAGTCCGCATCCCCGCAGAGATCTCGTGAATCCGGGGTATGATTTTCATGGATGGCGATTCGAGCAAGGTAGGGATTGTCGCATCCAACTAAGTGGATGAACTGAAATTGACATGCATCAAGCCCGTCTAGCTCAGTTGGTAGAGCAAAGGCTCTTAACCTGAAGTTTCAGCCTGAAGTTTCTGAGAGAAACGAAGCTCCTTTCCAGAGCAAACATCACTGCTCATCCCGCCATGTCAACCATGGTGAACGAGGTCAGGAGCTACCCGAGATCGAGAGAGCTTGTGTGCTACGGGCTACCGATGCCCGTGGTCAAAGCAGGTTCGAGCCATGTGAGCTCACTGTCCGTACCATCGTTTAGTTGCTGATGTTCGTGTTTGAACTAAGGTTCGAAACATGTGAGGTCATGTTTGAACTAAATCTCTTCATGCTTGCGGATGTTCGTGTAACGTTGGTGCTCTGCAAGTTGCTGGAAGCCTGGAAGGATGCAGAACCGACTTTACATTTTATGACTGCCCTTCATATAATTTCCGTTGCATGAACCATATGTTTTTTTTTTGTGTTTTTTAGATTTAACTGTTCCATTCTGCTGTAGTTACTTTCTGTTTAAACTTTGAACGTACAAGCAGCGTGTCAGGCCCGTCTAGCTCAGTTGGTAGAGCGCAAGGCTCTTAACCTTGTGGTCGTGGGTTCGAGCCCCACGGTGGGCGATTTCTTTTTTTTTTTCCATCTTCGCGTTTGAGTTACTTATTTTCTTTCTCTTTTCTGAAAAAACTACTATCATTTCAGCCTGAAGTCTCTGACAGAAACGAAGCTCCTTTCCAGAGCAAACCTCCCTGTTGGTCACACTATGTGCAGCTGTGGTGAACGTTGTCAGGAGCTACCTGACTGGAGATGGAGAGATTTTGTGTGATAAGGGCTATTCCTTCCCGTGCCATCCTTTAGTTGAGCTCATGTTTGAATTACATCTCTTCATGCTTGCCGATGTTCATGTAACGACTTTTAGTGACTACGATGCATGTAAGTTCTGTTGCATGCACCATTATCATGCCTTGGGGGTATTACCTCTGTCCGGGTTTATTAGGCCCTTAGTATTTTGAGCCAAACTTTAAGCATTCATATGACTAACAAAATATAGATTCTATGGTACAAAAAGTACACTATTGGATTGGATTTGTATTTGAAAGAGCTTTTCGAAGGTATAAATTTTATGATATATAGTTTACAATTTATTAGTTAAATTTGTTGGTCAAATTTTAGCCCAAAATGAGAGGGGCCCTACTAAATCCGGGCGGAGGTAGTATTTTTGTTAGTGGTGCATTCCCAAGATTTCTGTTCCATTTTGCTCTAGTTACTTAGGTCTACACTGTAAACGCGGAAATGACATGCAAAGCCCGTCTAGCTCAGTTGGTAGAGGCTCTTAACCTTGTGGTTGTGGGTTTGAGCCCCACGGTGGGCGATACACCATTTTTTGTACCATCTTTTGAATTTCAGGAATAGTTGAGTTATTTAGTTTCCCTTCTTTGGATAACTACAATCATTTCACTTATATTTAGGAATGGAGGGAGTATATTTATCGAGCCGAGGAGCTACCTGACTGGAGATCGACAGATTTGTGTGCTAACTGCTAAGGCTTGCCCAAGGTTGAGCCATGAGCTCGCTTCCTTCCGAAGAGTCCAAGGCTTGTACCATGGTTTGGTTCAGTTCATGTCCAGTAGAAGTTGAGTAGGGATGTAAATGGCGCGATAAACGGCGCTGCAAGGAGAAGATGGCACTTCCCTTGGACAGTGAACGAAGGTGATTGCACCAGTCCCGGAGGCCTTCTGGAAACAATATGCTAAGGTAGCAGTGTATGGGCTTCTGTCTCGATCACTCCATTGCAAGCTTGAATTACTTCTAAAGAACCAGATCCAATAATAATCGGTGAGGATCCAAGGCTTTCCACAAGATCTAAACCTTTCTGAATCGTTGGGGCATCCGTCGTTGTTGCGTCCAAAAGATTGTTTAAAGACAAGATGCTCTTGCAAGAGCCTAACCACGACTGTTCCCAAGGACAGTAGCAGTCGCTCCAGAGTCATTTTCCAAAAATGTAGCATCCAAATTTAATATATAAACCTTCGCTGGAGGTTTCTCCCATTTAACAACCACCCCATTACTCTGGACAGTGGACAGTACACTTTGCACAATTGATGTGATTGTGTTTATACTTCTGGGATTCTGGACAGTTTCACCCTTAACAGTTTCTCTTCTCTGCCGCCAAATATACCAAACAGCCACTACAACAGATTCTCGTAGTCCCAGCTGCCCTATCACTGACGAATGCTTTGTTGATTGTGTTAGCAAATCTGCTAGAATAACATATGGAGTGATTCTCGTAGTCCCACCTGGCAGCTGCCTTATCACTGGCCTGATTTGTCCATATCTTGAACCCAGCAATAACCTCCGAGTTAATTGCATAAAACCACCACATTTGGGCTTCATCTGCGGAAAACTACCTGGTCCTTAATTATTTGTAAAAAAACACCGCGTATTCAGTAATCTTTTTGCAAAAAGCACTAATAGAGTGATTTGGCTCATTTGATCACTTTCTGGCAAGTGGGGCCGAATTGTCAGGAGCTGACTTGGCAAAAAATTTACATACACACCCTTAGATCTTAAAAATAAAAGCAATCAACCCCTCCCCCGCGGACAGCACCAGCTCCTTTCTTGCGCGTAGCAGCGGGTGGGCACACCGGCCGGCGAGCCGCGCGACGGCACAGGAGATGTCGCCGCACGCGTCGGCCATCTCCGCAACCACGAGGGCCAGCAGCGCACTGTCGTCGTCGGGGAGCCGGAGCTCCTGTGTAGCGTCCGCGGCGTGGACTTCGCGGAGGCGGCCGCCGGGAGCCCGGCCTTCAAGCCATGGCGGCGTCCGCCGGGATGCCGTGGCCGCGCCTCGGCCTTCTGCCAGGGATGCCCAGCGCCGCTCGACGCCGTGGATGCGGGCCAACCTCCAAGCACGGCGGTGCCGCCCGTCTCCGGCGCCTCCTCCCCTCCTCCTACACCTCCCACTGCCCCTCGCTCGCGCAGCCGCAGCGAAGCGTCCACGCCCGCAGGAGAGCCCCGTGCGCACGCGCCACCGAGCCTCGCGCCGCTCCGGCCGGACTTCCCCGCAGTTCGACGGTGCACCGGGCACCACCGCCGCCCCCTCTCCATCTCCTTCCTCCCCTATCTCTCTCCCTTCTCCCTCTCTCTCACGCAGCTCCCCCTCTCTCTCTATCTCTCTCTTCAGGACGTTCGAGGACGCTGGCCGAAGGCGGATCCGCCACCGGCTATGAGCTCGTACAGGAGGTTGGTGGCTCCCCTGTAGACGGGAGAAGGAGAAGATACCTTATCCCTTGAATATTTTACGTTTTCATCCTTCCCGTTTCTCTTATTTACAGAAAAACCCTACTGTTTGGTGTTTTTTGCCAAGTCAGCTTCTTATAATCCGGTCCCACTGTCAAAAAGTGATCAAACGAGCCAAATCCCCCGATCAGTGCTTTTTGCAAAAAGATTACCGAATACGTGGTGGCTTTTACAAATAATTAAAGACCAAGTAGTTTTTCACAAATGAAGCCTCAAATGTGGTGGTTTCTTGCAATTAACTCATAACCTCCTGAAACCAAGAGCAATCCAAATCTCCTTTACACGACTGCAAGCGAACAACATATGGACACATCTTCAGCACCCGTCAATCGACTGGATATTCAAGAGAGACCTTAATGTGACAATCAATAAGTATATCCCTACCAACAAGGATATCAGGCAGTGCTTGCCATGTGAAAATCTTGAACTTACTTGGAAGTTGGAACCTTATCTGTTGTGGAGTTTATCTACTTCTCAATTCTCATTAGCTCTCCATGCGTACGACAAGTAAGCTCGAAGGATTTAATTTACATAATATTACTACTTCATTGTGATACCATTTTGGGTGTTCAATATTGTACTGTAAGTGACATTTTATTGTTACTAGCTAAATACTTGTACATTGCAATTAATACATAAACAGAAATGGAAGAACTAATAGACTTTACAACCACATGTGTTGAGCACAACACATCGTGACAAATACCTACATCTTCCACATGTTTCCTCTACGATGACATCCAAGCAACCATTGAAATTTTCGAGAATGTTAACCCGACCAAATAATAATAGTAACGGTCATCCCAGGATGAACAAACAGCGGCATGAACTCCTGTTGTTGGCGAGGTTGTTGATATCATGGTGCAGTGTGAAGGCGGTACTTGGATCAACTCTAGCAGAGTCGTCATAATGGGTCAATCGCCATAATAACTGCCAATATGGCGATTCTGACAAAAAAAAGACACTCTAACAGAGTCACCATACCTATCAGAAACGGCAATTTATGGAGCGCCATCCATATGTGGTCTTTGTGTATGGAGTGAAGGAATCTTCACATGGTCCACCACCTCACGTGGGGATGGCAGGGAGATTGGGGGAAAAGGATGTCCCATTGACGAGTGGATCCCATGATGTGAAGGCAGCCTAAATGGAGTCTTTGAGTTTGCGCATCACCTCGGTAGCCTCCATAATGCACATGGAGCGTGCTTTGTGTGCATAAGGAGGTTGCCAACACAGCGACTCTACTAGAGTTGCCCTTATACACCAATGTTGGATTCCACTACTACCGATACAACAATACTCTAACTTTAAGTACTCCTCCGCTTTGTGTGTGTCCACCATGCACCACCACGGGTAAGTAGCTCGACACCGGCGGCCGACATCATCGCCGACGAGATTGACATGAGGGATTTACCCACCCGTTTACCGACAAGAAGATCATCGTGTACGCAACCACAGTCCTCCAAGGTGGATGCATTGTTACCTTAGTCCTGGAAGGACGAATAGCATCGACCAAGTCGGTCTCCATCTTGATTTAGTTCTTGAAATTGGATGGATTTATGAATTCAATATGGTACCAGAACCAAGAGGTCTTTGTATGATATCATATAAGTTTGAGATAAGGAGTTAGATACATAATAGATTTAAACCATATACGACTTGTCTTCTAGTTTGTTATCTTGAGTACAAGACCCTGCCAATGAAATATTAAAAAAATATTTGCGGTCCACATCGAACGTAGGTTCTAAGTACTAAAAGCGCCCAGACATGAGGATGAGTTTTGAAATATATGGCATGCCTCTCTCCGCCAGTTAATTCTCACTTTAGACAAAATAGATTACAAGGATGCACACATACACAACAATGCACAAACCCACGCACGCCCTTACTAAAATACTCAGATATGTACTTCATGGACTGTAGGTGACGGTATCAATAGTCCCGATAGGGTAGAGGGCGTAACCGGAAGTTCTAGAAGGGATTGCACGGGGGGAATTTAACCAGGTTTGGGCCCTCATCATGGAGGTGATACCCTACTCATGCTTTTGTTTTGATTGATGTGGGGAACGCCTCGTGTGAGAGGGTTACAATATGCATGGAGTTGTTGCAATCAAGACTATGACTAGATGTCAGATGCCTCGAGCTATCCCTGGTCTCGCCTTATAAAAGGGGATGAGACCTAGGGTTACACAATTTGCTAGCCGACCAAGAGCCTTGATCGGATGAGGGGTTCTTGACTTGCATGCCAAGATGAAGATCCTTCTAGAAGGATGGCTTCCCGCAGGACGTGGGCCCCTGGCCACACCTTGGGCGCTAGGCCCTGAGGTCGGCCCAACGACGGGCCTCTTAGCCGACTGGCCACCGACGGTTCAGCACACCGTCAGTAGGACACAATGAATGTGCATGGGAAAGAAGTTGTGACAGATAGTGTTTAATCCAAAAATTGAACCTCATAATCCTCACCGACAAGCCAAAGCTCACTTTTTGATGGTAGTTCTTTGTATTACACTATCACTATGTATCGCATTATTATTTTTCTATAAGGCTATGGAATTAACTAATTTTTCTTTGAAACCTCCTTTCAGATAAATAAAATATTATTTCCTTTCTCATTTGTGTGAAGTGATACCAAACAAAATGCTTATTTATCAAGAAGATACTAGTTCCTTTGAGTCAAAATAGATGATGATTTGAGATACAAAGAGTTTGTTCTGTTGGGATCGAGGTCTAAGGACATAGGATGGTGAATAGTGCTACAAAATAATGCAACTACCAAACTTTAGGTTGACAGTTTTTAACTTAAGGAAACAAGGACTAGATAACCTCAAGCACTTAGCATGCAAGAGATCAAGAGTAATAAGGAGGGGAATTGTAAAAATCTTGCATGTAGGAGGTAGGGTTTAGACATGAAAACACTCATGAAGCGACAAATTTTACGTGCTTTGGATAGTTGGCTCTATCTTACGTCCACGTTGATGGAGGCTTCGAACCAAGATGTTCTAGGATCCAAATATCCCGGCTGTGTGGCCCACCAAGCGGCACACGAAGCACAGCCAACATATTCCATAATGGCTTGTAGTTAGAAGTTCCACTAAGGGTACATCTCCACAAAGTGGGCGATCTCCGGGCCCGTACAAACTCTTGCGTCCTTCATAGATTAAACTTGATAGAATCGCAACTATCTCCTAACCATCTCAATGCGCTCACCATCCAAGCGTAATAAACAAAGCAAAGTCACTTGGTAAAAACACCTTGAGATATTTCCAAACAAAGCTTCTCTCTAGATTCCGAAGAAACAGTCTCTCACATGAATAGGAATGTGTTGAAAGAGATGATCTTGAGGTGTAAGGATTCAAGAAAGAGGAGTTCTTGACTGTCAAAGAATCAGGAAGTGAGTCATGGAATCACGCAACACTTCCTTCTTCTTCTGTCTTGGATCTCTCTTTCTCTATGTGGTCGATGGATTGACTGGAGGTTAATTTGATGTGGTGGCTTAGAGTGATTGGCAAGGAGTGGAATGAGTAGAGTGAACTGAATGTAGTAGTTATGGTGGATGTGGATGGTTTCCAACTCGAATGGGTATGGTAGAGAATATACAGAGGAGATCCAAAACTTGATCATTACTCATATGTAACATAGGCTTGGAAGCACTGGTAGGACTCTAGCGGAACTATGGAACTGGGTCAAATGTACTTGAACGAACATGAAGAAATACATCGCTCGAAAGTGTCGATGGAGAATGTGCGGTGGATCCAAACACAAAAAGGTAGCACCTTTTCTACTAAGACATAATGGCTCGGAATTACCGATGAGAAATATAGCACAGTAGAACATGATACGTCTCAAACGCATCCATTATTTTTTATATGTTCATGCTACTCTTATATCATGTTGGCATAGTTTTAGCACTATTTTATATCATCTTATTGGAATAACATATTAATCCAGTGCCCAATGCATGTTGCTGTTTTTTCATGTTTTTAGACTTTTAAAAAAATCACCGCTCCGGGAATAGGAAAAAATAATAATTTATGGAGGTTTTATGTGACGACCCCGGCTTAATCGTGCACTAATCATACACGCAATTGCACACGATCAAGCCTAAGGACTCACTTGAAGATATCACAACACATCTCTAAAACATAAATAAAGTCATACAAGCTTAATATTACAAGCCAGGGCCTCGAGGGCTCGAATACATAGCTCGATGGCATACAAGCGTCAGCGGAAGCATCAGATATCTGGGTACAGATATATTACAGAAAGAGAGAGAAGCCTTTATGAAGTCGGGGCAAAATAAAACTCTACGATCGAAAGGCGTAGGCCTCCTGCCTAGGACCCTCCGAATCCTACTCCTGGTTGTCTGTCGGCTCCTCGTAGTAGTACTCGCCGGGAGGGTAGTAGTAGTAGCCGTAGTCGTCGACGGGGGCTGCTATCTCAGGGGCTCCGTCATCTGGCGGCGTCAAATGGATAAGGGGAGAAAAAGAAAATAAAGCAAACGTGAGTACTCATCCGAAGTACTCAGCAAGCAAGGATCTACACTACATATGCAATATTCTCAAAGGGGGCTGTATATGTGGACTGGGATGCAGAGATGCCAGAGTAGAGGGGGAAAACCTAGTCCTATCGAAGACTAGCATCTTCAAGCATCTTCATCGGTCTTGCAGCATTAGAAAAGTGCAGATTACACAATGTAAAGTAGTAGTAGTGTATCAACAACCTCGGCCAGAGATTCTTTCTCGACTCCCTGCGAGAAAGCAATCCCAGAGCCATACTATCCAGTTATCATCTCAAGTTCTAGTTGTACCGATCGGGATACAACTCCGAGTGTCCGTTACCATAGGACAGGCTATCGATAGATTAGTTCTTCCCTGCAGGGGTGCACCAACTTACCCACCATGCTCGATTAACTCCGGCCGGACACACTTTACTGGGTCATGCCCGGCCTCGGCCAAACGATACACCGCAACCCGACCAAATACTTAACAGAGAGGCCAGCAAGCCGGACTAAACCTATGCCCCCAGGGGTCTTGGGCCATCGCCCCGGGAACTCCTGCACGTTGCGTCAGGCGGCCGAGAGCAGACCTAGCAACCCCTTAATACAAGCGCAGTTGCGTAACCAGTCCAACTCGGCGCGCGCCGCTCAGTCGCTGACGTCCGTTAAGCTTCGGCTGAAGTATACGACGCAGAACGCCCATACTATGCCCACGTGATGGTTAGTGCTATCAGGCCAGAGGCCCCTCGGATCAAATATCCAAACCGTTAGTGTGTTGGTAGTGCGGTAACGAGCAGAGACTCACGAAAGATGTGACCCCGTCGCCCCGTCTCGAGGACTTGCGGCAAGGGTGAGGAATGCCCGGCCACGCCTCGTGTTCAACCCTCGGGCACCATCCAGGTCCACCCGATTCCACATCACTCGCTATTAAGCTCGCGCGGGTACCCCTAAGGGCCGACCCGTCTTTATCCAGTATGAACAGTAGTATCAGTAATGTAAGTCATCCGTGTGGCTACCGCACCAAGAAGGAATCCGAGGCATCACCCTCGTTGGATTCCCACCTGACATAACCGTCAAGGTGAACATAAGAGGAATCACCCTCAAGGTCCACTCTTGAGGAGTTGCACGACAGTGTCGGTTTCGGGGGTGGTGTAGGTGGAATCACCCTCACTGACCACGACCGATTAACTAACCTACAAGGTTATCATCAGAAGTGCTGACGAGGTATCACCCTCGGCACTTGATAGTAACCCAGTAGTGTCGAGCAAGTAAGGGAAGTGTCGTGCGGTGTCGGGGCCTGGTCTTCGATCCCGTTGCTCGGGTCTTCTGATCATCCAGCGGGGCAGTCGGGATAAGTGGGGTCTCTGATGGTCTCTACCCAACCTATTCTAAGCAGTTTAGGATAACAGGCAATTATCAACAGCAGGTTACAAGTAAACAGGCTATGCAGCAGATATAGGATACAGTAACAGCAGTAACTTCTAATGCAAGCATAAGAGAGAAGAGAGTGGGCGATATCGGAATGCTCAAAAGGGGGGTGCTTGCCTGTCTGCTCGATGGCAAGAGTCTGATCGTCAGGTGCGTAGTCGACCTCCGGAGCTGCGTCAGTCTCGGGTGCTACGTCGACATCAGGGTCTATCGAGAGAGAAGAGGGGCAAGAAACAAATAAATGCACAGCAAACGATGCAATACAGGCATGCTATGCTAAGATGCAGTGCAGGGTTGCCTAAAGATGCATCTAGGTCATTTTAGTTATTTTAGAAACAACGTGGGATTTATTAACCGGTATGTGTGCACTATTCATCTACCGGAACCGAGCTCAAAGTTATGAGTTCTCCTACGTAGGGGGTTCCGACATGGAAACAGATGACACGATCAAATTCGTCTCGTCGTTCTGAGCAACTTTCATGTTTTAAGTTTTTCGATCTGAGCTACGGTTTAAAAGTTATGAATTTTCAAAGTTTAAATGATTTTCTGGAATTATTTAAATTTATCAGAAAAAGAGATACTGCGTCAGCCTGACGTCACTATGACATCAGCGAGTCAAACCCGCTGGTCCAGGTCAAACTTGACCTGCGGGACCCACCTGTCATAGACAGTGGGCTAGCTAACTGAGTTTAAACTAATCTAATTCCTAATTAGCTAACAGGGACCCACTGGTCAGTGACTAACTAACCTATTAGATTAACTTAATTAATCATAAACAGTAATTATGCGCGTGGGTCCCACATGTCAGCTGCTGGGGCCGGCCCAGTCAGCAGTTGACCTGGTCAACTGTGTCAACTGGCCCCGCGGGGCCCAGCTGCCAGTGACTCAGGGGGCCCCACCTGTCGGGCCACGTCGGCAACTCGTCGGCGCCAGCGCCGGAATTACCCCGGCGACCTCAAATGCGGCGGAGAGGCCTCGACCGGCGTCGGATTTTGCGTACGGGGCTCCGTTTCCAGCGTTTTTGGGCGCGTTCGAAAGCGGAGACCGAGCCGCGTCGATCTGCGGCAGTCTCGTGGACGGAGAGGCACTATGGCGATGGCGGTGAACTCGGGAACCTCGCCAGAGTTCGGGCGAGGACGGATCGGGCGTGGTAGGTCACTAGAAGGCGAGCGAGCAGGCGCATTGGACTCGCACAGACGCACTGAGCACGAATCAGTGCTCGTTTGAGCATAACGGTGAGGAGGTTCACGGCGACGAGCTCGCCGGCGGCAATCGAAGTACGACAGCAGCGGGAGCTCGACTGGGCGCGGGAACAAAGGGGAAAATGGTGTGGGGGGAAGCGGAGCTCACCGCGCGGGCACATGGAGGCCCCTCGGTGAACGGTAGCGCAGAGGGAGGTCGTAGTCGCCGGAGATCGCCGGCGACAGAGAGGTTGAAGAAGGGGCCGATGCCGATGATGTAGGGGGTCCCGGCTCGGTCCGGTGGTCGATGAAGTTGAGGTAGACGGCGGCGGCGCTCCCAGACAACCTGGAGAGGCTTGAGGTGGTCGGTGACCGCGGTAATGTCGATCGGCGGCGACGGCTCATTCGGCCTCGCAGAAAAGGGAAGGGGGCGAGGCGAGGGACAAGGCGATGGTGAGCGAGGAGGAGTGGGGGGAGAGTGAGCAGGGGGTCCAAGGGGGAAGAATGGGGCGGCCTTATCCCCTCGCGGCGCCCGCTGCGTCGCGGTGTCGAGCGATGGCCGGCGCGAGCGCGGTCGACCATGGGGAGGACGACAGCGCGACGAGGTAGGTGGGTTGGGCTGGTTCGGGCCGGAGCCAGGTAAGCGCTTGGGCCTTTTCCTTTTTTCTGTTTTTCTTTTCTCTTTCCTATTTTATTGATTAACAGAAAAGGAAAGGGGATTATTGGGGCAACTGTTTCACTTAGGAAAAATATGGGGAGTGTCCCAATAAATCCCTGGTGATTTTAGATAGTACCACAAAAAGTTTGAGGATTTTTAATACTGATTTGAATTTCTCAAAAATGAATATGGCATTTAAGAGGGCTGTTTGTTACTGTTTGAGGTTGTTAGAGTTACTCAACTAATTTTATTAATGTGGATTACAATTTTATAACTGCATCTGAAATATTTGCAACATTATGTACATTTTAGTTTGGTTGTTTGAAGAAATAATTATTTGACTTGCATTTTGAATTCTCGATTTGAAGTTGAATTATTTCCTAATGCAATTTCATGGAGATGATCATGATGACATGGCATTATCAGAGGGTGATCACTGTAGTGTGATGCTGGGGATGTTACAAATCTCCTCCACTACAAGAAATCTCGTCCCGAGATTTAAGTGGGGAAGAAAAGGGTAACTTCAGGAGAACTGACCTTTGCGAGGTTGATTATCTGGTGGATAATTCAGGAAATGCGACATAGGTATCTCTCGAGTTGAGACTTAGGAAAACATCGAGAGCAAAGTATGAAGGTACAATAAGAAGTTTCAAGCGAATGGACAACCGATGGATACCTGAACAGAGAGTGAAAAGGGGTTCAGAATGCCGGGAGTAAATCATCTCTCGAAGGGTGACTCGAGATAACACACAAAGCTAAGAGCATAGGAAATTTTGGAATCATAGTTGTACAGAAGAGTCAGGTTCCGATCCTGTGGAACTGTGGAGGGGTGTTGATCAAAAGTAGGAAGAACGGTGGCATCTTACCGAACATGACAACAAGGTATGTCAGAGATTAGCCTGTTAGTTATGTCGGCGACAACATTGGTACCAAGGGTGAGGGATGAAGAGAACCATTTTCCTGCTCGTTGAATGAGGCGGACCAATAGGCAAAGTTCTCGTCCATCGGTGGTTACCGGAATGTCATCAACCATAGTAACGGGGTCTCTATGACGAAGTTGTGCACCGGGGTATTTTATAAGCAGGGAGTTACTTCTGCTTACATCATATAGATCACAAGAAAGGTTAAACAAAACAATGGACGGGAAAATGTGTTTACACACAAGAATTGGGAATATATCCTATCCAAGGAAAAGCGGAGCATGATATACATGATGGGACAGCAAGTTCAAAAGCGCTTAATTGAAAGGGGCGAGGAAAAATTCATGATGTTTACCCGAACATCGGTGTTTGGATAATAGGTCAAGAAACTTTTGTCAATGTGCCTCAAATGTTCTTGTTGATATTCGGAATACCACAGTCATGCTTCGAGGTAGCAGTAACATGGTGTTTCGGATAAAAGTTGGATCTGAAGATCAGAAAAGTTACAAAGGAATACTTCTAAGATTATCTCGGAACGTAAAGAATAACCAAGCACAATCAGGTCTGTGTTGGCAGGAAGTCAGGGATGTGGTCAATGATAACACAGTTCATCGAGGGGCCAGGATGGTATTTGTCACCATAAATTCAATTGTCATCTCTGAAGAAGCCAAAATGTTGACGTTGATCACGACACATTTGTCGAGGGGTTCTAAGAAGAGGGAATCAATCAGCAAGATGATCAAAGTAGCTGGAATGAAGTTCGAGGTCAACGAAACCAAGGATAAGACACAAGCTCGAAATCAAGCTTGTTGTTCGGGATGAAATGATAGGATGCGAAAGATCGACGCAAGCCTTGCTCGTCGTCGGAAGTTGCTCCGGGCATAAGGACCAGGTAGCACAGTTAAAAGTTGGCACGACAAAAATATAATCTATCAGACTAGGAATGATGTGATGGGGTATTCGACTCCCCAGCAACAAAGTACTAGGAGTGCTGAATTACCGAGCGGAATCGATTCATTATTCGGTGGTCTCGGTTTGAAGACAACCCAGAACCCATGGAGTGACTATGACATGGAAAGGTATCACTCCATCGGAAAAATTCATAGGACGTAGTACAATAGGATGACATACTCGAGATAGTAGGGGCAATACTCAAGGTAGATCAGAATAAAGGTTGGGCAGATGAATTGATCTGCAGAAGACAAGTATTGTAACTTGTCCGGGAAATGGTATTAAGAAGAAAATAGGGTTGGAACCACGATTGCAAAGAATCAATTCACAGATACAAGATGAGTTGGTACTAAGGAAATAATTATTTTTACGAGCAGCTTCCATGATAAGTTGTACATCGGGTCCATGGGCATGAACACAAAGGTTCAAGGTCGACTCCCACTTCTTCAATGCATAACCTTTCATTCACTTCTCGTCTTTGAAGAAGTTGTAGAGTTGAAAATTTATCCGACGAAACGCGAGTATAAGTAACCCGCATAACTTTCAATTTACACAGGTTAAGGAAAGCATATGTTCAACCCATCCGGGTATCTTAGGAACATACACCACAATTTGCAGGAGTAATGAACTCAAGCTCGGAAGCAGAGCATGGTTGACAGAAGGAGAGGATACATTTTACCATAGACATTCTGTATCCGAGGAAAGACTCGCAAGGTTATTGAATATGATCGGTGCTGTCGGCTAGCAACCCAGCAAAAGATCAGATGGTCGGCCAAGGATCCGATGTGAGTATCGGTACTCAAACAGAAGAAGAAAGAATGCAACGGCATCAGATTATAGAAACATCGGAATAATCCGACGTTTAAGTACAAAGGAGTTATGGGTCAGAAACGAAGGATTAGAAGCAAAAGCTCTGATCAAAAGACGAGTAGGTTGAATAGAACTAGATGGACAACTTTAGCGTTCTGTCTTGCAGAGATCTCCACCCATGGTTACGGGACATGTCCTGGTCAGTAGTCAGTCCCAAGTCCATATGGAGAAGGAATGCACTACCTCTCAGTTCCATGCAAGCTGGGCGGATATACAGACGGCAGAAGTAGAGAATGCTTTAGTGCCAAAGGCAATGTCAACGGGGAAGGAACCGATAAGGTTCTTAGAATAGAAAAGAATCGGTCGGATAATTGTCCACAAAAGGAATCAAGCGATCCGTGAGAACTAACGGGGTAGGGTTTTAACAACTGGTCCCACCTGAGAGTCCTCCGAGAAAGGACGGGAGGCAAGCACATCGAATTAAGGAAGTACTTGAATAACCCAAGTATAATATCCAGAGGAATCACGACCTCCATAGTGAGGAGTGGCAGGTAGATCACCTGGGCAAAAGGACAAGTAAATTGAACAGGCTTAGTTGGACAATCAACCAATGCTGGATTGGCCGAGAACCAGCTCATGTCCGGAATGATGATTGAGCCGGAAGGACGAGTTCTAGGAATCGACTGATGATGGAAAGCGTTCACAGCAGATTGAATCAAGGGACGCAAATGGCATTGACAAGGAATGCCAACGAAGATTACTAGACATAGGGAATTAACCATAAGGCAAGCAGGTAATAATTTCAAGGGCAATAGGGTGCAGAGAATTTTCGGAAGATTGACTGACAGTGGGTAGGATGTTGCGAAGCACATGATCAACTAGGGATGAACGAATCCCTGATAGGTGTGGGGAATTATTCGTAGGCGTGTGCAGGCGGAGAAGAACTGCAAGGCAGTAGGTTCAGAGAATTCTCGAAATGTTGGACAGTATTTCGATATGTCGGAGGAAACCCGAGATTAACTGGAACAAATATATGAACGACAGTTGTAAGTAGTTATCCATTGGAGTTTATCGGTGGTCAGGAACTGCAAAGTAGTGGCACAGGGTCTCGGTTATCGGCGAGGAGTATCTTCAGAATCTTCTGATGAAACAGTTGATCATCTGTGGTGAAGGGGCTCTCCGGGATGAAGTGGTTACGAGAACCTAATGCCAGAGTTAGCAAAATCATTTAACCTGAATAGAAGAGAGTTCAGAGTTCCCAGAGTATAGACGAGGAGTAAAAGATCCTAATACACCCAGTTGGCGACGTGGGCCTGTAAGCCACACAGCCAAGTTATTAAAACATTTTTTGGTTTCTAGACTCAACTTCGGCCAAGGAATTGGAAAGGGGGATTCCTCGAGGCAGTCGGCTCTGATACCAATATGTGACGACCCCGGCTTAATCGTGCACTAATCATACACGCAATTGCACACGATCAAGCCTAAGGACTCACTTGAAGATATCACAACACAACTCTAAAACATAAATAAAGTCATACAAGCTTAATATTACAAGCCAGGGCCTCGAGGGCTTGAATACATAGCTCGATGGCATACAAGCGTCAGCGGAAGCATCAGATATCTGGGTACAGATATATTACAGAAAGAGAGATAAGCCTTTATGAAGTCGGGGCAAAATAAAACTCTACGATCGAAAGGCGTAGGCCTCCTGCCTAGGACCCTCCGAATCCTACTCCTGGTCGTCTGTCGGCTCCTCGTAGTAGTACTCGCCGGGAGGGTAGTAGTAATAGCCGTAGTCGTTGACGGGGGCTGCTATCTCAGGGGCTCCGTCATCTGGCGGCGTCAAATGGATAAGGGGAGAAAAAGAAAATAAAGCAAACGTGAGTACTCATCCGAAGTACTCAGCAAGCAAGGATCTACACTACATATGCAATATTATCAAAGGGGGTTGTATATCTGGACTGGGCTGCAGAGATGCCAGAGTAGAGGGGGAAAACCTAGTCCTATCGAAGACTAGCATCTTCATCGGTCTTGCAGCATTAGAAAAGTGCAGATTACACAATGTAAAGTAGTAGTAGTAGTAGTGTATTAACAACCTCGGCCAGAGATTCTTTCTCGACTCCCTGCGAGAAAGCAATCCCAGAGCCATACTATCCAGTTATCATCTCAAGTTCTAGTTGTACCGATCGGGATACAACTCCGAGTGTCCGTTACCGTAGGACAGGCTATCGATAGATTAGTTCTTCCCTGCAGGGGTGCACCAACTTACCCACCACGCTCGATTAACTCCGGCCGGACACACTTTACTGGGTCATGCCCGGCCTCGGCCAAACGATACGCCGCAACCCGACCAAATACTTAACAGAGAGGCCAGCACGCCGGACTAAACCTATGCCCCCAGGGGTCTTGGGCCATCGCCCCAGGAACTCCTGCACGTTGCGTCAGGCGGCCGAGAGCAGACCTAGCAACCCCTTAATACAAGCGCAGTTGCGTAACCAGTCCAACTCGGCGCGCGCCGCTCAGTCGCTGACGTCCGTTAAGCTTCGGCTGAAGTATACGACGCAGAACGCCCATACTATGCCCACGTGATGGTTAGTGCTATCAGGCCAGAGGCCCCTCGGATCAAATATCCAAACCGTTAGTGTGTTGGTAGTGCGGTAACGAGCAGAGACTCACGAAAGATGTGACCCCGTCGCCCCGTCTCGAGGACTTGCGGCAAGGCCGAGGAATGCCCGGCCACGCCTCGTGTTCAACCCTCGGGCACCATCCAGGTCCACCCGATTCCACTTCACTCGCTATTAAGCTCGCGCGGGTACCCCTAAGGGCCGACCCGTCTTTATCCGGTATGAACAGTAGTATCAGTAATGTAAGTCATCTGTGTGGCTACCGCACCAAGAAGGAATCCGAGGCATCACCCTCGTTGGATTCCCACCTGACATAACCGTCAAGGTGAACATAAGAGGAATCACCCTCGAGGTCCACTCTTGAGGAGTTGCACGATAGTGTCGGTTTCGGGGGTGGTGTAGGTTTCGGGGGTGGTTGCAGGGTTGCCTAAAGATGCATCTAGGTCATTTTAGTTATTTTAGAAACAACGTGGGATTTATTAACCGGTATGTATCCACTATTCATCTACCGGAACCGGGCTCAAAGTTACGAGTTCTCCTACGTAGGGGGTTCCGACATGGAAACAGATGACACGATCAGATTCGTCTCGTCGTTCTGAGCAACTTTCATGTTTTAAGTTTTTCGATCTGAGCTACGGTTTAAAAGTTATGAATTTTCAAAGTTTAAATGATTTTCTGGAATTATTTAAATTTATCAGAAAAAGAGATACTGCATCAGCCTTACGTCACTATGACGTCAGCGAGTCAAACCCACTGGTCCAGGTCAAACTTGACCTGCAGGACCCACCTGTCATAGACAGTGGGCTAGCTAACTGAGTTTAAACTAATCTAATTCATAATTAGGTAATAGGGACCCACTGGTCAGTGACTAACTAACCTATTAGATTAACTTAATTAATCATAAATAGTAATTATGCGCATGGGTCCCACATGTCAGCTGCTGGGGCCGGCCCAGTCAGCAGTTGACCTGGTCAACTGGGTCAACTGGGCCCACGGGGCCTAGCTGCCAGTGACTCAGGGGGCCCCACCTGTCGAGCCACGTTGACAACTCGTTGGCGCCGGCGCCGGAATTACCCCAGCGACCTCAAATGCGGCGGAGAGGCCTCGGCCGGCGTCGGATTTTGCGTACGGGGCTCCGTTTCCAGCGTTTTTGGGCGCGTTCGAAAGCGGAGACCGAGCCGCGTCGATCTGCGGCGGTCTCGTGGACGGAGAGGCACTATGGCGACGGCGGCGAACTCGGGAACCTCGCCGGAGTTCGGGCGAGGACTGATCGGGCGTGGTTGGTCACTAGAAGGCGAGCGAGCAGGCGCGTTGGACTCGCGCAGACGCACTGAGCATGAATCAGTGCTCGTTTGAGCATGACGGTGAGGAGGTTCACGGCGACGAGCTCGCCGGCGGCAATCGAAGTACGGCAGCAGCAGGAGCTCGGCTGGGCGCGGGAACAAAGGGGAAAATGGTGTGGGGGGAAGCGGAGCTCACCGCGCGGGCTCATGGAGGCCCCTCGGTGAACGGTAGCGCAGAGGGAGGTCGTAGTCGCCAGAGATCGCCGGCGACAGAGAGGTTGAAGAAGGGGCCGATGCTGGTGATGTATGGGGTCCCGGCTCGGTCCGGTGGTCGATGAAGTTGAGGTAGACGGCGGCGGCGCTCCCAGACAACCTGGAGAGGCTCGAGGTGGTCGGTGACCGCGGTAATGTCTATCGGCGGCGACGACTCGTTCGGCCTCACAGAAAAGGGAAGGGGGCGAGGCGAGGGACAAGGCGATGGGGAGCGAGGAGGAGTGGGGGGAGAGTGAGCAGGGGGCCCAAGGGGGAAGAACGGGGCGGCCTTATCCCCTTGCGGCGCCCGCTGCGTCGCGTTGTCGAGCGATGGCCGGCGCGAGCGCGGTCGACCATGGGGAGGACGACAGCGCGACGAGGTAGGTGGGTTGGGCTGGTTCGGGCCGGAGCCAGGTAAGCGCTTGGGCCTTTTTCTTTTTTTCTGTTTTTCTGTTTTTCTTTTCTCTTTCTTATTTTATTGATTAACAGAAAAGGAAAGGGGATTATTAGGGCAACTGTTTCACTTAGGAAAAATATGGGGAGTGTCCCAATAAATCCCTGGTGATTTTAGATAGTACCACAAAAAGTTTGAGGATTTTTAATACTGATTTGAATTTCTCAAAAATGAATATCGCATTTAAGAGTGTTGTTTGTTACTGTTTGAGGTTGTTAGAGTTACTCAACTAATTTTATTAATGTGGATTACAATTTTATAACTGCATCTGAAATATTTGCAACATTATGTACATTTTAGTTTGGTTGTTTGAAGAAATAATTATTTGACTTGCATTTTGAATTCTCGATTTGAAGTTGAATTATTTCCTAATGCAATTTCATGGAGATGATCATGATGACATGGCATTATCAGAGGGTGATCACTGTAGTGTGATGCTGGGGATGTTACATTTCACACCAAGACAAAACCAGGGGCACTAGAGGGGCCATGGAGGCGCCCAAGGTCTCCCCCACGCGACCTGCTTGTGGGGCACGAGGTGGGGCCAACTGAGGGCCCTAGGGCACCTCCCCTGTCGCCTCTCGGTCCCCCTGCCTTTATATTCTCTTGAAACCCTAAAAAATAGTTATCAAGGATTTTTTATGCCGTCTTCACCTCCTGTTTCACGTTGATCCAATCTGGAGGTCTATTTTGGTAGTCTCCCGGAGGAGGAATTAATTGTTGGAATCATCTTCATCACCCTTGTCGCCACCATGTCCATGTGTGAGTAGTCTTCCATGGACTCTGGGTCCATAATATTAGCTAGTTGACGTCCTCTATCCCTTGTTATCAATACAATGATCACATGAGCTTCCTAATATGATTGTGATCATCTGATGTGATTAATGGTGTATTTTTTGCGGTGTGATGAATTGTCACCTTGTGATCAAGTTTATATATGATTTATTTTGGATTCATGTGAGTTCTTTGTTGAATGATTTATAGACAAATATGATTCCCGATCTATTAGTCTTTGCACTGGCCATGTTTAGATGAATGATCTCTGAGAGGGAATTGTGTATGTTAGTTTGGTTTGACCTTGCAAGTAATTTATCTTAGTGATAGAAAGGGGAAAAAGGTTGTATTGTGTATCGCCACTATGGATAAAAAGATAGTCCTATAGTTGTCTCAGTGATGATCTGGAGGTAAATATTATATACTATCAACATTATGCCACCTTGCTTAATGCAATGCTATGTTTCTTATTTCATACTTTGATATGCATCTCAAATTCATCGGGGTACTCAATTTCCTCATGGTAGGCAGATTGCACTGGCGAACTCCTAACTCTTCAGTCAGACCAATTTCATCAACGACCAGAAGAACTTCGTCTCTGCCGCTAACGAACTCGACTGCACTGCAAGAGATTTCCAAAGTCTTCACTCGAAGCGGTAGGTTATGTATAGTTTTTGAGCATCACTTCGGAAATATGATTATGTATCACCTACACCCTCTTTAACAGTATGGTGTTTCCTATGACTCAAATAAGAAGAAAGAAACTACGAAAACAAAAAACTTCAAGCTTCCAATTCTTCACTTCAATTTCTTCAAAGGCCGTACAAATTCTTCACTTGAAGAAATACATTTTTAGGGGTTGTCTTTCGTCGGTTAAACCAAATCTTCAGGGACTATAACTCCTGTGTACACTCACAAACACATTAGTCTCTTAACCCATTTGTCTTCAATACTCCAAAACCACTAAGGGGCACTAGATACACTTACAATGTTGGATAACGGTTTCTAGTGGAGTATTAGCCATAGATGCATATGGATAACGGTATGTGGATATAAAGTCGTAATGTCTATGTGAAATCATGACTTATATGATCAATCATAAAAACTTCAATTTAATCGATATGCAATAGCAACTATTAACCACACCTATGTTATGATTTATAAGAGATGTCACTAGTGAAATTATCAAACCCAGTCCATTATTCCTCACAAATTCAACATTGATCAAGTGTTTTCCTATTGTTTACAATCTAACCCGTTTTTACTTACTTGTAATCATCACTTTCAACCACAAAATACATTAATATTTGCAACTAGCAAGGTTGACACCCTTACTAGGAGTGTTGGGGACCAAGTGAAATGTCTTGGTGTCACGGCCGGGCCGGCAAAAGCCGGGGCCCTGTGCCAAACTAAAAAATGGGGCCCTATCTCACAAAAAAATGAACTAACGAAAAATGGGGCACCAGACTGATGTTTTCCTATGATGACTCAAATATGTATTATTGAAACACAAGATAAAGAAGATGAATAAAATAAAATTAAAGTTATACAGTAGCATATATCAATTGGATATCATGCGTCAATGTTTGGCAATTAGACGAACCGTCTAACTCACCTAATTTTGGGTCTTGTGATCTTTAACCGAGGAGGTAAGAACTAACCTCTAACGAAGTAACGATCCCTGCCAATAGTTAATTTGAAAGTTAGGAATTAGGAGTAGGAATCGAAGTTAATCAAAAAGAAGGACTTGCTAAGCACCTGGAGGCTAGAGTCGGTCGCCGATCAATCCGACGAGACGACGTTGACGAGTCTGAAATTTGAGAGATGAGGCGAGGAAGGCAACAGAGGCAGCGGCCTATCGCCCTGTCGGCCTGAATCCGAATTTCGATGATCCGATCGATCTAATGCCAAGGGACCGAGGGACAAGGCGTCGAGGCGACGAGACGTTCCTTTCCTGCAGCCACGAGCCCACGATCGAGAGTTTCCTTTCCAGTAGCCACGATCCCGATCCATATCCCTTTAGCGATCGAGTAGGAGGAGGAGTCGATAAGAATGATCCCCAACCCCGTTTCAGCGCTTGTCGCTCGATGGCCTCGTCGCCTCGACTCCAGCCCACTCCAGCGCTCGGCGGCCCAGTAGCGCTTAAGTTTTTTTTAATACTAGGCCTATATAAAAAAATTGGGGCCCCCCAGAATTTTGGGCCCTGTGCGGGCCGCACATTTTGCACCACTGTGGGCCTGGACCGGTGTGCAGGTATTGATCATTGGCTGCAAACCAAGACTCCACGAATCGATACCCTGGTTTTCAACTAAGGGAAAATTTGCCACTTACTCCAAACCCTTCATGGCCCAACAGTCTACGTCCACAAGAGTAAGTATATCAGCAGAGAGAAGCAGTATCGTGCAAAAATGAGTCATCTCAAGACTTAAGAAATTTGCGGAGAAGAGCTGGTCACTACTCGAAAGTTCCAGACTAATAAGCGTATTTATCAAATTTATACTATGACCAAAGAAAAGCAAACTGGGATGATTCAGAAGTGTCGATGAAATGTGATGATCGGAATGTCGAACAAAACATGATGTTTTGTCAAAGTGGAATATAGGGATCTACAGCTCCGAAACAAAAAGAACGGTGATTCTGAACAGTTGAGTCTCGGTTTGATCTCTTAGCATGAATAAACCTAAGTGACTTGATAGTACCGGAATAAAATCTTTAGAGGTACCGAGGCTTAGAGAAATCCGTACAACGATGGCTTGGAAGTGAATTTTGGATAACTTTGTATGAGGATCTGTTATTGGAATTCAAACCAAAGTATTTTCTTGCACCCATATTCATAGTACGATTATCTTGTACTAAATGTGATTCTTGGATTCACCAAAATATCTAGAAAGTAAAAACTATGAGCTTGATGAGGGCACCAACTAGAAAAGTTGTTTGTGGGGTCACAAATCATTTCTCATTTAGCCATCGAGAACATGAAAATTGATCTAAGGTCTTCAAGTGAACTCATTGAAATCATTAGTCCTCGTGTGCCTAGCAGCGGGGGAGGGCGCGTGGATGTATGTTTCCGGCTGATATGATTGGGTCAGGCCAGCATGGCCTCCAGCGGATCTGCTTGGATCTGGTGAGCTTTGTCTCTGGCAGGTCCGTTTGGATTCGGCCGGCGCTCGTGGTCATTGGTGTATTTGTAGGTACAGTCCTTCCGTTCTGCGCTTTTTTTTTCGTCGCTGACGGTTGCTGCACTGATGTATTGGCACGTTGGGCCTTAGCACAATGACTCCCAGTTGTCAGTTACGACAAGATTTTCTCGTTTCTGATGAGGGAGGGGCGATGACGGCGGCATACCTTCGGCTTGTTTCAATGTTTGTAGTCTTCGCCAGATGGTCCGTGGACTTGGTTGTAATTTTAGTTACTCCTAAAAATCTTTGTACTATTGTTATATATTATTAGTAGACGGAAGGACTTTTCACAAAAAAAGAATGATGAGTCCAAATAAATGCTTCTTCATCTGAAAGTTATTGGTTCCTTTTGAGAAAGGCTGCGTGCATGACTCGATGCACAGGCCGAGGGATATTCCCTCTTTTGGAGAAAAAAAATGGTTCCTTTTGAGGCAAAAAATAATCAAAATAAATAATGGTAAGCATAAGAGATCACAACATAAAGAAGGCTCATTTCTTGCCGGCGTACAGCGACCGATGTTAGTAATTGTAAAATGACTTAAAATAGCCGATCAAAAAAAAGACTTAAAATAGTGTCACAATCTTATTAGGTCTTGATATCGTACGTTCACTAATTAATCAACTAAATTTTTTTTTTGCAGGGTGTTTAATCAACTAACGTTAGTGTTGGTGCTATATATTCAAAAGGGAAGGAAAGTCAACTACGCATTGTTACTTTAGCAGAAAGCAACCTTATCCCAGCGCAATATATTTTGAAATTAACACACTGAATTTAGAAAGCGCCATTGGATGAAAAATAACTTGTGACGACCTATTCTAGGCATATGCATCGTGTACATACACGCAACAACGCCCTTTCCAACACACTAGCACGCCTATAAATAGAGGTGCACAAGCCGAGCATATGCATCGCCCACTGCTCACCATCCCAATCAAGTCTTTCATCTTCGACAGCCGAGCTTACAGGACTACGAAGGATGTCTTGCAGCTGTGGATCAAGCTGCGGCTGCGGCTCAAACTGCAACTGCGGGTATGCATGCTTTCTCTCTCTCTTGCAAACTAGGGTGAGTTGCCACTGAGTAGTAAGTTATTGAGCTGATTATTTTGATTCGCCTGCTGCAGCAAGATGTACCCTGACTTGGAGGAGAAGAGCGGCCCCACCGTGCAGGCCACCGCTGTCATCCTCAGTGTCGGTCCTGCGGAGGTGCAGCTCGAGGAGGCCGCCGAGTCCGGTGAGGCCGCTCACGGCTGCAGCTGCGGCGCCAGCTGCAAGTGCAACCCTTGCAACTGCTAAGCTGCAAGCGGTCGATGCGCTTGTGGTGATTGTGCCGTGTGTGATCGAGTGCGAATAATGAAACCGGCGCCGGCCGTCTGGTTGGTGTTGTGGTGTGGTTTGCTCTTGGAGTCCTTGTGACTTGTGAAACTTTGTGTTTGTGTGGGCGAGCCTATGTGTGTGTCTTTGGAATGGTTCATCTGAACTGAAGTGAATATACAAAACAGGTTCGCGCAAAGTGTGAATTATTAGCCGCGTCTTACATATTTCTATCTGATTTCGTAACATAGAAAGATGAAAGATAAACATAATTCTTTCACTCATGGGTGCCAATATATTTCTCTACATGAACATATTTCTTAAAAAATAGTTACTACAAAGGGTTTGAGAGTAGAGAGAAGTCTGGTCATGGGAGAGAGAAAGATAAAACAAGTTATGTATTAAGTAGGCTTAAGGATTGTGTTATTACCATGCAATTTGAAATAATTATCATAGTACTTTATTTATAAATATGATATATCATTGTTTATCACATAGAATGACAGTAGAGGAGGGGGTACCATGCCTGAATGACTGTCGAGTGACTAACTTCACCACTTGTGTTGCAAGGTGAGCACATCGGGCCTTATGCAGGCAACCAAACAACAAGGGTTTGGCTCGTTTGGGCTTGTCCCCAGTGTTTTGTGTGGGCACTCCATGCAACCAAATGTACCCCTAAGCATGTATGTTGGTTGTATCATTGGTTGATATACTTACTATCATAATTCAACAGTTGGGAGACATTAGATAAGGGTATATTTGATTCGCGTGATCCCAATGACAAATCAATGTGGTGAAGTTACCCACATTGATTTATATATAAAGCGCGGCGAAAGCCTTTTTCGGTAAAAGGACAAATCAATAAGATAAATGTAGGGCTCCATTGTCATGTCCACTTGAATCCCACGAGATTGAGTTCCCACCAAGATTTGTCTAATTTCATCGTGGAAAAAAACACTCTTTCCAATAGTTTAAGTCATCGTGCATACTTGGAGGAGAAGACCGGCGCCACCGTGCAGGCCACCGTCGTCGTCCTCGGCGTCGGGCCTGCGAAGGTGCAGATCGAGGAGGCCGCCGAGTCCGGTGAGGCCGGCCACGGCTGCAGCTGCGGCGCCAGCTGCAAGTGCAACCTTTGCAACTGCTAAGATGCAAGCGGTCGATGTGTGTGTGGTGATTGTGTCGTGTGTCTCGGGTGTGTGAATAATGAAACCAGCGCCGGCCGTCTGGTTAGTGTTGTGGTGTGAATTGTGAAACTATTGCTACCGCCCTGTGTTTGTGTGCGCGAGCCTATGTGCGTGTGTCTTTATAATGGTCCATCTGAACTGGAGTGAATATACAAAACAGGTTCGCGCAAAGTGTGAATTAGCCACGTCTTACCGATGATTTTCACTTCCATTGAGATTTCGGTGAATTCCACTAAATTTCAATAATTTTAGTAGACACCGTAATATTTACCTTTCGATCAAAATATTTCAGACATTTCAGTTGTACACAGGAATTCAAATATTTCGAATTTATTCACATAATTTTTTGAATTTCAAGTAAACATTTCGGTCCTTTGGCTGAAATGCAAACTGAAATTACTGAAATTCAGTAATTTTGGTATGTGCTGAATATTTCTGAAACTGAAATTTAAAACCATATACCGACTCTTATTTGTAAGATAGTAAAGATAGAGATAAACATATTCTTTCCTAATGCAGGTGTCACTATATTTCTCTACAGTGAACATAAAGGAAAACGCTAAAAAAATGGAAACTTCCATCTGCAGAGGGATTGAAATAAAGAGGGAGTAGCTTATTAGCTAGACAAGCAACTCTCATAGTTCATTTACTTATAGCGTATTTGGTTGCATGGATCGACCATAACCAGCCCTGCTAGATGCAAACTCCCGATGTTTGGTTGCCTATCATCCCTCGGACAGTGCTTAAAGCTTCCCTCAGTCAAGCCCACTAGGAACGCCTCGCCTGGATGGGTTCTTACATTATAAATACTAATGAAATTACTAGCGGCAATATGTTTTCTTAGAAGTGTTTGATATGTATGCTTGTGATCAGTTTTGGCCTTCTTCCATGACGAGCATGCTTATTTAGCAGTGTCACGATGAAAAACAGCTTGTCCACTTCGGAGGCTATGCCGCGTTGGAGTATGATTTGAGAATGTTGGCTAACTATGATTCAACTTTAGCCATGAATCTTGAGCATTTAGTTCATTATTCAGTAAATGGAACGTTGATGACTATCCCAACTGGTAGAGATAGGAATCATGTACCAAGAATCCCAATCCTCTAAAATTTCTACGAAAATCATTTGCATCATTAAGACCCTCTTGGCAGCACATAGTCAAGTCCTAACGAACCAAATCAGATACCAAGTAGACAAGTACCGGCCAATTTTTTTTCTATTTTGAAGTCGGCACCAATACAATTTCTAAACATGGTTGTGAGATGTATTTCTCATGGATGGTTCTGCGAGAAAACGAACATATGACTAAACATGGAGCTAGGTATCTCTAATGCATGCTCCTGGTCAATACAATTTCTTAATACTAATAAATGTAAAAAAAAACACTTCTTCCTATTAGTGTTTTCTTTCTAAAAAGAACACTAATAGATGGAAAAGCACTTCTTAGTTAAGAGGGAAACATGTAGAGAGGTAGGAAATGTAAATAGGATAGGCACTAGAGTTCAGTTTTTGTTCAACCGAGAGTTACTAAAAGAATGACAAGAAGAAAGACTAAGGCAGGATACCGAGTAAAATGCTTCTTTATCTGAAAGCTACTTTGAGAAAAATAAGTTGCTATTTTCCCGTTTGTGCAAAGTGATACGCAATAAAATGTTTCTTTTTCTAGAAACTAGTTCCACTGAGAATAAGCAGTGCTGGTAATAAGGCCGTAAGGGTTATAAAAAGTGATGGTAAGGGTAAAAAACAAAGAAGGCACATTTCTGGCCGGCAGCCTAGCTGTTGTTGAAGTCAATCAATATAAAATGAATTAAAATGTTAGTATTTTCTTATTAGGTCTTGCTTGCATTAATTTAGCAGCTAACGTACATAACTTCTTTGAACACGCATCTAAATACTCGTTATTTCTTATAAAGGAGCGCGTTAGGATGACACATACCACACATCGTCGCTTTAGAAGAAAGCAACTATAACACCATAAACGCGCCCAAACGTACAGAAAATTATTCGGGAATCATCAGGACCCACGTCAAGAACACTCACAATTATTGACGATTTATTCAGCATGTTTTGTTCTTTGAAAATAGAAGTTCATTCGGTAACTTGAATACTTGCAAGGATAAAATTATCAAATCGTGAAGTTTTATTTAATCGTTAGAAATTTATATTAGATCGACCTAAGCTCCTAAAGACTCATTCTAGGAAGCCTTTGTATAGCACCGTGACACGCAACAAACGTCCGTTCAATCACACTAGTTCGCCTATAAATACTGGTGCACAGGGAGAGCCTATGCATTGCTCATTGCTCACCATCTCAAATCACGTATTCCTCTTCCATCTTCAACAAAACTTACAGCAAAACTAAGGATGTCTTGCAGCTGTGGATCAAGCTGCGGCTGCGGCTCAAACTGCAACTGCGGGTATGCATGCTTCTCTCTTTTGCAAACTAGAGTGAGTTGCTACTGAGTAATTTCTTGCGCTGATTATTTTGATTCGCCGGTTGCAGCAAGATGTACCCCGACTTGGAGGAGAAGAGCGGCGCCACCGTGCAGGCCAGCGCGGTCGTCCTCGGCGTCGGGCCAGCGAAGGTGCGGTTCGAGGAGGCCGTCGAGTCCGGTGAGGCCGGCCACGGCTGCAGCTGCGGTGCCAGCTGCAAGTGCAACCCTTGCAACTGCTAAGATGCAAGCAGTCTATGTGTCTGAAGTGATTGTGCCGTGTATCATCGGGTGTGTGAATAATGAAACCGGCGCCGGCCGTCTGGTTATTGTTGTGGTGTGGTTTGCTCTTGGTGTCCCTGTGCTCATGTAACTTGTGAAACTATTGCTACTACTTTGTGTTTGTGTGCGCGAGCCTATACGCGCATGTCTTTGTAATGGTCCATGTGAACTGAAGTGGACATACAGAACAGGTTGGAGCAAAGTGTGAATTGTTAGCTAGACTATAGTAACTCTCTTGTCCATTTGTCTATAGCGTACATCGCTCGGGCCAGGGTTGCACGGTGCTTAAAGCATCCCTCGGTCAAACCCGCTAGGAACTTATTTCAAAGTTGTACCCCCTCCTCTACTCCCATTGTATGTGATGAACTGATGATATATTTCTGTAAAAATACAGTGCAAAGGAACATATTTCTACAAACCAAACAACATACTTGGAAATGTTACTAAGAATTCCAATCCTCAAAAGTTTCCATAAAAAATCTTTGAATCATTAAGACTCTCGCAGCACATATTCAAGTCCTAACAAACCAACAATCCAAAAGGACATAATCAAATACTCCCTCCATCCGGAAATACTTGTCAAAGAAATGAATGTATCTATACATATTTTAGTTCTAGACACATCCAGTTTTATTTATTTTTGCGACAAGTAATTCCGGACGGAGGGAGTACCAAGTAGCAAGTAGACAAGTACTGGTCAATGCAATTTCTAAACATGGAGCGGTGTATTTCTCATGGATGGTTCTGTTGGAAAACGAACGTATGACTAAACATGGAGCTAGGTATCTCTAATGCATGGTCCTGGTCAATACAATTTCTTAACACTAGTAGATGGAAAAACAATTCTTAGTTAAGAAGGAAACATGTAGAGAGGTAGGAATTGTAGATAGGATAGACACATGCAGTTAGGTCTGGGTTTTTCTTTTTCTTTTTTCTTCTTTTTTTTGCGGGTTGCAGTTCGGTCTGTTCAACTGAGAGAGTTACTGAAATAATGACAAGAAGCAAGAGTAAGGCGGGATACTGCGTAAAATGCCTCTGCATCTGAAAGCTAGGAAGATAGAGTGTAGTTTCATTGAGAATAAGCAGTGATGGTAATAAGGCCTTAAGCGAAAGAAAGCCATGGTAAGGGCAGTGGCGGAGCTTGGGCAAGAATCAGGGGGGG